>CM067477.1:14400410-14447260 GCA_034552555.1 Semaprochilodus insignis | reverse complement strand
GGTGTATATATATATATATATATATATATATATATATTTTTTTTTTTTTTTTTTTTTTTTTTTTTTAATCGCAGAAAAAGACAATTTACTAATTCCAAAAGGTTATTTTTTTTTTATTAAGTTTAAATTCAATGAGGCTGGCAGCAATCAAGCCTGAGTGTGTGTTGTGTAATTGGTCCCAATTATCAACTAAATTTGGTTAAATGGTTGACTACAGACATAAGAAGGTAGTTACATTTCCGAAGGACCTTTTGGTGTTGGGGATTTAATTAAGTGTAATAAATTAAGTGCTCATTTTAAAACTGTTTTGTCTATTTATATATTACATTTTGGTTGAATATCTGAGAGAATTACGTGTGACAAATAGCAGCCTCAGGTCCTCTACAATAAAAGAAACTCATGCTCCAGTACTGAATTCCGACTTTTCAGTTTCCCATTATTAAAAGCACACACTTCAGCTGAATTGGTGAAAATCAAATCTGAGGTTATTTAGCAAAGAAGCCCACAACATAGATACAATTTCTGTAAGAGAACCTAAATAATTATTATTGTTGTTAATAATAATAATAATAATAATAATAATAAATACTACTACTACTACTACTAATAATAATAATAATATCAGAAACATCTTGTAAAGTGCTGTTCAGGTATATTTTATTCACTGACAAGAGATACATATGTTAATTTCCTGTCTGCCTGACACTACTTTGCTTAGAAGCAAAGGCTCCCCAGATGTGCTTCATTGTGTTTAGAACAATTTTTTGATTTGTCTTAGTTGTTTGTCTTTGGATTTTAAAGATACAACAATAACAATAACATTATCATTATATACATATTGTATATTAATCTTACAACAGCATTAATATTTGTTGTGTTAATAATCAGTCATTCTGTAACAAACCAACACCCTAGACTTACTGATGTGAGACAGATTGTCTTTCTAAAGATTGTCTTTTCTAAAACTCGTTTAACTGGAGGAACAGTTCATTCTAAAAAGAAACATTATTTTGAAATACTTTGTTGCAAGAATGCGACAGCAGCAGAATGAAGAAGTGCTGGAAAAAGCCTACAGCGAAGGCTTATTTCTTGGTTTCATCTTCTTTGGACATGTTCTTGATGATCTCTTCTTTCTTGGCCTGCAGTCTTTCTTCTCTGCGTTTGCGAGCCTCTCTCGTCTTTGACCGGCGAGCCTCCGCTTGGTCACTAAATGAAGAAGATACAGAGGCATCTATGAAAACTTCAGCGTTGCACTAATTCTAATCTTACCTGACAGATCACAGTATCAGTACACCATTTTAAAAATAGAATTCTATAGTACACCGGGCATGCTCTTAAAAATGAGGGTAGTAAAAATGATTCTGTGGAGCGGTGCCATAAAAAAGCCACTTTTTTACCTCCCTAAAGAGCCAATGAATAATTCAGCTGAAATCGATGGAAACCATTTAAATGAAAGGCTCTTCAGAGAAGCGAAAGTAGTTCTTCAACATCACTCACCAGGCATGATGGCTGGTTTAAAATTTTAATTGTTCTCTTTATTTATAATGTTGTAAAGACAGTTACCACACTTATATGACTGCAAAATATATTCAGCTGTTTTAACATAGGCTTTTTGCTTTCCTTCTGCAAAATAAATATAATGGAAGATCTGAATACTTAAAGAAATCTCACTCTAGAAACTACAGTGACACTGCTCTAGGATACAAGTAAGAATGCTTAAAACAGATGCAGCTGAAATTTTCATTTTGCGTGCCCGTTTAAATCGCTGCAGTATATTATCTTTCCACAAAGAACAATAACACACATTTTACATTACTTACGCCAAGAGCTTCTTGCGAGCCTTGTCTGCTTTGAGCTTGTGAATATGTTCCATCAAGATACGCTTGTTCTTAAACACATTTCCCTTTGCTTTCAGATACAGACTGTGGTACCTGTGGGGAAGAAAAACAATTCTCTTTTTTTGTGGATGTTCCTAGGATACTACAACTGACAGCAAGGTTTTGGTATTATTTCCCTCCTAGACCCAAACCAGCATGGTCCGATTCAACACATTTGCTGTAATACAAGTATTAAAAGGGCATTTAATAAGTTATTTGTTGTGTTATGTGGTATTCTGTAGCACAGCATTGTATTCCTCAGTCCAACATTGAATTCTTGATTTTATATAATTTTATGTTTTTGCTTATTACAATAACCAGCATGGATTACACAAATACATTATACAGCCATTGACAAAATCTGTGGTGTCAACTAATCTTGGCTGCTAGGCTAGCCACCAAGTTACAGGCTAATACATACAAACAGGTACTAGTGTAAATTCATTGTAGCATTAGTGTAATTGTTGCCTTTGACACCAAACAAAATATCAGAATAACAATTCTGTCTTTATTTATTTCAATATCTTAGCCAAACTGAAATAGGGTATCTACAGACCTAGGTACACACTTACTAACTGTAGATTTTAGCTTGTTGTCCTCCTCATTTGACAACTGGTTTCTGTCATTTGAGTAAGCCTTTCTCTTCGTTCTAACAGTTACCATAATTACACGACTCCAATTAAATATTCACTTTCCTAGCACTAATACTGGCGTTCTGCCTACCTTCTGCAGAATAAAAACTTCAAATAGCCCACCAAGAATGCTACTTTTTCAAGATACATCTTCAAAAGAGAACTTTCCTAGTCTTAAAACCAGAAATATCACACTCTAGCAATTACAGCGAAATTGCTGTAACATAAAAATAATAATGCTTACAACAAATGCAGTTCATTTTTTTTGTTCATTTTGAATGTCTCTGAAATCAGTAAATGGTCAAGTCCTACAATAGCCACTCTATAGTACTATACTGCTGCTGAAGAAAACCTAATATCACCAAAAAATAAATCATAATTTTATAAGACAAAAACATACTTTCCTTTCATCGTAAGTCAATTACATGTGGAATTTCCACTATGGAATATTCAGTTATAAAAATAAACAATAGCTGCAGCCCTAACAAAGTCTAAGTGGGAATTTGTCATAACTCACATGTGCCTGTCGATCTTTTTGCCCTCACGGTAGCGCCTAAGGAGTCTGCGCAGAATTCGCATCCGTCTCATCCAGCACAGCTTTTCTGGCATGCGAGCGTTTGCTGTACCCTTCCTCTTACCTGTACCATGCAAATAACACCTTTAATGAAAGAATTCAACAATAAAACACCAAAAACAACCAACAACAGACCTAACATCTGCACCAATTGCTTATTAGGTCTGTCCCCAATAACTCCGCAAGGTTGTTAAAATTGGTAAGTTCACTGCACAGGGCCGTACGATCAGAGTGTAAGCGGCCTTTGTGGTCCCAGGCAGAGTTTCGGGACTGTCATGGCAGCACAAGGTGAGATGCTACACTATTTATATATATTTATACACATATATTCTTCTAACTGCACTGGAGAAAGAGCCTGACTGTTTTTTGTTATACTGTACAACCCTGTATTGGTATAATGACAATAAAGTTGAATTGAATACAGGTGCTAAAACCAATTATCAGAACTTGCAGTTCATGGCCACTAGATGGTGCACTCTGCTTTGTTGTCCTCAGCGATCAAATACATGAAACATTTAAAGTGGGTCTAAAACCTTGAGGATCTGAAGGCAGTGAGGTAAAAATGTTTAAGAAACATAACAGAGATTAAGTCTGCAATCAGGATTTCCTGAAGCTTTCAAAGAACAAAGGACATGTTTGCCCTATCAAATATTGCTCTCAATAAAAGAGCCAGGGGCATGAACCCCATTTAAAAGCTGTAACCGTTTCATTTCTGTTTGCACTGTTTAGAAAGCCTGGAGTACAAGCATGTACAACTGTATTCAGAAACTTACCTATAACATAACTGAGATGTAACTGTGTATACTACAAATGTGAAATGAAGAATAATTTAATTGTGATGAGTCCATATTTGTACTGCAATATTGTTTTGTCTTTCCATCAACAAGATACTTATTAATAAAGAACAACAGTAACTATATAAACCTGTTCTCAGTTTAAAGTATCCATTTTCACATAATTATATAACATTAAACAAAGAGCATTGTAGCACACACCAATGCCCATATGACGGCCCTTCCTCCGTGCCAGCGTGTTCTTGCGACAGCGGGCACGGGAGTGAACTGTTACAGGCTTCTTAATGATCAGCCCATCCTTCACCAGTTTACGAATCTGTTGCCCTGAGAGGAGAGACAGACAGGAGCAAAGTTACCACGAAACCGCAAGTGATGGTAGCTTTAGCCAACATGCATATACAGATACAATCATTCTGATCTGATATTTGAACAGATCTCGTTTACTTACGAGAGTTTGCGTTGGCAATTTCATTGGTCTCATTCGGGTCCAGCCACACTTTCTTTTTGCCACAGCGCAAAACGCTGGACGCCAACCTCTTCTGAAGCCTAAGCATGCTGGAGGAGGCGAGACAGAAGGAATGTTTAAATCTGCAGCAATATCATTAGAATCACAGACACAGGGTTTTCATGCAATGTAACATAATTAGTAAGTTTAGGTAATTCAGACTTGGACAACAGCTGTATCATGACATGCTGTTTCTTCACTCCAGACAACACAAACTCCACAGCCCAATGCTGGGGGGCTTTATACCCCTTTAGCCAATGCTTGGCATTGGGCATGGTGACCTTAAGCAAATGCCTGGCTGCTTTCTATGGTAAATACTTTTCTATTGAGATTACATATACACAAGCAGTGTGTGTACAGTAATAAGTATGTGCATACAAGTAGATGAATTCATTAATTGCAATGGAAATCTGGATACTTCTGAATTTTTTTTCATCTTAATCATTTTGCTCCTTTTCTTCTTTCAAGTTCTGTCCACATTATTAATAATCATATGAACAAGTAATCATTTGGGGCAAAATAAAACGTCATCATTACTCAATCTTGAGCAGTTATCATCATTATTATAATCATTATAATTATTATTATTATGTTATTATGTTTCATCCAGTTGATTCTGACTCCAGGTGATCATATGGTAGTCTTCCAGAATACCCAGTCTTCTGTTAGGGTCTTTAGACAGGTCTCTTAATGGCTTCATGATTAATGGCTTCATGATTTCTCCAATTATATCTATCCAGAATCAGGTCCATTGGCCAAGTATGCTGACAAACACAAGGAATTTGGCTTCGGCAGTCCATCTATGTATGTTGTTGCTGGTCATCCACTCTTTATATTTAACTGTTAAGCCTAATTGTGTTTTCTAAAGAATTGGTTCTTCCCATTGCATGTCCAAAATAAGATTTTGATCAGCTGGGTTATCTAAACATTGAGTGAGAACTGGGTCAAGCATCCATTAGCTTAAGTTCTTTGCCCTGGCCTAGATGACATAATCGTAATGTTCAGCCTTGCTATTTAACCATGATCTGTGTTGTTAGGAGGGACTGAGGACATTAACTAAGTTGGACATGCAGTTGTATGTTAGGTTAGTAAGTGTTTACAGTAAAGTGGCTGTGAGGTGTATGACGTCATTAGATGCGGCTGCTGTTTTAACATTTCTGGGTGAGCAGACAGTCCCAAAAAATGTTTTGACAAAAGATTATCCTCAAACGTCACTCACAAATAAAGGAAAAATGAACAACTAACCAGGCATTTAACCAAAAAGTCATCTGCCAGGTGGATATTCGGCCTGTGTAACGTTACCTCTACCTGTTAGCATAATGTAGCTAGCTAGCCAGTTCATTCAGGGCATGTCTCAACATGTTGACAAACTGACCAAACCAGGAACGGAGCAAATACGCCGTTACTTTTCAGTATCAAAGGCCAGGAACTGTCGTAGCACACATACAAACATTCACAAATGATTAAATACGAATAATAAAACAACAATTTAGTCTGACAGGTCCTAACAAAAAAAGCCAAAATGGCGATATTGCATTCTCTACTCACACCTGTGGAAAAAGAATCATATTTATCAAGAATATTTAATCCTAAAGAAAACCAAACTATTTAAAGACTTATTATTAGCAAAAATAATCGCAATGTGGCAGCATCCTCACCTCATGTCTGCAGACAAGAAATCACACACTGAACTGCTTACAGCAGACACCGAGGCTGTACCATTATAGATTCAAAACAGCGAGAGCAGAATTATTGTGTAATTTCTTTACTTTTTTTCGAAAAATAAACACGGAAAGTCTGCTCCAAATTATTTTACCTACTCCAATTAACTACACAGCAATGCACCTCTCTAATTTATTAAACGGTTATGAGACATGTCTGTTAGGGTTTGGGTATAGGATGTTTCTACACCTCCCCCTCAAGAAATGAAATGGTATAACCTGAATGTGCAACGCGGAGCCACATGGAGAGCTGCTGAAAGGAACCTACCACAGTCTCCGGGTTTACTAGAATCGACTCCGACTCTCGACTCCTGCCGCCGGAATCGAGTCCTGGACTCTATTTTATTTTAACCAAGAGTGCACTAGAGTCTGTGATAAAGGGACACAACTGGGATTACTCAGTTCTGTAGATAATTTATCCTCTAGTAGTTTATTCTTCTTCAAGTCTTTGCAAAAAGCACGATGCTAAAAAGCTGAAGTTGGCTTCGTATGTGCAGGCGTCTTACTCAGCTTTTCCGGTCCACCTTAAGTGATGCCGCAGGTACCATAATGGAGCGCCGGCGCCAGATTGTAAATAGAGCGCCATTTAAGGTGGAATGGAAATCTGAATTAAAAAGCTGGCAAAATTGAAGCAAATCTCACCTACGTCTTCTTTTCCACAACGATGTGTTAAAACATTGATTTTGTTTTTTGCTCCTTTTTCTATTTCTAGTAATTGTTTATGTTATACCAAATCATGAAGATAATGAAGATTTGTGGTGCAGGACGTACAGAAACTGTTATTTTGTGAGCAGAGTTTGTGCTACAGCAGCTGGTGTTGTTTAGTAATTAATCTGGTAATTAAACTCTACCACTCAAACTCAGGCTGTATTTGAAATACTACTATACTGCACACTGCATACAACAGTAGTACGTACTGCATACTGCTCCCTGTGTGTACTCTTCAGTACGATACAGTAATGTAGTATACTAATACAGTCACATGACCAGTTACCTCACATTTACCTCACAGCTGTTATTACTGTAATAACACTGTTAAGAGCTAGCTGCTGCTATCGCTGCCCAGTTCACTTGAGATACGTTTAGGCCGTGGTGCATGACTACATGCAGTACACCACAAAGATAGCTCCCCCTGTACTCTAGAAACTCTGACTGGACTAGTATACCATCCAGGTATCTTCAGTGTATTACAGATTTTCAATTTGGTCACATACTGCATAGCACATACTACATACTACAGGTACTGTAGGCAGGTTTAGTATGCAAGTAGTATGTAGTAGGCCATTTGGAATACAGCCTCAGACTGTCTTCTGCTTTACACGCTTCTCCATTGGAATGTTGCTCAAGCCAAATCTGATTCGACAGAGTCCAAAGAAACAACTCCCAGCATTTCAACTCTTAGAGTCATTGGCCAAGAGTCATCCCCAACTCCAAGACCTGCTCCCGATTAGGTCATTTAAGGACAGACAGCCAAAGAAAGGAAGAGTAAATGCAAAGATGGCTGAAGCTCTTGGCAACCGCTGCCACCCATTCCTGGCAAGAAACCACGTTCAGCAGCAAACAAAACAAGTGGTATAAATAGAAGCAAAACAAGAGCTATAGTTGGATTTGCTCTCCACCGCTGGAGAGTTCTTGGCAAGTAATGAAATGAAGTTTGATTCTGAATTCTAAACGTTTCTTCTAGACTGATAAGTAAACAGATGTTAAGACTAACACTGAGGAGAAGGGATGGTGAATTTCCTTGTTTCTTATGACACCTTATTTTATTTGTTTCTTAATTTATTTATTTATTATGATTTCCTTGATTCTTATGATGGATGCCACAACTTTCTGGTAATCTGTTACCCTCCGTTGTTTGGAGTATGAATTTAATATTGAATAAATTGCTCCTTTGAGGTAATTTTAACAAATCTGATAACATGCAGCCCTTACATCCTGTTTATAAGCTCAACTTCTGGGACTGATATCTCAAAATAATCATATGTTGAAACTGAAATATCAAGAATTGCCATGAATCTTTTTACATGGATAACACACAAAAATATATCTAGGGTTTTTTCTATATACCCACATTCTAATGTTATTTTCAGCTTATTCCAAGTGCATCACCTGATCGGCACGTTCAGCCTCAATTATACTATACAGCTACAGAAGACAATAATGTATTGTTTAGTAATAAACAATAAGCTATCTGAAGAGCTATCTGAGCAAAAACGTTTTAGAAGTTTTGTGTGAAGTGCCTGGGGAAAATGAGAAGCCTGCCTGCACATCTCTGGCTGAACCACATGCAGTGTCCTTAACCCAGCAGAAATCTATTCCGGAAAACCTTGTATTTTGATTAGTTTGTTTAGGCGTATTCCAGACAGTACACCTATACACTCAACTACTGTGGCAATAACAGTGAACTGGTTAAAGCTGGAGTCTTCAGCAGAACCTGCACACTGTACAGTTTGGTGATTTCCTTGTCCAGACATTGGGCAATTGGTGTGAGGCAATTGATTGTATTCAGCCACAAGAGCGTAAGTGATGTCTGGTACTGATGTTATGTGATTAGTTAAACTGTATATATACACGGATCAGCCATAACATTAAAACCACCTCTTCATTTCTACACTCATTCTCCATTACATCAGCTCCAATTACCATATAGGTGCACTTTGTTGTCCTACATTTACAGACTGTGGTCCATCTGTTTCTCTGCAAACTTTGTTAGCCCCCTTTTACCCTGATCTTCAATGGTCATGACCCCTACAGGACCACCACAGAGCAGGTATTATGAGGGTGGTGGATCATTTTCAGCACAGAGCGTCAGGAGGCCACTGATGAAGAACTAGAGAATGACCAACACAAACTGCTCAGGAGCAGATGAGCTATCGTCTCTGACCTTAGGTAGGAGTGTCTAATAGAGTGGACAGTGAGTGGACACAGTGTTTAAACAGTTTTGCAGCACTGCTGTGTCTGATCCACTCACACAATGATCCACCACCCACATAATACCTGCTCTGTGGTGGTCCTGTGGGGGTCCTGACCACTGAAGAACAGGGTGAAAGGGGGCTAACAGAGTATGCAGATGGACTACAGTCTATAACTGCAGAACTACGAAGTGCACCTATATGGTAAGTGGAGCTGATAAAATGGACAGTGAGTGTAGATACAAGGAGTTTTAATGTCATGGCTGATCAGTGTATAATCATCAAACATCAGTACCAGACATCACTAATGCCTTTGTGTCTGAATGCAATCAAAGCCTCACAGCAATGTTCCATGATTTCCTAGAAGATTAGAGGCTGTTACTGCAGCAAAGAGGGCACAGACTCACTCCTTGATTTGAGAAGAAACGTTCAATAAGTGCTTACAAACCGCATCAGCCAATCTGTTGAGAAGAAAGAGAAAGCGTAAGCACCGCCCCGTTACCGGGCTGATTGATTGATAGATGAAGAAAGACGGGGCGTGGTCTCTCCGCTTTAACAGCTGGGAGGCTGGAGCTCCAGTGGAGAAGAAGCAACACGGTGGACCGTACGGTGCGAACAGATGAACTAGGTTCTGAAAATGAATGCGAGAAAACAGAAGCAAGAAACCCCCTCCAAAAAACCGTGAGGCGCTGTAAATGAAAGACGAGACAACGAAATAGAAGCTGAAATCAATGGTACAGAAAGGTATGTCCAGGACGCCTTCCACCTCCACACAGGAAATCCAGATGGACATGTTCGACCACCACGGATCTCACTCGCAGGTAAGAGATCCCACTCGTGAGCTGAAGGCTATGGAGGAAAACACACCTGCTGCTTATCCACAGCTCTAGATGGTCTGAACAGCGAGAAGAGCTCGTTTTCTGATGTGATTTAATGATGTACAATATTCATAAGATAAATTCTTACGTGCCGTTTCCAGCTGATTTTAATACACGAACAGCTACGTGTCGGAGCAAAAGTGATGATTCTAGTTGCTCGTCAGTGAATCTGGTCTAAACAGCCCGCATATGTACCCTTCCTGTCGAGCACCTGCTGAATAAAGCAGCTTGTGACACCAGCTAGTCTTCTCCTATCTTCACCTCTTCATCTCATTCAGGACAGTGTTAATTGCAGTGTTGAGTGGCAAGACTGGGACCAGCCTGCTACTTTCAGAAGGCTCTCCGTGGCGTATTGTCACGTGAATATTCTAATAGGTGAAGATTCAGCACTTTTATTGCTAGTAATAGGCTTTCAAAAGGTTCTGGTGATGCTCTATATAAAACATGATGTCATTTTGCTGCTCCTTAATCCGGCTACATTATGACCACGCCCACGTGCAGCCCACACTGGAGGTGTAGTTGTGTATGTACACATCAGGTCTATGTTATTGCTATAGGGGAGTCTTTCCTGCTGTATGTTTCAGTATGATTTCCCGCTATCTGGTGTCCAGTTTGGATGATTGGAGCCTCAGAATGGACATGCACTTATTTAGTGCAATCGTTTTAAGATATCATGTTCTAGTGATCCTTAGGGCTTATAGTACATCCGTTCAGATCAGTGAATCACTTCAAATCAGCACAGTGTGGTATTGTAAATAGAATGTTTACCCATTGGCCCCCAGTCATTTATCATTGTCATGGGTGCTGTTGGGACCCAATCTTGTATCTGCATTTTTTAGAATAAAATTTGGCAGTTCCATTCTTTACATTGTGTGAATATTTCATGATAAACAGACCAGTAGGAATAATTCAAAATGACTTAAAATCTTCTTACATTAACGTTCATTACAAGTGAAGAGCATTTTCTGGAATTCTGGGAACATTTTGTTCAGGCACTGACAGTATGACAGTAGTCGTGTTTTTTTGTTAAATTGTTTGCCTGATTTTGCTGATAAAATTGGCAAAATTAATTAAAAATATTATTATATAAATATTAAAAGAAAATACATACATTAAAGTGCATATCAGTTGCAATACTAGTATATTGTTATCTAACAATAATAAAGTATTGATTTGTTCTTATAGTGTAGTGTAGTATAGGGTAGTGTAATATAGTGATGTATAGTATAGTATGGTATAGTGTAGTGTAGTATAGTAAAGTGTAATGTGGTTTAGTGCAGTATAGTATAGTGTAGTATTGTATAGTTTTGAATTGTTACCTTACACATTGATCGTGGCAATGTGGACCCCGGTGATCCTGTCTAGCTGAGACTGTTCTCACTCCTGGTGTGGGTGATAGATTTTTTCTGATTGACAGCTGCAGAGCGTTCCGAGCTGAATAGAAGATGACCTCCTGCTCTCCTGCGGGCCTCTTTCTTTTTCTTGTCTTCGTTCTCTTTGGCTCTCCTCAGCTTTTGTGGACCATTTCATTCACCGGTTGATCTAAAGTATATCCATTATATCCCATCTCTCCGGAATAAGTGACTACAGGTGTTTAGAGTATATGTGAATGCAGGTAAATATTGCTGTTTTAATGATGTTTAAGCCTTTAGTTTTTATATAATGACTTTTATAAAATGCAGAGACCTGTGTTGTTGAGAGGTGCTCCATCTGAATCATCTCTATACATAGCTGTGAGGAGGCGGTGGCGGTGGTGGTAATGATGAAGCTGGTTGTGTTAGAGTGTGGTAGTGAGTAGGCGGTGGGGTAGGTGTGGATTAAGTGCATGTGTGATTGCCAGCATGAGAACATTGATGGGCTTGTCTTCAACAGAAGGATAGAAACCAAGCTTGTAAACCATCCATACTATATGGAGATTAGTAAGACTGCTCAGTGCTTATTCCTCCCTCCACATGCCTCCTTTTTACCTCCTATGAACAGAAATTGGCAATTTGTGAACAGAAGTATATTTTTTTACTTAGTTGAGTAGGAGTTTGGAACACGCTGTGCAAGGATCTAGAGGGACATGTTTCACTGTAATGCGTGCACTCTCTCTTCATAGCTCCCCTCTTCTATCCTATCTGCTCCTCTCCTCTCCTTTTATCTTCTCCCTGTCATCGTTTTATCCCCGCTCCACTTTTCAGAGGTCTTAGAGGTTCTGCTGTGCAACTTTTAAACCCTTCACCCCGGTTCAAACCCACCCCCCCATCTCAATTATCCAATTAAGCTCAGAGGGTGTTTGTCAACAGGAAGTCTCTCATCGCCATAGTGATACATCCCTCCTCCCTTCCATGACATTTTGTTGGCCTTTTCTCCCAGCTGACCTCCCTGTGCTTGTGTACCACCAAACCCTACCAGTATATGTGTGTCAAATTATATTTGATTAGAAATATACTTGATTAGAAATAAATATGAGCACATTTTACACCATCTGACCTGATGTTCAGTCAGATATATAAACACACTATGCTCATAATTTACTACAAACACCATCTGACCTAAGATTATAATCAGATAAATAAACACGCTGCGTGCACATTTGACTGTAAACACCATCTGACCTAAGATTTTAAACAGATTGTGATTTCCTTGTTGTTAGAAAATAGCCAGTCTTCTTAACAGGATGTCACTGGTGTTCAAAACGTCTCCGTTTTTGTTTTTATCAGCAGTCGGGTGAACATTTCATAATGAATGGATCTAAAAAGTGCTCAAAACAGTAACAATTTGGAATAAAATCTCTTCGCATTAATTTACATTACAATTTACAGTGGAACACAAACCAGTTTGAACGTGCCTGGTCACGGTTTCTTGATTGTTCTTGAAATGAAAATAAGTGAACACATCATCTACATAGATAACACTTAAATATTTTTTTTATTTTGTTATTTTTTTTGTGCAGAATTTCTATCTAGCATATATTTAACATATTGGATAAAAGAAAAAATGAGCCATAACTTTTTTAAATGCTATGTTTTTTGTTTTATATTTCCCAATATGTTAAATTGAGCAAATAAATAGTAATATTGCTTTAAAAAGAAGTTTACTCTTTATAGAGCATGCCTTCTCCTGTCTAATTACTGTTTGTTCATTTTTATGTTCTGATTCACAATGATTTTATGATTCAAGAATAAGAGTGTGATATTTTAAAAATGTGAACCAGAAATCATTTAAAGAACTCTAGAAACCTGGGTGTAAAAGCAAACTAGTGACCTTGTGTGTTTAAGATGGTAGTAACTTCAGGCTCCTGCAGATGGCATTGCACAGGGATGTACTGGGCTATAAATACCTGTGGAATGTGCACCAGGATTCATACATTGAGAAGAGGTGGTTCAGTGCAGTGAATGTCTCGTTCCATGTGTGGAAAATTGGTCCAAAGCAGATGTTAATGACTGGCTAAAAGGAGTGATTGCATTTGGGCATGCCAAAGACCATAGTGTGAAGGAAGTAGCTGACTTCACAGGTGTATGGAAGTGTGTGGTCATACGGGTCTACCAGTAGTGGATAAAATCCCAGTCTACAGGGAATTCTCCTCAGAATTGTGCCAGGGAAGGCATCCACCAAATCTGGCCCAACTATACAATTCTTTGATGCAAGAGTGGCTGAACATTGTTGTGGCCTACATGCAGAAACTTGTCCAGTCCATGCCAAATCAAAACGCAGTTGTTATTCATGCTCGTGGAGGTATTACATTCTATTAAGTATCCTTGTTTTGTCTGTCTGGTTTTGTCACTGGACAAAACATTATATACACATATAACACATCCCCCGTGCAACTACTGGGCAATGTTGTTCAACTGTTTGAAGCCATCAGTGCCAGTTCCAGTGAGTTACAGCAAACACTTAGCAACTGTTTGTCAGTGGAATAATACTGATTATGGACATGGCTATATGGACATGTGCTGGGTAACAACTGATCAGATTGTCTGGTCAAAACTAACTGTATCATTAGTGGCAGTTACAGTATACACAGATATCAGATGTAACAAAAATGTAAAGGCATTTCCTGCTGATGTTTGAGATGACTAAGCTCTGGTTTATTTACATTGCAAAAGCTGCATATCATATAAGGTGCTACATATCAGACTTCATTAGTAGACTTACTGGTATGTTGTTTCTAACCTCTACCACTGATGTTGACAGAACAGGGTATGAAAAGTTTATGTTCAAAATTAAAATGGCATACTGTAACACATTGTAGATGTTGTAACTAATGGAAGTATCAGTATATTGTTGAAATAAATGGCCGTGAATCTACTTACACAGAACGTGCGTTCGCGAGAGAAAATGATTCTGTGTTCAACTATGAGAGCGTAATATTTATCACAACCAGCATGTGGCCAATCTCTGTTATAATGATAAGGGGTTTGGTGTTTATCAATTATTATCTCTCCTTGCCTTCTGCACTTCACATATTTTAGAGAACCTGAGTGAGGTAAAATCAGTCTTGTCTGTGCTGTTATGTGCCTTAATGATCGAGTGGGAATCTTTGTGAGCAGTCTGTAGCATATGCTGATGAATATTTTGTTGACTGTTAATTTTACAGCCCTGAGCTCTCTTATATGCATAGACAGTGCGCTGCACTGGCTACTTCCCGTGCTGCTGCCTCTGCTTGTGTGCTCTGACCAGCCTCACCTCAAAACCTAGGATATTATGAGGACATGTTTTCCAGATCATATCATATTGTATCATATTGTATCAACTCCTATTGTATCATTTTGTATTAACTTGTATTGTACCATATCATACTAACCATGTCGTATCATATGTATTATATAGGAACATATTGTATCAGTGTGTGTCAAATCATGTGGTATCAACTTGAATCATATTGTATTTTAACGTATTGTATCATGTTGTGTTAATTTGTATTATATGTATCAGCTTGTATTACATCATCATATTGTATCGATTTGTGTCGTGTCATATTGAATCAGCTCGTATTGTATCGTATCAGCTTGTGTCGTATCAGATCTTGTCAACTTGTATCATATCGTGTCAGCTTTTATGGTATTATATTGCATCAGCTTGTATAGTATCATATAGTATCATATCATATCAGCTGGTATTGTATCATATTGTATCAGCTTGTATAGTATCATATTGAATCAGCTTGTATCGTATCATATCATCGCTGTCCAAAGAAAAACAAGTATCTCCAAAATGGCAACTTTACAGGAGAGGCCTAAAACCTCTTTCAATTTTAATGTAAGTCAATGGAACCAGACGTCTTTCCAAGCACTTTTGGGCCATTTCTGTTGGTACATTCATCATGCAATTCTCACACAGTGTAAACGGCAGCTGCTGTTTTCAAATGATGCATAAAAGTCAAAATGGACAAAAATGGAGATACATGTTTTTCATTGGACAGCGACGATATAGTATCATATTGTATTAGCTTGTATAGTATCATATTGTGTCAGCTTGTATTGTATCATGTCGCATCAGTTTATATTGTATCATATCGTATCAGCTTGTATAATTTCATAGTGTATCAACTAGGATTGTATCATATCGTATCAGCTTCTATCATTTCGTATCAGCTTGCATGGTATCATATTGTATCAGCTTCTATCATTTCGTATCAGCTTGTATGGTATCATATCGTATCAGCTTGTGTCCTATCACATTGTATCAGCCTGTATCGTATCAAATCGTATCAGCTTGTATTGTATCATATCGTGTCAGCTTGTGTCATATCATATCGTGTCAGTTTATATTGTATCATATTGTATAGGCTTGTATCATTTCATAGTGTATCAACTAGGATCGTATCATATAGTATCAGCTTGTATCGTATCATATTGCATCAGCTTGTAGCATATCATATCATGTCAGCTTATATCATATATCATTTCAGCTTGTATTATATCGTATCTTATCAGCTTGTATCGTACCATATCGTGTCAGCTTGTATCGTATCATATCAGCTTGTATTATATCATGTCAGCTTGTATTGTGTCATATCGTGTCAGTTTATATTGTATCATATCGTGCCAGCTTGTATAGTATCATATTGTATCAGCTTGTATCATATCATATCATATCAGCTTGCATTGTATGATATCGTGTCAGCTTGTATGGTATCATATCGTGTCAGCTTGTATCGTATCATATCAGCTTGCATTGTATGATATCGTGTCAGCTTGTATGGTATCATATCATGTCAGCTTGTATTGTGTACTTGTATTTTATTGTATTGTATTGTGTCATATGTATTATATAGTATCATTTTTGTATCAGTGTGTATTGTACCATATTGTATCAGCTTGTATCATATCCTTTTTGTTCAACTTGTATCATATTGTACTGTATCACATAGTATCATATTGTAGTGTGATACATATCAAGAAGGTACTCACAAGCAAACCTTTGCCTAAGAGAAGCGATGACCAGTGATTGCTTTATAAACGCTATAGAAACAGGAGAATCTAAGCAGGCGAAAGTCACTTTAGAGTTTCCTCTTTGATGGTGAACTGTGAACAGTGTTCCTATTCACTTTTTTGATGAACAGGTTTGCATGATCGTAGCAATATAGAAATCCTACATGTAGCTCATTTAAAAGATTAACAATAAAAGAGACAGAAGGTGTAGGAGGATGCCAGAAGGAAGAGGAAGAACAATGGTCTAATTGTACTTTTATTAAGCATCTTTGTCAGGGTGTGTGTGTGTGTGTGTGTGTGACGTTATAGCAACTGCCTGTTCCATCAGGGTCTTTTATTGCCACCAAACCCAATTAGCCTTTCTCAGGTCTCTATGGCAACGAAGTCTGGCGCCTATGAATGCCATGCAAGGCCTTGCCCAGGGCAGGCAGGCCATTGGCCATAGCTCAAGCCAATCAGATTACAGGGTCCCACGGTGCCCGGGCGGACATGAGTCATTAAGGGTAATCATATCTGGACATGGAGACAGGACATGAAGTCTAGGTTGTGTTTGTATGTGTTTGCCTGCATACCGGTCATTTCTAACTTCTAACATCCCATTTTACTTTCTCTTTCTGTGTCTGTCTCTCTCTGATGTTGCATATCTCAGGGGAAGTATGCTAAACGGAAGAGTCGTTTTAAGCGTTCTGATGGCAGCACCTCTTCAGACACAACCTCAAACAGCTTTGTCCGGCAGGTAAGACCTCAGGCTGTCTGTCATTATCACCACATTCGTACCTTTGCTGAAAGAACACTCACAATTTGGTAGTGTGGGTAATGGCGCAAATAATAAGGCCACGAATGAACAAGAAGAAAAACTCATCTGGTCTGAAAATGACATCCTGCTGAACAGATGAGTGCTGTTTGTGTGGGAGTGCGTGGGAGTCTGTGTGTGTGTGTGTGTGTGTGTGTGTGTGTGTGTGTGTGACCCTTACCCCACCATTTGTGGGAACCAAAATTGAAAAGACCATATACCACATGTGTAGACTTGAAGGAAATGATCCAGTATTGGTGTAATATTTGCAGGATAGTAGGAAGTTATTGGAGACCAGTCAAATTAGCCAGTTTCACCAGCTATATAGTCCAGTCACAAACTACATTCCCGTATTGTATTTTGCACAGAATTGTATTTCAGTACATGTAAAATAAATGAAATAATATGTTGTATCAAAATTTTGCATACTTGACAGAATCAAGAATATTTTAACTTTCAATGTAGCATGAAGTCCAAAAGTCTGAGATCTCTAGGGGAAATGCTGCCAGTTGTTTTTCTTTCTGATTTAATTCAAAGGTTTTTGGGTTTGAAATATTGGATTATAAATTTGAAATATGGCCATGAATTTCTGATGTCTGAAGAATTTTTTCAAGTTTACCATAATAATAGAATGTAAAGCAAAAATTCTATTATTTTCATGCTATTTTTAGGGACAAGCAGTGGGTCAGTGTCCTTTAAAAGGGGGGGTTCCCCTTCTCAAAGTTCCTACATAGTCCAGTGGTTAAGATGTGAGCAAACTCATTAATAAAGATTTGATGCGAAATGTTGCATTCTACAGGGCAACTTACTACATCAGAACCACTGTGGTGGTGATAGGAACCAGACAGCTGCTTTAATGCATCTAAATGCTACATCAAAAAAAGGTATTAGACCGTTAAGAAGCTTGTCGCTGTCCAAAGAAAAACAAGTATCTTCAAAATGCCAACTTTTCAGGAGAAGGCAAAAACCTAGTTCGGCTTTAATTTAAAAAGTCATTGTAGACTTTATTCCAAGTGTTCTGGTGTCATTTCTGTTGGATCCATTCATCATGAAATTGTCACGCAATGTGAACGGCAGCTGCATAAAAGTAAAAACAGACAAAAAATGGAGATACATGTTTTTTGTTGGACAGCGATAATATGTTGCCTGGTGTTGGAAACATTGATTTGAGACTATTTGAGACTATTTGAGACTATTGAGACGACGTCCAGTCATGGTGGAGGGGCACATGCATTGTAAGGCAAAATAGTCCTCAGAAATAGTCCTGAAGACCAATGTTATTAAATATTAACTACATTATATATGTAGGTTTACTAGTGTCTTTGGATAATAAATATAATGGCTATATATGTGCTGAGACTACCACCAATGTAAAGTCAATACGTTTCTACAGTTAGACCACTCTGAACGCTCGCATCTCAACCACTGAAGTTATTAAGTACCGTATTGTGAGAGCATATTGTGAAGTAATATGATATGTTGTCATCTTCCCTAACCAGACCATGAGCCCTAGCCACACCTTTTAGCTGAAACAGCGACGGTACATTTGAAATGTAGTGTGCCTGTGATGGTTTGTTGTAGTTGTCCCCATCGTTCTCTGAGTTTATTTATTTATTTTTTCGGCCTGCAGTGTGGAAAAAGAGTAGGAGGTCTTCTTTTCATATTAGCTGGCCATTTGTGACCTATGTTTACTCGTTTAACAGCAGATCTTTTGGTACACGGCCTCACAGAACACCATGTTCCATCACCTACACAGACATGCTGCACCTGTAGCTCCAGCCCTCATGTTGGCTTGACATTTGAAGAAAGGTTCCTGTGTCACGCTGAAATGCTTCCTCTCTTTCCGTGCGTTCTCTCCTCCACGCCCCTGCTGCATGACATTTGCCCGCCAGCAAGGGATGCCGCACTAAAAAGCCTCCCTCCTGCTTCCCAACACAGGAAACTTTACCCCCCTTACGCACACAGGAAAGGTTATGTCAGGCCCGAGCACACAACCGCACCAAGAAGCGGTCTTTGGCACTGGGACTGTGCCAACAGAAGTGCCCAGAGCCGCACCCATTAGATTCTGGAGTGGAGCCAGAGTAGGCGTCCCAATGCGATCAATTCATTTTGTGGAAGGGTAGCTTTGTTCCTCTGTGTCCCTGATGATTATAGATTAATGTCACTTTAGTGTGTCTGTTTGGTGATGCAAGCATAATTGAGCAGTTAGTGCTCTCCTCTAAGCACATTCATTAGACTTATGACGCTGCAGGAGCAGCATCTTAAGTGAAACTGGCTTCTTACTCAGCCGTGTATTTCATTTCCTCTCAAAATGGCCATTAAGTAGTTTTTCAACGTCATGGAAAAATCAGAAAACATATATTTAACAGAAAAGCACATTATTGTTACATTGAATTTCTTATTTAGTGTGTTCACTCTCTGCCTGTATTTCAGCTTTTGTTCTTTTTGGGATACTTGCTATCAGTTGTAAAATCAACCTTCAGGGATTCTGTTTATCCAACTGCATGGACTCATTACTCTGTAAAACCCTCACATCAAATGTGGTTGTGGTGTTCCAGTTTTATCATTTTTGTCTGTTTTCTTTTCTTCTTGACAGATACAGATTCTTTTAGGCTCATACAGCTTATACACACCTTGCATTTAATGTGTTTTGTGTCTGGATTTGGCCAGGCTCTATGTTCACTTTTCATTAAACTGCATCCCCAGTTTGATCATCAGCCTGTTGTGCAAAAAGGCTCTTTGGTATGGAAGTAACTTCAGCCTTGCGAATCCTCTGTCTTTCTTTTGTTGTGTAATCTCTCACCTGCTGGTAAGCGCTCAGCAGACATGTTTCTGCTCATTTGAATGTATGTTGATAATGTAAATGCATTCTGTTTACACTTGGCCATGTTAAATGTGGTCAAGATCCATTCCTGACTCCCTTTAAATATGGTTTAAGTGATGCAGTGGTATTCCAGTTACAATGCACCTGCCTTTTCATGCAGTCAGGTGAAATCCGAAAGTGATCCGAAAGTCACCAGAAGTATTTGTTAATGCAAGATGTAATCTAGGGCTGTGTAGTGGGAGGAATGTAGCAATACAATACGTGTCATGATACAGGGGTTACTTTTCAACATATTGCAGTATATTGTGATACTGTAAGCAAGGAGATATAAAACAATACTGTAAGCAAGGTGATATATTGTGACTCTATAAGCAAGGTGATATATTGTGACACTGTAAGCAAGGTGATATATTGTGACTCTATAAGCAAGGCGATATATTGTGACACTGTAAGCAAGGTGATATATTGTGACTCTATAAGCAAGGCGATATGTTGTGACACTGTAAGCAAGGTGATATATTGTGACTCTATAAGCAAGGCGATATGTTGTGACACTGTAAGCAAGGTGATATATTGTGACTCTATAAGCAAGGCGATATGTTGTGACACTGTAAGCAAGGTGATATATTGTGACACTGTAAGCAAGGTGATATATTGTGACACTGTAAGCAAGGTGATATATTGTGATACTGTAAGCAAGGCAATATATTGCGATACAGTAAACAAGGTGATATACTGCAATGCTGTAAGTAAGATGATATTTTGCCATACTGTAAGCACAGTGATATATTGTGATATACTGTAGTTATATACTGAGATTTTTTCATCTGGTTTTAGGAAAACCATCATAGTATAAAAACCACACCACCACGTGCATAGGTTTGCTAATGCTAACATTAGCGGTGCACCCTTGCGATACTTGTGTACGTTGGAGTAGAAGAGTCTATTGGTTGAAGATGGATTACAGCACAGTTATCTAGCATTTGGGGGTTTAAACGCAACACAGAGTGATTTTGAGAATCCATGCGGAACCACAAGACTGATATTGATGTTGCGGTCTGGGGTGATCGGTCTGTTGTTCTGAGAAGATCAAAAACTTCACTGCTCTGCTTCTTTTTCACAGTAAGAGCTTCTTGACAGCGGCACCTCCTATCTGACCCATAATGCTGAGTTGTCTTCTCACAGTGGAATGATGGACAGAAACACCTGTGGATTGTTTCAGAACTGAAGATCTGAGTATAGCTGATGTTCTCCTCTCTCTCTAAGATGAAAGTGCTGTTTATCTGATGGTGACCGTGTTGGTGGTCTATCAGATCTAACACATCTGTGAGAAGTCCCATTGTCTCTGTATCTTTCATTGATTTTACATTGATGTACTAATGCCATGGGTGCAAATCAGGTTGGTTTCATGGGGTAGCTCTGTTTCACTGTCATAGACACACACACACATACGCCCTTTCTTTGTTTGATCTATACAGTACAAATTCATATTTTTGCATTTCATATTGGGCTCAGAATGGAATCCCTGACGTTTCTTACACTAAAACAGGAATGGCCACAGAAGGGGGTCCGTACGCAATGCGTGACTGTAGACCTACCATCTGTGTCTCATGCATTGGGAGCCAAGAAAGCGTCAGGGTTTCGTACTGTAGGTTAGTATCTGCGCTGAGCAAAGTGATGCACTGAGCTGATTCAGATCTGTTCGTCATTTTCACATGAACAAATTATCAGCTGTGGAAAGTTAGCAAGCTGAAAGACACAAATGTGATATGGTGATAGGTTTCATTCATTTGGAAGGTATGTACTTTTATTCAGTGCGCGCATGAACTCATGAACTTCTTTTCTTTTTCTGTTTTCTTCAACTGCCGTAAATGAAATGCGGAAGAAACTGAAATGCCCATTCATTAGAGTAGCTGACGGAGTGACACATGGAATTATTTAAGGCTATATATCGTGCGCCGACTTGTTGTGGAAACGTTCGTGTGTGTGATTGAAAGAGCGTTATTATGTGGCTAAACAGTTCGAGTGATATTGATTTGCATAATCCGCCCGAGCGAGCGTGTACAGTATGTACGTGCGGTTCCCCCATCTTTGGCAGCTAAAAGCATTGGAAAAAAAAAAAACCCAGAAAAGCTGTGTAGCCCTTGGTACCATACACACCCACGCATGTACACACAGATGAACACACATCGACACACAGCAGTGCTGTTATACCGGCCCAGGTTGCTATGGTGACAGGGGCTCTGAATCTCCCCCATAACACGCTGCGCCGTAGGAAGAGCAGAAGGGAAATGGATCTACGCGAGTGTGTGTGTGTACACGCGCGTGTGCCGGTGTGTGTGTGATGGCCCACGAGAGTAATGTTGGAGTCTCGGGGCACCCAAATCCGTCAGGGTTATATATCAGGGTCACTATCACTTTCACTGATGTTGGATAGCATCCCAGCTGCCAGCCAGCTACGGGCGGCAGATAAAGGACAGGCCGGTGTTTGATCATGGTCTTAACCAGCAGCTGCACAACAAAACAGCTCATCGGCCTTTATGAATCGCTCACAGCTGACGCCACATAATTACCTGCTAGTTTATGACAAAGGGCTTGTATATGCATCTGTCTGTCTGTGCGTGTGTATGTGTGTGTGTGTGCGCACGCACAGCAGCAGGGAACCAGAAAAAGAAAGTAAAATGGACAAGAGAGCAGATTTAACCTGTACCAGCATGTTTGGTGTTGGAAATGTACCTCTGTACTGGTTCTATGGGGCTATTGTAGCTAGCATGTTATGGAAGGTTATAGACACAGCAGTAAGTATCATAGAGATTGCATGTCATTGCACCTGTACTTTAAACCATGAAAAGCTAAATAATCATAAGTAATGACTTGCATATATAACATATGCTAATATCTACAAGACAGAGACCACCCTTCATTAACATAATATCCAGCCTAAACATCCATTGAAACCATCACAGAAAACATATATTTAGTTGAAAATTACACAGAAGCTTCAACAACTAAATATATGCATCTATATATATGGTATATGCATATATTCACCCATCAGCCATAACATTAAAACCACCTCCTTGTTTCTACACTCACTGTCCATTTCATTAGCTCCACTTACCATATAGGAGCACTTTGTAGTTCTACAATTGCAGATTGTAGTCCATCTGTTTCTCTGTATACTTTATCCCCCCTTTACCCTGTTTTTTAATAGTCAGGACCCTCACAGGACCACCACAGAGCAGGTATTATGTGGGTGGGGGATCATTCTCAACACTGTAGTGACACTGACGTGGTGGTGGTGTGTTAGTTAGTGGTGGACACTAACTAAGTAAATGTAATTAGTTACTGTACTTAAGTAGTATTAAGTAGTCTGTGTATCTGTACTTTACTTAAATATTTCCATTTTGGATGACTTTGTACTTTAACTCCACTACATTTAAAGGTCATATATCTTACTTTTTACTCCACTACATTATGCGAAATCTTTAGTTACTTTTGACTTACGTGTGCATAAAAATGAAACATGTCAAAACAAAACAAACTTATTCACGGATTCTTGGCATCCATGGAAATGTCCTTTTCAGGCCTGGACTACACCAATGATTACCTGGAGCAAGGTAGGTAAAGCAGGATGGGGTTAGTAAACAGATAAAACACATTGTTCCTGGCTTTGTGGGTAAATAGATCACAATACAGAAATATGTACACATGCACTTGTGAGTGGCGAGTGTCTTTTTCTGCATGTATACAAACACTACTTCCTTTTATAATAAATTTGTTTTGGCTAGTTTATGTTTATGAACAGAGACATACAGATGCTGTATAGTAAAGGAAAACTCATTAGTGATTCTGTGTAAGCAAGATTTTTTTAAACTTAAACTTGTAACTAAGTTGCAAATAAATCTTAAACCGAAACTTTGCTTGTTTGCAAAAAGTTATTTTATAGTTCTAGCTAAAGGAAACTTTTCTCCTTCAGTGTTCTGTGCTTATGATCATTTGAATAGACATCAGTGTCAGACTAATTAATGACCTTCTATTGATAGAGTCTTGTTGCAGAAATCATAATAGGACATTAGAGCCATAATAAATCATGGTACTTTTACTTTCCATACTTAAGTACATTTGAAGGTAAATACTTTAGTACTTTTACTCAAGTGGAGGTCTAAAGTGAGGACTTTTACTGGAGTAATATTTTACCTTGGGGATCTCTACTTTAACTCAAAGACACAACAGTGCTGCTGGAGTGTTTAAACACTGTGTCCACTCACTTTCCACTCTATTAGACACTCCTACCTTACTGGTCCATCTTGTAGAAAAGCTGCTGCTGCAGAGTTTGTGTTGATCATCCTGTAGTCCTTCATCAGTGGTCACAGTACGCTGCCCACAGGATGCTGCCCACAGGATGCTGTTGGTTGGATACTTTTGGTTGGTGGACTATTCTCAGTCCAGCAGGGACAGTGAGGTGTTTAAAAGCTCAGGCAGTGCTGCTGTGTCTGATTCACTCACACCAGCACAACACGCACTAACACAACACCACCACATCAGTGTCACTGCAGTGTTGAGAATGATCCACCACCCACATAATACCTGCTCTATTGTGGTCCTGTGGGGTCCTGACCATTGGAGAACAGAGTAACAAAGTATGCAGAGAAACAAATGGACTACAGTCTGTAATTATAGAACTACAAGGTGCACCTATGTAGTAAAATGGATAAAGAGTGTAGATACATTGAGGTGGTTTTAATGTTATGGCTGATCAGTGTTTTTTTCTGTATATAGTACATACATAGGTCATATAAGTTTATCATCTTACATCACCTGAAAAATAAATGTCTTCTATTTAATTTAAATTTAATTTTTAAAATCGAAAAGTATTTAAATACAGAATAAAAACAGCTTTGCACAGTACTATATATAAAGAGATGGAAGTGTAGATGAATTGAGCGTTCCAGATGGCTGCTGTTGTTTTAGTTATGGAATGTACTTTTGTCAAGTGTGCAAGGTGCAAAATACAGTGGGTCCTGGGAGGGTCCGGGGCCACATATTATTTTTCATCCTTGAAATTTTACTCATTATGATGTTGTGCTGCCTGATAGAAAAAAAGAAAAAATAGAAGACTCAGATTCAAATTCAGAAATGGGTCACCCACAACCCATAGCTGCTTCACCCACAACCCACAATTAACTTCTGTCTTGTCCTTTCTGTGCCCAACTAACTAGAGATGCAGTCCTGGTCTGCCTTAGAGTGGCGCTGTAGCAACCCAGTTGGTCCTTCACTGAACCCTCCTGACTGTAACACTGCCCAGGATACCACTCAAAAAGTTGACTTGAACTTTGGTGGGGTTTGGTGGAAAAAGTGAATTGTTACTTATTGTTGCCGTTAAAGCTTTGGTGAGTAAGATATTAGCCAGCCAGCAGTGGACCCCCTGAATTCCAGGGTGTATTTCGCACACAGCCGTTATGCCATAGTGTGTTTATTTGAGATCAATTAACAATGCGATTTGAGGAAAGTTATGTTTATGGTAGGCTATTCATATAGGTATACACTTCCATAACCTGTAGCTCCAGTGCAAAACTAAAGAAGTTGACTTCCTGATAGCCTTGACTGATCAGCAATGTTAAGAAATATTTCTTAGCAGCCTGCTGAAGTCTTAGATATGGAGAAAGACATTAGAAAGATGGCAGATAAATCCACAGAGAGAAAGACAGATAGAAAGCAAAGGGAAAGAGACAAGCAGAGAGATGGGGGGGGCGGGGGGTGAGGCTGAGGAAAGAAGATGTGTGGTGGAGAAGAGATATTTCTAGAGGCGGAGAGAGAAGGTGACAAAATTTCTTGTTGAAATTCCTGGTAGAGGATTTAAGATTACCTTCTAATAGTGCCTCAAAACTGACTTTATTTACTTTATTTACTGTGATAAATATATATATTTACAGCGCTTGTGGTTATTTGTCTCCAGTGCAAAATTAATAAAACTTCAAACTTCGAATGGTAGCGTGAGGATAAAACTGTATACGCTTAAAAATGCATTTGAAAAGCAGATCTCAAAAGTAAAAGGACATTAGTTCACACAGAGGAAGACTGTACAGAAACTTCCTGAGCAGGTAGAACTGCTGCTGCATTATGTGAGAACTGGTATTTTTCGGCACTCCGACTCCCCTTTGCATGCAGCTATATGAAAGTGGCCAGTGGTGGACAAAGTACACAAACCATGTAGTTGAGTTAAAGTAGAGATACCCAAGATAAAACATTCCTCCAGTAAAAGTAGAAGTTCCTCCCTTTAGACCTCTACTTCAGTAAAAGTACTAAAGTAAGCTCACCGGACAAAAAAATGAATCACCTGTGTCTGACATGTACCTAATAGCTTGTAATACCTCCACGAGCACGAATAGCAGCTGTGATTGGATTTGGCATGGACTGTACAAGTTTCTGGATGTAGGCTACATCGATGTTTAGCCACTCTTGCATCAAAGAATTACGCAGTTGGGCCAGATTTGGTGGATGCCTTCCCTGGCACAGTTGTGAGGAGAATTTCCTGTAGACTGGGATTTTATCCACTGCTGGTAGACCCGTATGACTGTACACTTCCATATACCCGCACATTGAACTTCCTTCACACTATGGTCTTTGGCACGCCCAAATGCAATCACTTTAGCCAATCATTTTAGCCAGTCATTAACATCTGCTTTGGACCAATTTTCCACACATGGAACGAGACATTCACTGCACTGTACCACCTCTTCTCAATCTATGAATCCCGTTGCGCACTCTTTAGGAATTTATAGCCCCATTCTCCATATGCAACACGATCTGCAGGAGCCTGAAGTTACTACCACCAGTTACACACGAGGTGACTAATTTTTGTCCAGTGAAATTCTTTACCTTCAAATGTACTTAAGGTTGAAAAGTAGCAATAGCATGATTTATTATGGCTCTAATGTTCTGTTATCATTTCTGGAACAAGACTCTTAATCAACTCATTTCAGGTGAAGAGACTCTAGTATCACTCTCAGTCCACCAGTCTTTAATAGCAGGTCATTAATTAGTCTGACACTGGTGTCTATTAAATGTACCTTGTTTGGAGGGCTCGCTTCATGCGTCCTTCGTTTTGACATGTTATGTTTCAGCACACATAAGCCAAAAAGATAGGACAGATTTGTCCATAATGTAGTGGTGTAAAAAGTAAGATATTCAAGTTTGAAATGTAGTGTAGTAAAAGTAAAAAGCCCCCCAGAATGAAAATACTTTAGTACATGTATACGGAAAAACTATATAACCTGTACACCACTGAAAGTGACAGATTACACTCACAATTTCAGTCGTTTCTATGTAAAAACAAAAAAATTGTGAGTGTAATTTGAAGCATCCATATCCCTCTGTGACGCGCTTTCTTGCTGGGGAGTCAGGATTTGGTACAACAGCAGCAAAGACAATATCAGAAGAGAAAGAACCATGTCGACTTATAAGGTAAAGTAATATTACAGCAAACTTTCAAGCCTTATTTAGCGTGAGATTAACAGAATAACCAAACTTTTTGGCACAAATTAGAAAAAGGGATGACGCAGATAAGGTTACGGCCTACATTGCAATAAGTAACATTTGCAGGGGTGAACACTCTGCTGTCAGATTTTTGTTGTTTTCCTGTTAGACTTTTCTTGCATCCTTTTATCTCCCACCCGAGATTTACTCTGCTGTCTTGCTTGGTAACGCTGTCCTTCTTTCTCCCTCACTTTCTCCAACAACATCTTCTTCCATCTTTTCACAGCCTCCCCCATGATGTCCGTGCTAGGGGATATTGAGCTGGCTTCTTCTGATAGCGAGCTGAAGATCCCTAGTTTTTGTGTGTGATGTGGTGCCGTAAAGCATTACAGAGTTCTCATGAGGGCTCCCGTGCCCGCTCCTCACATGGAGCTATAGCAGGCCTCCCGTCCTCGGAGTGGCAATAACAGAGACGCCATTCTCCCTGTTATATGTAAGTCAGGGTTCTTTTAGAATGATTCTGAAGCTGTTATTTTAAGGCAAAATCATTATATAATGTTGCTTTAACATAAGAAAACAGTAGCAGCGTCTGCGCGGTTTGAATTTCCCCGAAAGTTCATTTACAGTTAATCAGTTTTCTCCACAGTAATTCAGTTTGCCTATAAGGTTGTGTCATTAGCAGTCAAGTAGTAGTTTTGTGCGTTACTGAGAGTGAGGAAGCCCACACCAGCAGGCATGCACATATGGTTGCAGTCATAGATTTCAAAGTGAAATAGTTAGGCTCAACGTGAGGATACAGGTAGGCTCAGTGTGAGGCTAAAGGTAGGGGCTCCTCAGCTTCAGAATCCAAAGATGCTTTTTTTTTTCCTTTTTCAAAAGAATAAAATCTTAACAGTTAAAGTCTTAAACTTAATCTTAACAGTAAAAAACCTTAATCATAATATTAACAATAAAAATCTTAAACTATCTTATTCTTAGTCTTAATCCTAACAGTAAAAATCTTAATATTAATCCTAACAGTAAAAATCTTAAACTGTCTTATTCTTAATCTTAATCCTAACAGTAAAAACATTTACATATGAGATTACAGCCCCAAACTAAACAAGATTTTGTACTTTGTGAGACTCTTTGTTTATAGAAATTTGGAATGTTTTCTGTAGTGTTATCTGATAGACTAAACCATAAACTACCATAAACACAAGGACGTTGTTCAGTAGTTTGTTTGCCATGTGGAGGGAATAGTTCACATATAACTGATTACAGCTTCCATCAGCTTTAGGACTCGACTATGTATATTTAAACGGAGACGGCAAACATGCGACTGAGTCTGCTGGATTAATTATGACAACAGTTAAATGATATGCATTTCCTAATCATGCATGACATTTGTGGTATTTGTGTGTCTAGTATCTGTGATCCTGTCACTGACTCATCTGACTGGCATATTAACTAGTCTCCATCTAACTGAAGCCTTTGTGAGTCACACCACTGATACGCTGTTGGAGTAAGTGGGAGAGCTTGCGTTGGTCAGAAACTCCTGCTCCTGCTAGAGGTAATAATAGATACAGTGCGTCAGGTGTCCGTTTGTCATGAGAGGGGCTGTAAACGAGGGTTTTCTCACTTCCTCCCTCTCCACTCCAAACACACTTCACATACACACACACACACAAACCACACACACGCGCACGCACATCGGGCTGACGACTACATTCCCATCTACACTTTAGTACACACCACCTCATGCCAACGCTAAAAATGAGAGATAGAGAGAGGGAGGGAAGGGAGGGAGAGAGAGAGAGACATGATCAGAAAGAAAGACAGACAGGAGAGAGAGAGGGGGAGAGAGAGAGAGAGAGAGACAAACAGTAGAAACAGAGTGAGAGAGAAAGACAGGAGAGAGCAAGAGAGACAGACAAGAGAGGGAGAGAGAGACAAACAGGAGAGAGCAAGAGAGACAAACAGGAGACAGACAGGAGAGAGCAAGAGAGACACAGGAGAGAGAGAGAAAGAGACAGATAGGAGAGAGCAAGAGAGACAGACAGGAGAGGGAGAGAAAGAGACAGACAGGAGAAAACAAGAGAGACAGACAGTAGAGAGGGCCAAGCAAGAGAGACCAAAAGACAAAAGAGAGGAAATAGAAGCGAGGAAAAGATAGAGGGAGAGAGAGATAGAAGAGGGTGAGATGGGGGGAGAGAGAGAGAGAGGTGGAGAGATGTGCCTCTGCCTACGGCGGCTAAATTTAACCCCCAGTCTGCAAATGTAGCACAAGTTCTGCAATTTGACCCCCCACAACCCCCACCCCCCCTCCAATCTCTCTCCCTGAACTGAGTTCAGGTTCCTCCGTGTCAGAGTGGTGGGTATGAGAGAGAGAGAGAGAGCGAGAGAGAGAGAGAGAGAGAGAAAGACAGTGGAGGAATGTGGGTTGGGGGCTTGAGGTTAGCAGAGCAAATTGCCATTCTCTGACACACACTCAGAACTTTTTGGACACACGCTCTCTCTCTCTCTCTCTCTCTCACACACACACACACACACACACACAGCCTTGTGTGACTGAACACACACACACATCACGTTTGGAGTGGACTCTGACTTTCTGGGTGTGACTCGGGGTTGCCGTGGCAAGGAAAGAGTGCCATGGAGACAAATGAACGGATTCATAGGCCAGTGACGGTAAGAAGGATCCGGACAGCCTTCACTAATATGACTGCGTGTGCTTTTTTAATGTATTATTTATTTATTTATTTTGTGCGGATTTGAGAGGAAGTATCGCACTCCAGCCTCTTGCCTTCACCTTTGAAAAGTTTTGCTTGCCTATTTATTTCCCTTCTCTCTCTGGTGGTGCGATTCCATTTTGGGTTGGGCAGCTGCATAGGCCCTGTGGGTTTAAATTAGACCTCCAGCAAGGCACAGGAACCCCTCTGCCACCACTTGCCCAGACACGGTGTTCTTTCCGCAGGCCTCTGGCCCTCTGAACACCCCCGGCTCTCTGGAGCGTGATTTTTCAATCCCAATCAGTCTCAAGGTGCTCCGGGTATAGTAACCTATAATTAAGATCTTCTAGATTTGATTGGAAAGTGACACAGTGGGATGTAAATAACTGCTATTGAGATATATTTGGGGGAAATAGGAATTACATGTTTATGAAAGCTTTTGGTCAGTAAAACAGTAAATGAATGATAATTGAAACAGTTTGTGCAACATCAAGTGGAACAGCACTTGGCTTGGCATAAATGAAGACGTGTTATCTAAGCTTGCGGTGTGTTTGTAACATGACGATATTCCGATCAGCTTCAGACTGTATCAGATGACCTTGTTAACCCTTCCAAGTGGAGTTATTGCTACTGCTGTACATACACTAGCAGTCAAAAGTTTAGACACGGCTACTCATAGAAGGTTCTCCTTATTTTCAGCTTTATGCTTTACTTAAAGTGAAAACATCAAACTATCTCATGGAATTTTGCAGTCCACCTTAAAAACCTCCAAAATGGAACAGTAAGATAAAACAGCTTGTAATGGAGGTTTGGAGGTTCATATAACAAGATTTTTTTTGGGGGTGGGGTGCAATTCTATTGGTCTGTCCATCATGAAGATTCACTAAATTGAAACTACAGCTTTTAAACTGTACTTAATATTTACAGTATATTAGAGGTGGCGATATGTCAAAAATCTGAGTACATCAAGAGTACATGTGGTATATCGGGATATGTTTTGTTTCAGACTCTCATCAGTTGGAGCTGTTAAGTGTAAGACTGTAAAGTACTTAAGTAAGATCACCAACAACATCTATTTAGTTGGATGTGTGTAAACTTTTGACTGGTAGTGTAAGCAATCACATATTTAATTACCAAGTTCTGTAATTAATTACATTCCCATTAGATTTATGAAGTGTGCACTTATAAAATGTAGAAAATAAAAACCGAAATGTAATTTTTCGGTTACATTTAATGTAACTCTAACTCAAAAATCTTCTTTTGATAATCTGTGATTGAGAAATATCGATATTGATATCAAATTACACCATGCTTTTGTTTTGTTTAGCCATATTTGATAAGTTAGCTTCTGTCTTTGGATGTTTTAGTTGTTTTGGCTCTTTGATCTTTGCGTTTAAATCAGTGCTGTGACAACGTAGCTTACAGAAAAGTAGCTTGTGTGTGTGCACTGTGTGACAAACTGCTATTTATATGAATAAAACAAACTACGAAGTAGTGATTCAACCAGTGATACAAGCTAATGTGTCCTGCTACTGGAGTTGACACCTCAAGTCCATTAAATGTTAGTCAAAACAGTGGCATAGCCATTGATAAATATAGTTTACCCTTTTTTGAGGTGCTACACATTATAGTGACTGTGACCTGTTGCAACTTTCTGCAGCCTCTGACTTAGTCGACTAAGTCAGAGACTCATTTCCAAGTATTTCAACCTTGGCCAAGGGTTGATCCTAACTCATAAACATGTCGGGGTCAAAGAATTGGCTCTTATGGAGTGAAATCTTCATCTTGAAGTCAGAATTTTGTCTAAATCAGGCTTTATTTGGATGTTTGCACATACAAACAATTCACCCTTGGTTATACAGAAGCTCACAGTTGTCTAAATTTCTGTTGAATATTATGTATGCAGTGCAAACAATGCAACGTATCAAAAATCACATAAGCAAGTCTATTTTAGATTACCTACCACATAGCAGCATGTTGTGATGATTGCTGCCTCCAAGTCCTCTTCTCAGAGAAGTTTGTACCTGCAACTTTGGAGGTCGTGAGTACAATGTGATTTGTGTTCAAGTGCTTTTGATTGGAAATGAGACACGTTTTTGTGTGGAGGATTTTAGTCTGAAGTGTACATGTGTAGCTGCTGAATAGCTGATACACAGTCATATTACACTACAAGAATCAGCAGCTGTTGCTTTTTGGTTGACACACTCCCAACTCGGAAACTTGAGCTCATTGAAAAATAGAGTTTCCCACTAGTAAATATGTTCTTGTGCTCTACAATACGATATTACCAACATAACTTGAGAGCAGCATTAGGTATGCAGTTTGCTTAATGCTGAACAGGAGGCTGTATAGTTCCCAGTATTTGTTAGCTATATATTAGCCTGTTAGCTCTGGTCCAATAGTAAAGAAGACACCCAATGACACCAAATGCTGTATATCCATTTGCAACAATGTTGGTTACAGCAAAAACAGAATGGCAGTGTATAACTGAGAACGTTTGTTTCCCTGCTAAGACTGGTATTAATTGTAACATAGTATTAATATTGTAAGTGCACAGCCCACTGCAGACAACATATACCATGAAAATGTCCTGGCCGATTCGTCAACTAAGCAGATCTAAAAAAGTGTAATGCATGCACAAATTGATGGATTCATTATAACAGCTTTTGGCCTGTTATGTTGTTTTGGCATTTTGCACTTTGGGTTTGAATTGGTGCTGCCAATGCAGATAAGGACAAAGGCCATTTAGAAGCATCTTTTTACTGTTGTTGGATTAACTATACAAGAATCATAGCACACCCATAGTTCATCCCCAGACTTTCATGATCAATGGAAGGTTTTGGTGATATTTGATGTAACGTTGAGGGAAACCAGCTCTTTAGGGCAGGCTATATTGATGGACACCATCCAAGAGGACTGTTTTGCTGGGTGTGAGACTGTTTGATGGCACATGATTGATTCTGATCTATGGCATGCAGCATTTAGAGCCTCAGATGGAGGACTAAGTTGTGCAATCAGTTTGTGACACCGCTGATGCACCGCTGTCATCAGCCTCTTTCTTTCTCTCTCTCTTGTTTGCTCACCCTGTCTGTCTCTGCAGCTCTCAGGCCAGGTATTCCCTGAAATAGTGTTGGTAAATTGAATCTTTTTAATACTTTGCAGCAGAGATTTCCCAAGGTCATTCTATTTCAGAACACTGGTCTTTTATCTTTTCAGCGTTTTCGGCCTTGGTGCACACAAAGCCGAGTTTCCTCTGGAGTGACAGCTCGCCGTCATGTTTGAAAAAGCATATCTGAAAAAGCAGTGTTTAGTGAATCAAATTAGCACCGCAATATTTGAGTGGCTGCCTCTCTCAAAAGGACCCACACGTCTGGCGTGACAGTGAAGAAGGATGTTTAAATGATAATCACGCAAAATTGTTGCTCTTGCTCGCTGCAGTGCCTCATGCTTGTCACATCGAAATGGCAGCTGTCACACAAGCGTTTAACACGCTGTCACAAGACTCCCAAAAGCAGGCTGTCTTGTCATGTCTCTTTGATGCATGCAGGCCTGTATAAACAGCAGACAGCTCCAGAATGTTTCTCTTGGAATTTGTTTTTGCATTACAGTCATTTTTCCAAAGGTATTTGTAGTGGAAAGATACATGCAGGGTGTAATAAGGCAGATGTAATGCTACTTTACCATTATCAGCACTTCCTATGAATAGGGGTGGGCAATATGACGATATTTTATCGTGATAAATTACACTGCCTGGCCAAAAAAAGGTCACACACTCTAATATTTCATTGGACCGCCTTTAGCTTTGATCACGGCACACATTCCCTGTGACATCATTTCCACAAGCTTCTGCAATGTCACATCATTTATTTCTGTCCAGAGTTGCATTAATTTTTCCCCTAGATCTTGTATTGATGATGGGAGATTTGGACCACTGCGCAAAGTCTTCTCCAGCACATCCCAAAGATTCTCAATGGGATTCAGGTCTGGACTCTGTGGTGGCCAGTCCATGTGTGAAAATGAGGTCTCGTGCTCCCTGAACACTCTTTCACAATTTGAGACTGATGAATGCTGGAACTGTCATCTTGGAATATACCCGTGCCATCAGGGGAGAAAAATTCCATTGATGGAATAACTAGGTGGTTCAGTATATTCAGGTAGTCAGCTGACCTCATTCTTTGGGCACATAATGTTGCTGAACTTAGACCTAACCAACTGCAGCAACCCCAGATCATAGCACTGCCCCCACAGGCTTGTACAGTAGGCGCTAGGCATGACGGGTGCATCACTTCAGCTGCCTCTCTTCTTGCCCTGATGTGCCCATCACTCTGGAACAGGGTAAATCTGGAGTCATCAGACCACATGACCTTCTTCCATTGCTCCAGAGTCCAATCTTTATTCTCCCTAGCAAATTGAAGCCGTTTTTGCTGGTTAGCCTCACTGAGAAGTGGATTTCTTAAGGCTACACAGCTATCTAAGTGATCGCCGATCATGATTATTCAAGATTTTTTTCCAACCACATTCCTTCCTCGAAGATGATGTTTCCTCACTGTCCTTCCACTTTTTCATAATGCATTGGACAGTTCTTAACCCAATTTTAGTAGTTTCAGCAATCTCCTTAGATGTTTTCTCTGCTTGATGCATGCCAATAATTTGACCCTTCTGAAACTGATTAACGTCTTTTCCATGACCACAGGATGTTTCGACGTAGTTGTTCAACAAATGAGAAGCTACTCACTGCATCAGTTAGGGTTAAATAACTTCTTGTCAGCTGAAACATAATCAACCATGCAGTAATTATCGAATGGGAGGCTCTGACCTATTTGCTTAGTTAAATCCAGGCGGTGACCTTTTTTTTGGCCAGGCAGTATATGCTACAATATGCTTTTCTGAGCATATCATGGATATTTGGAGCTTAAAGGTGCCATAAAATATATTTACTCAGCATTTTAAATTGTTCTCTGAAGGGTTATGACTTGGTCAGGGTGAAATGATGCGATTTGCCCAGAATCAATTTTACACACCCGTTTATAACTCTGTGATTTGGCCCTTGAATGAAACTGTCCAGACTAAAAATTTGCAGAGCAAGCTAACAACTTTGAATTAAAGTTGTCTGGGACCTTGTGAAAGTTGTGGACACTGAAGTTGGCTTTCTATTAGCCAGCTTGCTTTGTGAGTTTTCCTTCCCACCTTAAATTCTGGCGTAGTTACATTCTGGTGCCTGTACAAACCATAGCATTTAAGGTGGCGAATAGGAAGCCAGCTTCCGTCTCATTAAAAATGAACATCAACCATGCCCATAGAGAGTTCCTCGGGAAGGGTATGAAAATTGCCAACGTTCCCTTTACAGCCTGGAATGGTATCTTTCTGTACGCATAGTCTGCAATTGCTGTTGCTCCCGTCTCGTGGTTTCCTGTTAAGCAACAGTTCAGGATTTGTATTGGGAAGGACTTTTCTTAAAAACTATCACTTACAGTGTAGCGCAATCACACTGCACAGGAAATGCGGCACTTTGAAGGAGTAATCATAGATTTGTATGATGAAGGTGTAAGTGCATGATACATTTCAATTGATCTAAAAAAAAAGGCCTTTTATGAGCTACTGTTGCTTTATTGCAGCCTTTTCAGGCAAAACAATAGAATGCAGCACAGGAGGCTGTGAACATATACAGTTAAAGCTGTAAAATGATACTGTGAATTTAAAACTGCTAATACATTCATAATGTAGATCCTGTATTGTCATGTATCATCAGACAATGGCTTGTGGTAAATTAAGAATTTCAGTGGAATTGATATTCTAATCACTTTATGTAAAGAAGGAGATTGCTTCTGCTCCAGTAATATTGGATATCTTTATTAGCAAATTCCTAGGAAATTAGTTTTTATGAGTTGGCATCATTAAGCATGCAGTGTAACATAATAATTCTGGAGCATTTAGATTTGAAATAATCTCTGTGTTACATATTTGCCTTTCGTAAGATGCTATATTTTTAATATAAGGCTTTTATATAAGGAGAAATGGTTGGAAAATCAAAAAATGCCTGTCAGGTTTTAAGAAATGCATTGTATCGGTTGGTGTAATACAGCTTTTAACGTGTTTACCAGGTTAACTTGAATGCGGTTTTGTTCCAGAGCCTCTGTAAAGCATTTCACAGCCCATCTTGTTTCCTGAACTGTATTCTGTTCCTTTCTGGCTAATTCCAGTTTGTTTATTTGTTCCGCCATCACAGCTGCCGACCGAAAAGCTTGCCTAAGGGCAACAGCAGGTCTATAATTTGATGTAGTCCTGCTGTCATTCTACTTCAGACCAAATAAGCTGCACTTCAGATATTGTCTAATATAGGTTGTCAAATCTAACCTTTTGTATTTTCGTATGTTCTAAAATGCAAATGTGGTAACGGTTAGCTGAAATCAAAGCAAATCATTACTTAAAAACTAGCGCTCAGCAGAATTATGTAGTTATAAAATGGGCAAGGCAAGTTTATTTATACACTGTGGCCGTTCAAAGTGCTTTACACATGAGAAAGCTGCTCTTACAACATTTCACTGCTAGTTGAACTTTGGTAGCTGCATTTGAAATCAACTAAAGCCATTTGAGTCTCTTCTTTGGAAGTCCGGTTCGTGGGTCATTAGAGTAATCGGTCTTTCTAGTCTGGTTTAAACTCAAATCAGAGTCCATTAGTACACTAAGGTTACATGCTGTACAAAGTGAGTCAAGGGGACCATAGTTGTCAAGAGTGTCATCTGAATAGCTATGGTAGGGCCAAGAGAAAGCATATATATATATATATATATATATATATATATATATATATATTAACAATCGAACCCTGGCCCTAGAATCGAACCCTGGGGAACGCGACATGTCACCTGGCATACGCACAGAAACATTATTTAAACATTGTTAATTTGGACAAAGTTGTTCCCGTCCTTGCAGGTATGAATTAAAGCTTCTTAGAACAATTCCTGAGAATCTATCCTGGTGGTAATGTCTATAGTCAAAGTGTCATCAATAACAGCACTAAAAAAATTACACAGTTTATTGTTGATAATGCTGTAAAAAAAAAGAGAGATTGTATAGCAAATTATTTTATTGTAATCGCACAGCTTATCTCTGAACATTTCTTTGTGAATCTGTGAATTCTTGATTTTATGCCATCAGTGTTCAGCCTTCCTACGTTCTCTCTTTTAGAGTTGCAGTAGCATTTCTCCATGGAGCTTTCTGTTGGCATGCTAGCATGGTTTTAGCTGGTTTTCGCTGGTATAATCTTGTCCATAACACTATAATTTTTTTTGAGTTGCAGCTATCCAGCAGAGCATCAACAGAATCAGATGGTTTTCAGGATGCAGTGCATATGTCTGTACAGAACGACTGTATTTGGGTGAAATTAACAATCTTTTTTTTTTTTACTTTAACTTGGGTTAAAGCACAAAAGTACTGCGTTTTAAATGTATTAAGTTTCAGAAATAATGAATGATAAACAATTTAGGGGTGCACAGTGATATTGTAACTTGCTTAAAAATAATAGGCTTAATAATTACCTTAAAAGTAATATTGGCTTTGAACTTGACAGAATTTGACTGAAATTTAATGAGGTATTTATTGTTCTCTGGGGGAGCAGAGTGTTTTGACTATATTAGTTTACTGTGCTAGAATATTTGCATTCTGCTTTTTTTTACTGCATTTGTAACCTTTCAGAAAAATGTATCCGTAATTACGAACAAGCACAAGAATGACATCAGACCTCGGCATTGGTCCTGCTATATTGGTTCACCCCTAAACGAGACCTGTGTGGCTTCACACATGATGTAAATGTTTGATACTTTTATATAAACAATGTTAAAGTTTCAAAACATAAAGCAGTTTGGCTCCGCCCAAGTGGCTTGGATTTTATGATGTCATTCAGACTGAGGTTAAAAGGAGGTTTGTTCAATGAGGCACAATACATGGCAGCCAATCTGAACAGCCTCCGAGGAACAGTAACAAAAAGTGGACCCATGAAATCATTCATGGGTAACATAAAGCCTAGACGTAATGGTTCAATCCCAGATTCCGTCCTCACTCTGCTTCCACAGAAATAGAAGGCCAGGTGTTGTGGTTGCTGGGCTGTGGCCCTCGCGCGCTCACCTACTGGTGGTGTGTGTGTGCGTATGAGGTTTACAGAGCTTTTCTCATCAGCTCTCCCACACAGTTGCTCTCGTTCTTTCTCCAGTTTTTTTCCTCTCTCTCTCTCTCTCTCTCTCTCTCTCTCTCTCTGTCTCTCTCTCTTTTTCTCATTCTCTCACTGTAGCGCTGCTGGGTTCCTGGAGTGTTGAAGTGAAGCGCTAAGTCTAAGTTTTTTTGCAGGGGCTGACTAATTTAAATAGCTCACTTAGGGAGAAAATAGAAGTGTGTAAATAAGAAAAACAAGGCTCTGTTAGGAATGAACTGCGGTCATGTTGTTCAGAAAGATAAGTGGTGGGAAGGTGGCGTATTCATATTGCCAATATGGTTTTGTTGTCATGAATGCTAGTACTGTGAAGACTGCGGTGACGTATTTGATAGATGCAGCTGCTTTTCAGTAGGGAATTTAAAGTGTTGACAGAAATGGCTGGGCAATATAACTGCATACTTTAAAATCACTCTTGGCAAAACCTGTTGTAAAGTACTCGTGCCTCTTTAAAGAACCATACAACAGTTTCTCCAGGAACTGGCATCTAACTATGCAGAAAGCCTTTCGAATTGTTCAGTACTTCTTTTTAAAATATATTTTTGATTTATTATAGAGTGAAGTTGAAATGTATGGAGGCCCTTTTCTGCCAAAAAAGGCCATATAGTAAGTCATAATTATGAGATATTAAGTCATAGTTATGAGATATTAAGTCATAATTATGAGATGCTAAGTCATAGTTATGTGATAGCAAGTCATGATTACGAGATGCTAAGTCATAATTATGAGATGCTAAGTCATAATTATGTGATAGTCATAATTATGCGATAGTCATAATTATGAGATGCTAAGTCATAATTATGAGATAGTAAGTCATAATTATGAGATACTATATGGCCGTGGCAGAAACAATCTTCCATAGACATGTCTAGATTTATCCTGAGTTGAATTTCCTAGTAATTTCTTTATTTAAAAAAATGCTGTTCCACGTTTTCATGTCACTACCGAAACACAAACTGTTTTTATCAATGGGCAGGGCATACTGTTTTAGTCACACCTCTGCATTTTAGAGCAGGAAGCTGGACTACTTCCCTGCCCCTCATGGCAAGTTATATCCCATTGTTTTGAAGGAAAATTGTCATTAGCAAATCACTGTTGAATCATTTGCTGAATTTTTGGTAGTAATATGCTTGTTCTGGTAGTGTTGTAGTATTGGAGTATTCATTTGTTTAGTTTATGTAGTAGTCATTTGTTTATTTTAATAACATAATTATAATTAAATTGTAGAGTCACTCAGGGAAAAATATTTTTAGTTTAAAGTCAAACGTCTGAAATATTTTTGAACAAAATGTGATTTGATCCATGTAATCATTGCATTTGCTAAAGTCACTCTAGCCATTGCATTTAGTAAAGAACCAATGAAGAACCCACTGTTTAGGATGATGATCCAAAATGGCTAATACTAAAATATATTAAGAATTTCCTAATTTCTCAATTCAGGGTTGTTAAACCCTCCAGCACTACTAGCCAATCTGAACAGCCTCCGAGGAACAGTAACAAAAAGTGGACCCATGAAATCATTCATGGGTAACATAAAGCCTAGACGTAATGGTTTAAATCCCAGATTCCGTCCTCACTCTGCTTCCACAGAAATAGAAGGCCAGGTGTTGTGGTTGCTGGGCTGTGGCCCTCGCGCGCTCACCTACTGGTGGTGTGTGTGTGCGTATGAGGCTTTACTGAATTTAGAGTTTGATGTACTTTGTCAAACTTGATTTTGTCGATTCTCTGCATGAATCCAGTTTAGAGCACTTTAAAACACTGAGACCAGTAAATAGTTTGGTTTGGTGAGAGCTACAGTTTCAAGCAAATATTACTGTTTATTGGCTTAATTTAACATATTGTAAGTATATAGTATTTATTGTAAACATATTGTAAATAATATTAATAAAATGTTAGGTTGAATAGGTTGAATCCTATTTTCCTGCTTATTTTTTCCAAGATGTTAACTCAAAATAAAGAGCAAATAAATAGGATTTCTGTAGAAAAATATCCCACATTTAAGCATGTTCTGTGTAGAGGATGTGTTTACTTATTTTCCCTCAGAAAATAAACAAACTGGGTAGTTTGACCACATTTTCAAACTTTTGTGTACCACTGTACATACAAACTTTCTCCAGATGACCATATTTAATGAAACAACCTCATTTTTTCACTTTTAATCCTTTTTAATCTGAATTTTAATGCCTTTAAATAGCTATTTGAGAGAGGGCAGAAGTGAATGAGTCTGCTGGGATGGTAAAGTTAATCCGTTAAAATAGACAGCCACTAAGTGCATGTTCTTTCTTACTTTTTACAACTGATTCATCTTTATACTTAGCATGGGGTATGTGGTGGCCATTTATCTGTAAGTGCCAAATGTCAGAAAACAGTTTGGTTCTTTGTTTACAGCTTGTGCTTGAGAATGTCAAGGATTTTATCATTCCGTTCATTTTCTCAACTGGGAATTCTTTCAGACAGACAGACAGGCAGACGAATGACTGAATCTTGCGTTCCACAGCAACATAAAGCATTTATGGTGTATGGTAAACGAGACCTGTAATTAAAACCTGTAAATGAGGTTTAATATCATTGTACTACACATTTCTGTACACCTGTCAGAGACCGCACTTTCATTTAGTTCATTTGCATTTCATTTAGTTCATAAAGGCAGTCATTAAGTACAAGGTTTAGTACAGCGTTTATTACAGCTTCCTTTCATTTCAGAGACTCGCTGGAAGTTTTTCAGAGAAATCAGCAGGGATGTTTTTACAGTTCGGTCTTAGAAGTTGATTGAATTTTCTGTTTCCGATAATCTGATGCTTGGACTTTTTCTTTTTTCTTTTTCTTAGTGAGGGTTTCTTGACAGCTACGCATCCTTTCAGACCCATAGTGTTGTAATGTCTTCTCACAATGGTAGGATGAACTGAAACAGATGTTTTCAGGTCTCAAAGATGAAATCTTTAAGTGCTGTTTATCTGATGTGGACATGTTCAGTGGTCTGTCAGGTCTTTTCGGTTGTTAAGAGTCAATTTTCTTTGCATCTTTTAATACAAACTTTTGATTTTTCACTTATTTTGCTTTGACTTCCAGCTTTATTAGGTGATCCTATCTCTAATGAGAAATATCACCTTTATTCATTTCAGAGGCACATGAGAAAGAAATGTGCATGGCTTCTGAGATGTGTTTGGATAGTTGATTGAGTGAATATTAGTCTTAGGACAACATTATCATCATCATAGAAAATGAGAATGACTTACATTTGGAAGCGTCATCAGCGTTCACTTCCGTTCGCCATCTTTAAACAAAAGCCGGCCTGCGCTGCATTATGGGATTGCCTTACTGACTAAGGAAACATGCTCTCTCGATATTCTGTCAAAATAAGATACCTCAGTGAGCAGCATTGTGAGGTACTGAGACAGCCTTCTTGTTGGGGGTGTGCATATTGTGACATAAAATGCTGTCTAGGTATCGAGATACACTGTGTCAGTGGCTCCCTTGTTGGGAAGACTCATAACTGATTGAGTTTAAGATTGAAATAATGGAAGAGTTGGCGAAGTGGCCGTAGGTGCACAAAAGTAAGTATGAGTGGGGAATTTAAGTTGATGAGGCTTTTAAGGTTTAATTGTCTATTAATTAAATTTTCCTGCTTTTATGACATTAAAATATTAATAACTTACGTACGTAATGACCATTTTGATCAGTTTGTCGACTTTTGCTCAGTACTATATAACCTTATATAGCTTCTGTACATTTTATTGCACAGTTTATTTGCTGAATCCATCATATTAGAGAACATGAAAATGTAGAACGTCATATGTATATTGATTGTGTTATGTTGTGTTTTATATATATATATATATATATATATATTTTTTTTTTATATATATATGTTTTATATATATGTTTTATATATATATAATATATATATACATATGTATACTGTATTGATGTAGTATATTGCTTAATGTTGTAAACTGCACTAGATGGAGTACTGAAGGAAATTAACATGACTTCAGTAAGTGGTATATGCGTGGCTATGAATAATTTAACATCATTTCACATGGCATATGTGAAGGCAAATTCTCACCTCTATTTTAAACCCTCATTATGCACACATACACACACGCACACACACACACTGATTCTCACAAACTTGCACATACACACTCATCGAGTCATTCTTCGCAGCTGTCCACATGCCTCTCCACACTTCCCACGGTTCAGAGTGTGTCTGACACCTGAAAAACAGTGAGAGGAAAAAAAGGGAAAGAGAAGGAACAGGCTAGAGGAGAGGAGTGGGCGGCTTATATAAAGACACACTGGCACTCTGTAGTCTACTGTCGAAAACTGTTAGAGCCAACTCTGAGGACACTGTATATGTGTGTTCATGTGTGAGTGTTTGTGTGTGTGACAGAGTAGGTAAAGGGGAGGAATGGGGAGAAAATGCTGGCCATGTTTAAATCATGCAAGCAAATCTAATTTCATTTTACCTCACATTCATGTTGTCATTTTCCACATATTGGGATCTGTTGCTACTCGTAATGCAATGACTGTTCATAATGTAGAAATTGCGGAATCTACTGATTATTCAGTCTTTTCATCATTCACCTGTTCATACTAATGTGTTGTTGTGATAGGCTTCTAATAGTAGTCACAGGTTTCCTTGGATTTGATGGGCCTCTGACTAATCCGTAACAGTGACTGTAACAGTAACCCAGTAACACTATCACTAGTCAGTAACAGCAACTGTGCCTGTAACAATAACACAGTAACACTATTACTAATCAGTAACAGTAACAGTGCCTGTAACAGTAACCCAGTAACACTATTACTAGTCAGTAACAGTAACAGTAACCCAGTAACACTATCACTAGTCAGTAACAGTAAAAGTGCCTGTAACAGTAACCCAGTAACACTATCACTAGTCAGTAACAGTAACAGTGCCTGTAACAGTAACCCAGTAACACTATTACTAATCAGTAACTGTAACAGTGCCTGTAACAGGAACTCATTAACACTATTGTACTAATACACTATTACACTGACATTAATACTAGTTACCAGATAGTCACAGAAGTAGCAATGACTAGTAATAGTAATAAGAAGTAGATCTATTTCTCATTGCTACTCTGGTAACTGGCTACTGTTACTGGCCTATCAGAGTAACAGATAAGAAACAGGCCCACTCACTGTTACCGACTAGTAATAGTGTTACTCTGTTACTGTTACAGTCACCATTACTGTTCCTGGCTACTGTTAGTGGCCTATCAGAGAAACAGATAGGAAAGAGACCCAGTAACTGTTACCAACTGGTAATAGTGTAACTACTGCCATAGTCATTGACTACTGTTACATGCAACAGATAAAAAAAGATCCAGTCACTGTTACTGACTACTGGGCAGTTGTGGGTTCGAGGTTAAGGAACCAGCCTTGTGACCGGGCCTGTTTCTTATCTGTTACTCTGATAGGCCAGTAACAGTAGCCAGTAATACTCTGATAAAAGTAGCTATTGGTTGTCATTGGTTAATTTAAATGCTTCTCTCCAATGACAGCATGGATTCTTTTCTTTACTCCGTATTCACTATTGTATATCCATTGTCAAATCTTTCTTTATTGCTCTTGTTGTGTAATTGTTTTGCTGTCCGGTATCGACCAGAGAAGGATTGCTTCCCATTTTGAGTCTTGATTCCTGTCAAGCTTTCTTCCTCAAGCACTTAAGGAGATGGTCCTTGCTGCTGTCACCCTTCATTTTGAAATTTGGCTCTTCGACCCAGATTTTCTGTAAAGCTTGTTTATGACAACATTTATAAAAAAGTGCTACACAGCTCAATTCTGAATTAAATAAAATAATTAATTGAATCAAGTAATCAGAGCTTGAATAAGGGCCAAAGAACAAACATGACCTTAAATAATTCATGCAGAAACTGTCAAAGATGCCAAAATACTTTGCTGTTTTTGCTCCTTTCATCATATCCATTTTGCCCACCATCCGGGGGTTCACTTGGTGGGTCTTTAATATGTATATTCTCATTTAATATGTACGTTCTCATGTCAGTTTTGATTGGCCAAAACACAATTTTGAATACTGCAGTGTTAAAAGACAATAATGTGCTAATCACTGCCACAGTGACGTTATGAATAGCTTTTAGGTACTGTGCCATGCACTTTGGATCTATCAGGCTCTACTGTAGGAGAGACCAGAAGGATAGTTTTAAATTTGCATCATCATCATCATGAAAATTGGCAATTAATCACATCTGAGATCACAATCACATCTAAGATTGACCTTAATCAAGTAACTGTGATAGCCTGGCATATATTAAAAGGAAACTTGCATAATTATAAGCCAGTATTTAAAAAGCCTTACTTTTTGCCTTTTCTGAGCTATATGTCCCTTTTTCACACATTAATTCATTCCTGCAATTTTGCTAAATATATTTATTATTAATAATAATATTATTTTGGCCCAAATTTCTTTCGTTTGTTGTCGTGTAATTGCTGTGATTCATCAAAACATCAACAGAAGCTCATCAAGGAACGTCTGTGATTAATCGAGATGCTCACAGCCAACAATAAGCAGTGTTTAGATTGATTAGAAGCCCATTTGCATTTGCTTATTCTCTGATGTCAATGTTGCCCAATATTGTAGCAGTGATGCATTGTGCAGAACCTACTGCATACATACAGTTCGTAACGTGGTGGAGAAAATGCTGTACTGTATTAACCAGGCATCTTAGGGTCTACAGAAATGTCCTTTTTTCAATTTCTAATTTTTTCTCAAGAGCCTTCATGTCCTGTGCTATCACCTGTCTGCTTGTTGCACTGCTCTAAACATGCTTGATTTCTGGTTACACGCCTTGTTTACCTCTGTTTACACTGTGCATCTGGGAGCTCATTAGCTATGGACGGCCTTTGATTATAAAACACATTTTTCTTGTGTGGGTCTGAGAGGGATTGCATGGCTGTTTATGAGCTCCAGTGTTTAGAGTAGACTGAAGGTGCTGTGTTGAGTTCAGATACTGAGTTAAGTACACAAACATTCAGTGAGGTAAACATACACTCAAAAGACTCATGGTGCAAAAGTTTGCACATTTTTTTTTCAGTAGTGTAATACCAGTCGGGTTGCAGGTACAGTATGAAATAACATTAGAATAAAACTAGAAATTTCTTCACTGAGAAACCTTACAGCATCCTAGAGCCTAATATCCAGAGTACTACATTATGCAAATGTAGTGATTAAATCTTATGACAGGTAGTTTAACAAAAGTGACTATATATAGATCATTGTTGTATATCGTATTTAAACTAATAATAGCTTATTATTGTTTCCAACATACTTAAATGTTGAATATCGAAACATTATTCTGCTGTCTAGTCACAATATTTGCATCTCGATTATATAAGTTATTATACTATATAAAATAGCAAAAATTATGAATGCTGAAATACTGAAATCCTCTCTTTTTGTTTTTCTCTCAGGGCTCGGCGGACTCCTACACCAGCCGCCCCTCAGATTCTGACGTGTCTTTGGAGGAGGATCCTGAGGCGCTGAGGAAAGAAGCTGATAGACAGGCACTGGCCACCCTAGAGAAAGCCAAGGTCTCTCTCTCACTCTCTCACTCTCTCTTTGTAAAATTAAATAATGTGAATAAAAAAGAATAAATAGTGAATTAAGCATTTTCTAGATCATTTTCTATTTGCTCAACATTTTAGGTGTTTGTTTTTATGCCCTCATTCAGCCTTATTAAGTCAATATCTGCTAGATGACGTATTCATCCAGCAACTACTATTGATCAGACTGCATTATAAAGTAGTAATTAAGGTAAAGTAAACATGTTCCAGTCTTTTTTAATGATCTTATTAAGTCTTGTTGAGACAAGGTCAAGAGACCAGGAGCAGGCAAGACAAGGCAAAGATGAGCCTAAACCTTTTTTTAGTTTGGTTCACATGCATTATTTATGACCAATATCATAATAATAAGTTAATAATTAAAATGAACCTACCAGCCCGTTTTATTTCAACTACGTATTTTTACTTCTGGAAGCAAATGATAACTAATTATTACCTATAATGATTAATAACCAACTACTGGCTTGATAAGACTTTATTAATGCTCTGGAAAATGCTTAACAGTTTTTGCTTTATAATGTAGTGACAAGAAGCCAACTTGTTTGTTAAGCCTTAATAAGCACATTATAGAGCATTACAATGTCTCAGTATATTAAAATGTTACCCTAATGTCTTCTGCTTCCGGTTTCCATTCCTATTGTCCTTTCATTCCCTCCATTCTCTCTGTCTACTGAACCTGCTTATCACTAGTCTCAAATTCAGTTGTGACATCTAGAGTGATGGCTGGAACTGATTCGGTTTCATGTGGAATTTTAGAGGAATTGTATTGATTTCTGCATAAGTTGAGATTTCTTTACAGTGGTGATGATTGGAACCAGAAGTCATGAAGTGTACAATGTAAATATAACCATTTTATTTACTAACCAAAGTATATATATATATATATATATATATATATATATATATATATATATATA
>CM067477.1:14353295-14400039 GCA_034552555.1 Semaprochilodus insignis | reverse complement strand
ATATATATATATATATATATATATGGGTAATGGTGATCAAGGTAAAACAATAAAATCTGAAAAAAAACCCACAATTTTGGGAACTACTTTGGCTTTTAACACTTGCATGTAGCTCTTCACCATGAATAGATGTGTGTTTTTGGCCAAAACCACAAAGCTGTAGTAAATAATGCAATAAACACCAGGCAGCACATTCATAACCATTCTGGTAATAACTTTCTGGGAGGAAGCTTTTGGAAGTTTTAAGCTCTGGTTCCTATCACCACCGCTGTGAACAATTCTGACTCAGTAAGTTTCTCTAGAAGGGACCATTTCACACCAAACTACCACCAAACCATCACTTGAATGACTCTTAACAATTGAATTATCCAGAATTATTGTAATTCCCCTTTAAGCAGGATGGAATTGTGATTATTATGAAATAGTATTCAGACCAGAAACACATCAGTGAGAGCACTCCCACCTCATGCTAAACTCCCACCTCACATTTAGCATTGCTTAGTTTTGGTCCTCCATTATCCCTCTCTAATATTCACAAACATCCTGCTTTAATTAGCAGGCCTGATTAGACAAAGCAAAGACTGAGTCAGTCGTATCTGAGAACAGTCATCTGTTTACTGCATGAAACTGATCACTCTCCTTCCTGAAAAAGGAGACTTTTTATCGTTTACAGTAGCTGATTCAAGTGTTACCATGAGCTGGAAACCCAGACCAGAATCTTATCTTTATTGATGATGTGATTTATTATTTATTGTTATTATCCTTCAGACTGTCTCTCTGCTCTTTCTTCATAGACTAAGCCGGTTGCGTTTGCCGTGAGGACTAACGTTGGTTACAATGCAGGCCCTAACGATGATGTTCCAGTGCAGGGCATGGCCATTTCATTTGAAGCCAAAGATTTCCTGCACATCAAAGAGGTCAGTTCTGCCTCTCATCTCGTAGACATGCTCAGCGCCTGTATGTCACTGCTATTTTCTCATTCTAATTGCGCTCACAGAGCCCCTTTCCAAAGCATCTGTTTATGTATTTGTGAGCTTACCTCTCACCTTGGAAACTATTATGAAAAAAGTATAAATTATGAAATTATACAGTAATTTTAATCCATGTGTGATTGTAGCTGAATGACCCTCATATTGAATTGGCTGTCCTTAGCCTGGATGTTACACTCATACTAGTAATTTGAGTCGGGTGTGCACCATGCTGATTTAAATTGGCTTCAAATTAACTCTGTAAGAATTGATTTAACAGGCTAAGCATAATTTATTATATTCTATTCAAGGCTAAAAGCATAGCCATATCAGACTGTGCATCTGTCTGTGTGTTCCTGTCAACAGAAGTACAATAACGACTGGTGGATAGGGCGTCTGGTGAAGGAGGGCTGCGAGGTGGGTTTCATTCCCAGTCCGGTAAAGCTGGAGAGCACTCGTCAGCTGCAGGAGCAGAGGAGTAGACAGAACCGCCTCAGCTCCAGGTGACAACTGATCACAACACCAACACCACAGATTTTACACACTGTCTGCATAACTCAGTCATAAACAAAATCATTCTGAGCATTTTGGTGTGAGGTTAAACTGACTGACTCTGATTTCTTTACAGTGGTGGTGATAGTACCAGGATGGTACCCTAGGCATTTTATTCTCTATCCAAAATGACCAATGAACCTGCACGTGTCCTCTGAGCATTTTTATGTAATGTTAATAATGATAAATATATGGTCAATAAAAAAAGCCCTACCTTTCAGACATGAATGTCAAAATGAATGTTCAAAAGTCTGTTTAAGCCCAAAACTTAGACTATCATGAAACTACATCTAAGGCATCAACCAGGCGACCATTTGATTTAATAAGCTTCTGTAAGGGAGCTTTTAGTGGCATTAGAAGTCTTTGGACATCTGGTTCCTATCACCACTGTTCTAAACAAGTTCGTATGTTTCTCTAGAATGGTCCACTTCACATCAAAACATTCTGAATAACTTTGTTTACATCTTAACAGTTTAACTAAAGCTGATTTTTAAATTGGCAGAATCCCTATTAAAGCATCGCCCAATGTCAAGACCAGCTATGTCATCGATACTATAACCAGATTAGACTATGAAAAGATAACCATGTTCATGTTTAAAAGTTGTGCTTCATTGAAAAAGCCAGGCTGAAATGTGCAGAACAAACTATTCAGACTGTTCAAACCCTATGGGATACACTTCACCCACTCCTTTTGGATGTCTGGGTCTTTTAGAAGACTATGCCATAACATAGTAAACATCACTACATACTTTATGTACTGCTTGCAGTACCAAGATTCCTTATCATTTCAGTTTGAATAGGCAGTCATATGCACTCAAAAGCAGCAATTTGTAGTTATATAGATTTTAAATATAATAACAGGACTAAAAAGGAATTTTTATATGCTTTAGTTGATATTTCAGATATTTTGGCAACAGCAAGAAGATTTTCCTGGATAAATAATATATTGTAATTAATCTGTTTTATAGGATCTATCAACAAGATATATGCATCATGATGTGATTGGAGTTATGGCACATTATGGATATTCATTCAATCGGAACTTTAGAGTCATTTATAGTTCTGTTCTTCATACTAGACAGATCTTTTTTTTAAAGGCTTTCCAACAATTATTAGTAAAGATATTGAAGTTGAAGAGGACCAGCACAATATAATTACTTCATACGTTTACCAACCATGTGACTGTTTTTCTATTATTGAAAACATTGAGTGCATTCACAGGCACTTATTAATCTGATCATAAACAATTTTCTCCACTTGTCTGATTGTAAAGTGGTCAAGTACACAGCATACTCTGATTGCTTAGATCAGATTAAGGTCTACTAATCCAATTATGAAACGCACTGAGCTAATGATTTTAGCCTTACTCTGATTTTTTCAGTTTTGTCAGTCAGTGCATGTGCAAAAACAGACCACAGAACTGGAAATAAGCAAACAGCATCTAACACAACAACTGAGAGGTGGCAACAAAACACTTCTAAAGTGACTCTGAAACCATCCACATGCTTGGCAAAATGAAGAATTTAAGTATTCTTCATTTTTTAGATGATGTATGAGTTTTATATTACGTCACATCTTTATCAGCAAACTCATTGATTCTAAATGTTTGAATGGTCATTCCAAACGTATTTAGTGCAAATATGTCCTTGGTTGTGACAGCACAACTACAATTAATTCAAAATGGGCTGTTTTTGAAGCTTTTCACACATAGTAAATCAAACCCTTTTAATTCCTAAAAAAGAAATTCAAGAGGAAACTTTGTCTTTCCATGAGATGGTCAATTTAACCATAACATTCTATTTAGTGCATGGCAGCCACCAGCCACTAGCCATTCGTGCGTCCACTTACACATTCTCTCTATTTCTTTCTGTCATCAGTAAGTCTGGTGGGAGCTCCAGTTTGGATGTTGCCTCAGGAACCCGCAGGCCCACCCCACCTGGAACAGGTACAGTCAAGCAGTAAATGACGGTGCTTTTCAGTCTGCTATGTTGCTATGGAGATATGATATGGACCCTCCTTCCCCAACAACTATACAGTTCACCAGACTGCCAAATGTACAGCTTCCTCAAAAGCCGTCCCAGGGAGTCTAGCCCTTTGTCAGCCCACTCTACCCTCCTCTTTCCCTCATCCTCTGTCTAGTTCTTGCCCTTCCTCTATCCGCATTTCTTCCCATGGATTCTCTTCCTTCTGCTTTTCTGCCATCACTATTAATTCATTTCCGTCTCACATTGATATATCATATCTGTCATAGCTTTGTCATGATTCTGTAAGCTTGATTTTGTCTTTCTGGGTGCAGCTGCTCCTTCATTAGCTTGTAGCTTTCAATTTCCGCCTCCGTTTCCTTACCCATGTTTCTGACTCAGAGACTGCTCATACTGTACATCATGTTGCTCTTCTTTCCCTCACTTTTCTTCTGCCTACACTTCTTTCTATCCCTCTTCCCTCTTTCTCTTCTGTCTCTTTCTCTTTACCACCCCCCGACCCCAACCACCCACCTACCCATTTCCCGATTGGTTCGGCCCCCTGTATAGCTGATATGTCCTCAGCGCTTTATGATGACTCATCGGATTTGGAAGCTGAGGAGGGGGAGCCTGTTGACACTCGTGACCGCAAGGGCGTGGCCGGCAGTGTCACCACCCCTCAGGGCAACATACCTCGTCTGCCCTTCTTTAAGAAGGTAACCATAGCAATAACCTTCGTCCAGGCGTGCATCAGGAAATGCCCAGACTAATGCCCGGAGTTGGCTCTAACCAAGCGCCTCTTGTGCATATGCGGCCTTCAGAACTGTATGTTAACTTTATGTTGCTGATGCACCAATTTCACACCAGATTCTTACCTACACTGACCTTAACACACAGCATCCGTGTTCTTCACAGTGCCTGAGATCTGAACATGTTAACATGACAAGGATTGCAATTTCTGAACAGCTGGTGTAGCGTTGACGTGTCTGTAAGCTGGGAGGGCACTGACTGGCACACAGTAGATTGCTTACCTATGGTCATGGCTGATAACCTCATAATGCTGCCTTCTTTGACCTTCCCTCTAAACCCATTTCAGGCTTTAAATCTCATATCTATTGATTGAAAAATGCTTATACAATTTAAGTATGCAAGTGTAAAAATACATCTTGATTTAAGGCATTTCTAATATTTAGAAGTAGACCAATACACATCCTCAGACCCATGACCGCAAAATCATCATCACCTTTAACCTTCAATCGAAACTGTAAAACAGCCAGAAGTAGCTGATCTGAAGACCTATGAACCGAGTTAATGTGGACCAGGCCTGCGATATAGGAAGGGGCTAAACCATTAAGAGCCTTATAAACAAATAAAAGAACCTGAAATTGGATCAGGTAATGGACAGGAAGTCAGTGAAGAGAGGCTAAAACAGGGGCAATGTGGTCCTTTTTCTTGGTGTTTGTGAGCAATCTAGCAGCCACGTTCTGTGTTAATTAAATTTCCAGCCAGACAGCACAAACAGCACACCTGGATTAGGTGATAAGAACTACCTGTGGGAAATTAAGCAATTATAACTTTTTAGTTCAGTACAAAAACCAGCCAGGCTTTCAGTGTGATTCAGTGTGTCCCTCCCAGCCTTCTAAAACATATTAACAGCTTGTTGATAACCTCATGTGCTTTGTGCTTCTGTTTGTTTGTTTGTTTGTTTGTTTGTTTGTTTGTGTTTGCTTGCCCTCTCTCTCTCTCGGTGCGGGTGTGTGTGCGGAATGCTAGGTGGCCCGGCCAAACAGAAACAGAAGTCGGTGAGTCACCAACAGCAGCAAACTTTCAACATTTCAGCCTCCTCCGCATCTCTTTATCTTCTTCTTTTTGTGTTTTCTCATTTCTTGTTATTTGGCTGTTAACAGCAGATCAGAGTCTTTGGAGCATTACCATGTTGGTCATGCTTTGCTTACATCCTCCAACATTGTCTTGTCATTGTGGCAAGGACAGAGTTTTCAAATTTCCTTTCACCAGGGGTTCCTAAACTTCTCCAACCCACATGCTTATGCTGATGCCAACCATTCTTCACCCCCCGCCACCCTAGAGAATCACTCAGTTAGCCTACAGCTTTATATGACTCATATTTCATAAACTAAAAATGACAGATGACTGAAATGCTGCTTCTTAGCGTCTGAGGGAGGCTAGCTGAGCACACCCACTGCCGTGTCTGGCCTTGGAGATATTTTGATACAGAAGCAACTAAATTCAGCTTCCCTCTCATCATGTGTTTAATATGCACACACAAAAAGTCTCATAACTAGATCGCTTTAGATGCAATGACATATACAGCCAGGTATTTATCAGTGGTGACCAAAGCAGCAACAGTTTGAGGAAATTGCTGTTTAAAGCTGTGTAGATGTGTGTATTGGATTCCGTTTGTCCCAGATTGTACCAGTACCACAGTTATGCTAAGATCGTATCTTTAGTGACAGCTGGGAAACTAATAGCTATTATTGATGGGAAATTGATAGCTAATCTGCAGTTTGCCCATTTTAGGCTTGTACTTTAATAGTTGCATACAACAAATAAAAAAGGTCATTTGAATTATTATTTACAATTGAATACTATGTAAATCAATGTTCAGATACAGTTTCATGATTGTGATGAACCTAATTCATACTTTTGTGAGCTGCTATCACAAGTATAGCACGTTAGGCATAGCTCAACTTCTAAAGCATTTAATCCTACTGGGTTGCGGGAGCTATCCCAGTGCACAAAGCGGGGAAGGCAGGATACAGCCTGGACAGGTCGCCAGTCCATCGCAGGCCAGACACTGTTAGGCATAGCGCATAACCTGTATGTGCGTTTATAATGCTGAGCATAGAGGACTTATACAATTACAGTGTTTCCACTATGAGTATTAAGTCCAGAATAAAAATATATTATATCCAAAATGTAAATACAATATGAATGCAATGATGTGCAAATTATTTTAACCCTATATTTATTTGAAATTAGTACAAAGACAACATATCAAATGTTGAAACTAGGAAATGTTGTTTTGAAAAATATATAGCCATTTTGAATTTCATGATTTCATGCCAGCAACACATTTCAAAAAAGTTGGGACAAGTTCATATTTACCACTCTGCTCATCACCACTCACTCTGTAAGGGTTTGGGAAGGGTTACTGTAGTTTTAAAAGTGAAATGTTTTCCGTTCTTGCTTAATATCGGATTTCAGCTGCTCAACAGTTCGCCTCATTTGTTGTTTTTTGTTACATATTGTGGTTAATGTTTTTAATGGGTGAAACAGGTCTGGGTCGCAGGCAGGCCAGTTTAGCCATGTTGTTGTAACTTGTGCAGAATGTGGTTTGACATGCTGAAATAAGCAAGACGTTGTCTGGATGGAGCATATGTTACTCCAAAACCCACATATATTGTTCAGCATTAATGGAGCTTCACAGGTGTAAGTCAAGCATTACACTTGCATTAATATCCCCACATACCATCACAGATGCCCTCTTTAGCCTAAGGGACACAGATCATTTCCAATAAGTTTCAAATTTTGATTTGTTGGTATCAGTAGACACTTTTCCACTTTACCACAGTCCATCTTGAATGAGCTCCGGCTCAGAGAAGGGGGCAGTATTTCTGGATACTGTTTATATCTGGTGTCTTGTTTGCATGGTAGAGTTTTAACTTGTATGTGTGGATGTAGCAACAGCTGCATGTGTGGATGTAGCAACAGCTGTGTTCATAGACAGTGAGTTTTGGGCCAGAAGATCACAACCATCATGGTCCTACGATAATCCATCCCATGCAGATTGAATATTTTTACGCAGTTCCTGCAGATTGTGCGGTAGAGGTCGAGTAACATCAGGCCTTCTAGACATGTGATGCATGACAGCAAACTGTTCATCTTGGCGCTGACCACAGTACCAAGACAAAAGCAGGAAGTCACTGAAGATGACTTGCTGCTATTCTGAGTCACTCCATGACAGTCTGGCACAACACCATTGCAGTCTTCATCAATGTGCTGTTAAGGGCCAATGGTGCTAGCACTAACAGGATGACTCATGGAGGGGATCATTGCTTACTGAATGTCCACAGTCACGGCTGTTGGGTCAGTCAGGTACAGTGATAAGTCCTTGCTTGCGTGACATGTGTGAAACTTGAATCATTCGCATGTCTCCCAATGTCAGACCTACCCACATTTAGGCATTTAGCTGACGCTCTTATCCAGAGCGACTTACAAGGTTATTCGTTTTACAGGTAGGCCAGTGCAGCGTTAGGAGTCTTGCCCAAGGACTCTTATTGGTGTAGCTCAGCATTTGCTACCTAGACTGGGATTCAAACCCCCATCTCCCACATGGGGTGCTAGCTCTCTGGTGGGTAGTGGTGTTAACCACTGAGCCACACCAACCGCTTTGTTCCTGTCAGTTGATTCCTTCTGGCTGCAACTAATTTTGTCTCAACATATGCCAACATCCCAACGTTTTTTGAGAATGGGGTTGTTGGCTGCCGTGACAGGATTTTATATGGCTAAATGTAGGTGTAGGTATGCAGAAGCTTTGAGGCTGATATTATATAAAGTGAGAGGGAAAAGTCTAGAGTGCAGGAGAACTGTGTGTACTCTTTACTGTGCTTCACTGATATACTGCAGATAGATTTGTTTGGAACAACCTGTTCACACCTGAGAAATGCTTGCCACCAATGAACACAAAGGCCCAACAAACACAGTCCGAGATGAGGCCAACTCATCCTGACACTACGTTTGATTTATTATAGCATGTGACACATTGACTGTGCGTCCTAACCACAGCACCACCTGCCACGTACGTACACCTGTCCTCTGTCATTATCACCAGGAGCAGTTGTGGGTTGCTGTGTGTGCCCAAAGAAATTTGAGACCTGAGAGCATTTGAGTGGGAGGGGATTCATGCGAACTGTCTGTTTTTCCGATCGGTATCACTTTCTTTCTGCCTTACTTCAGTTCGTCTCAGCACTGCTTCACTGGCATGAACATTTGGGGTTGCTACACTTACTTGATCTGCGTTGAGGCATTGATTAAGTTCCCTAGTTTTTTTTGCTCCAGTGCAGTATTTTAGAATCTTTGGAACATCTGCATAGCATGTTATAGCTCAGTAAAGTCCATTTTGATTGTTTGGCTATTTTACCCTAATTACCATTTTAAACTCTAATTAAAACTCTGAAAATAGTCATTAAAAAATGATAGACTACTCCAGGGACGCAGGAAAGTGTGTTGAGTGGGCAGTTGTGGAGTTTTAAACTGTACACATGATGCACACAATAGGGGTTGCACAGACTAGTGGATTTGTTGACTTTACTGCTCGGCAGTGGCGCTTTAAACTTGATGTCGACTACTCGCTGATCATGTGCTTATGACACCAACATTATGCATGCCTGAGAGAAGTAGAAGACGCAGTCTGATGATATCAGGGCCATATCACCATTTGGAAAGGGTACATTATGCTGTAGTGACCTGTGGAGTTTGGCTTTGTTCTAATACAGTATTTCTCCACCGATCTACAGCGCTTCAGATATCAGATATTGAACATCATTATCTCCAGTCATGTGGTTGGAGAGGAGGCAGTTACTCTTGCTATCACCAGGTTATGGAGCTCTAAATTTCTGTGGCGCTCTGGCTGAGCGTCTCGGGAAGGCCGCCCAGGGTGTGCCTAAGTCAAATGCAAGTTTCCCAGGTTCCTGGCTCATACCGAAACATTTTTCTCATACTGAACCTGCCTTTCAGTTGCTTGTTGCAAAGCATTCCCTCCTTCAAAGGTTTTTTTCATGATGTCATCAGTGAATAGTATATCTCAGTTCAACTTTCATCACATAACTGTCAGTACTGAAAAGTCATACAACCCTTAGCACACAATGATGTCATGAAAAGTGATATGGCTTTGCATCAGAATTTTCTTCATACAGAGTGGCAACCAATCAGAAACTGATTATTATGTCAAAAGTAAAGACACTGAGATTGGACACTGAGCAGGAGGTATAGAGGTTGGAAAAAAATAAAGTACTTGAACCGGAAGACATGACTATGTCACTTTTATGGTTGATTCTAATTATTTACAGCCAAATTGGCTGATTTCTTTTGGCTGATTTTTACTGGTCTCTTTTAATCCTTAGGCCGTTGGGGCTAAATGAACACATAAAACACACTAGTACATTTCCAGCACTTTCTATTAGACAGACTTACTTATAAACATTATTTGCTCTTTGACTTCCAAACTGACATTTCATGTTTTCCATTTTAGATCCGTTGCCTTATTAAAAAACATGAATCAAATAAAGTGCTGCATTGACAGGAAGAGGGCGGTAACTGGCTATTTAGCACAATGAGTCATGCCTAATTATGCTTCAGGATTTTGGCATAAAGGTGTAGCAGAAACATTCTCGTGCAGCATGACAGCACTTATCTGACTCACGTTATTTACTTCATAAAAAGGCAACACAGCCCTGCTAAAATAATAACAATCAACTGGCTCATTTGAGCAAAAATATACTGACTCAGATCTTGGCCGATTATGCTCTGGGTCTCAGACCTACCAGATAACTCGGCCTACGCTTACTCTGGACACGCCCGCAAAGCAGCCAGCAGTTGATGAGGGAAGCAAGTCAGCTCACTGTAATGACAATGCAGCAATAACCGAAGTAGTGCATGGTCTCTTCAGCACCTCCACATCCCACGTCCCTGGATTGCTCACCAACTATCATGTCATCAGTGATAACAGCCATAGTTACTTTATTACCGAATTCACAAACATTAGTCTAAATTAAGTATGAAATATCCACTGTCTACTGCTGGTGATCTGTCAACCTGGAGAGATTAGTTCTGACCCTAATCTGTCACACCTGATCCAGTTAATTAACCAATTGTTTCTGGAGTATCTGAATAGTAAAGCCAGGTGTGCTGGAACTGAACTCTTCAGGAGTCATCAGGACCAAGGTTGGCCATCCCTGCACTGGAGCAGTGGTCACAAGTCCTGTTCCTGGAGATCTGTCTTCCTGCAGACATTGGCTCCTTAATTGAACCATATCATTAGTCTAATCACTGCCTTAAGTAATTCTTAATAAGTTAAATGAGAAGTGTTACAGCAGGGTTGGAAGTGAAACCTGCAGAATAGTACCACCTCTGCACTAGAGACTTCTCCGCAGCAACACTGAGTGGAGTGCTGCAATGGATACTGCATTTCATGAGTGGGTGTGCTATGTATCACACTGTAACTGTCTGTATGTGTGTTTGTGATCCTTTAGATGGAACATGTTCCTCCCTATGACGTGGTGCCTTCTATGAGACCCATCATCCTGGTGGGGCCGTCACTCAAAGGCTATGAGGTAAGAGCAAGCTGAATCAAATAGACCGAAGGCCATTCAGCCCACTCAGCCGCCACAGATAAGGTGCCGCTTCACCCGGGGGTTAAATCGAAAGTAGTGTGTTAGGAGAGAAGTGGCCTACGTCATGCTGGAGTGCTCTAAAATTAACCATAGGCAATTCAGATCAGTGAGGCATTCCTGGTAATTAGGAAAAGCCAAGAGATCAAGCTGCACTGAGGAAATGCTGACAGCAGCAGTTGGAAAGACTGTAATGGAGTTAATTTAACTGTAGTTCTTAGGAAAAGTCTTGATTTATTCAGGTATTATCTGAAAGGTCTCTCCCCAGTTGTTATTTGTATGCTGTTAATTATTACCAGGATTTCACAATGTACTTAAAGGAGCAATTTGTAAGATGACGTAACCTGTCAAATTCATACTTCAGACATTAGGGAGCAACGTATCATCTTAAAATGCACAGTCCTATTACCTCCATCTTTAATTCTTACATTGAAAGTTCATCATCAAACTTCATCCTTTTACTCACCAAGGGCATCTTCAGTGGTGGAAAGCAGCAACAATGTTAACACTTCTTTGGCTTCTATTTATATCACTTCTTTTACTTTGCTTCTGAAGATGAATTTTTGTCTGGAGCAGGTGGTGGTCCTTCTAATGGTCACTTGCCAAGAGCTTCAGGCATCCTTGCATTTACTCTACCTTCCATTGGCTACTCGTCTTTAAATGATCTAACCGAGAGCATGATTGAGAGGAAGTTACAATACATGGGCACAGGACATGCTGGCTAGCATGCTGGCTCCAGTAGATATCTCTGCAAAATAATACATAGATGTTTTTTGACATGCCATCAAAATGACTATTTCTTTACATTCTGTTAATAATTTTAGTTCATTTTGAAATGTTGTGAACTAAAAAACTTACATATGGCTACTAACAATATTATAATACAATAGTACTGCATTGGTAATATTTGGCTGTCATCTTGGAGTTGATCGTTTTTTATAATAAAATTAAAAAGACATCTTAATGTGCATGTGCAGAGCTTTGTTTGTCTATCCTTTATTTAGATAAAACAATTGATTCTGATGTTTTGTGGTTGGTAAATGTACTGTAAATTACTGTATACTGAGTTGTATTACTTATACAGTTTGTAATGATGCAGAAAATTGCTGCATTTTTAATGATAGTAATTATGTTAAGTGTACAGCAGAATACAGATACACGACAGAAATCTTATTGCAGAGGTGGCTGTGAAGTCACAGTGCCCTGTTGCTGTTCTACTGTTATGTACTGTTAATGTGGTTGAGTAAAATACTGTGAAGTGGTGCAGCTAGTGGTCGTTAATGTATTGTTACTTAACAGTGGAATTGTGTAGTGTACATATTGATTGTGTAATGCTCAGTTAGAATTACATGCTGTACAATTCTTGTATATGTGTGTGTGCATTCAGGTGACTGACATGATGCAGAAAGCTCTCTTTGACTTCTTGAAACACAAATTTGAGGGCAGGTAGGTGTCAAGGTTTGGTGAGGATGATGTTACTCTCAATGTTTATATTTTTTCCAGTGTTAAATTATGCCAAGTAAACAGCTGGTGTCAGTTAAGGTGTGCAGAAGTGTGTTCCCTGTAGAGGATACATACTTATTTTCAATCAGAAAATTGACAGTATAGTTTGACCAGGGCAATGACCTGGTTGTATAAGAGAAACCACCCTTCACTTGTTTAATTTCGTGTGAACATCCATTAAGTACAAGTCATTCATTTTCATGATCATGAACAGCAAATCCACAGAAGACTCAACAATTACATACAACATCAATGTTTCTGGTATTTTGTGTGTCCACCATTTTGCCTTTGATGTTGTGCTTTTCACATGTATAGCGATAATGCAAGAGTTGAGATCATGACATCATAGTACCAAGTATGAAGGCAGTATGCCTGAGCTGTCTAACGTTAGTGACATCATAATTGCAAAGCTGGTGCCAGGGCAACCACTATTATGAGGTCATAATCCTGTTGGTTGCTGTATTTTCCAGAATATCCATCACCAGGGTCACAGCAGACATCTCTCTTGCCAAACGTTCCGTCCTGAACAACCCCAGCAAACACACCATCATCGAGCGCTCCAGTACCAGGTCCAGTTTGGGTAAGACAGCCCCATACGCCCCCCCAACATTCACTCCTGGTGTTCTATTATAGAAACTGAAATGATTAAAGAAGGTGAACGTGTACACATTTGAAACATAGAGCTCATCTGTTTTCTCCTGAAGGCCTTTGAAAGTTTTCTGACTGTCTCATGGACATTCTGTCAGTGTTTTCCTGAGCATTTTCTGCAACATTTCCCTATGAGCTGTTGTCCCTGATCGGCTCTTCTTTCTTTTTTCATCCTGTCTTTCTGGCTCTCTCCATCCATCTCTGTTTTTCCGTCACACCTTTTCACCTCCTGTCTTTCTCTCTCCACCTCAGACGTACTGGGTACGTATCTTGTCATCTCACGCATCTCTCCTGAAAAACCTCAAAATCCATCCAACCATGTGGCTTTACCATCAAACACCCTCTTATTCTTTACCAGAGGCTCTTAACATGCCTGCTGCATGCATAACCAAGGAGTGAAGGATTTCAGAAAACGGAACTGGAAGTGCACTCTTAACAATAGAGGTGCCATAAACGGTTCTTTGGAGCAGTGCCATAGAAGAACCACTGTTGGTTCCTTAGAGCAGAGGTCCCTCAATGTTGGGCTGTAGAGTGGTACTGTAATTGTTTTGCAATTTGGAGACAAAAAATGCCAAAACATTTGGGCTATTTCCCAACTATTTAGAATTACTTGGCCTATTTCTCAGCTTCCCTACTGGGCCATCAAAGGTATTATAGGCTGTTAACAAAGTTGGGAACCCCTGCCCTAAGAAACCTGTCAGTGGATGGGTCTTAAAATAAGCACGTTGCCAAGCGATGTCAAGGTTTTGTACCAGTTAACAGTTTTTCCCAGGGCCATATCTCCAAGCCAAGAACCACTTTGGAGCCTTTATTATTACGAATGTACTGATGTTTGTGTAGTAGTATACAGTATTTTGATGCAGCGTGCATATGTCGCTCTACTGACAAAATATAGTCACAAGTATTCAGCAGTTTGCCTCTAAGGAGTGTTGCAGCTTTGCTTGCAGCTAGCAGGGAAAGCAGGGTAGTTCATCTTACACAATTCTTCCTCAGACTACCTAGAACTGATCATTGCTAGTAGAGATAGTATGATTCCACTTCACAACTTTGAGGATCAACTGATGCTGAACTGAGACTTTTTTCTTTAAAAGCCACCAAGCTTCAAAATGAGCTGTTTTTAGAAGAACTTCACACAAGATGAGCGTCTTAAGATGAGCGTCTTCATGCTCAAACTGCTCAAATACTCTACCAACTCCAATAACAACATTGCATCACATAGTGTGAATTCTTTTTCAGGATAGATCTGTTGCTGAATCTTATTATATTCAAATTTGTTCTTCCAAAATTCAGTCAAGCATTTTCAGCTGATATTAGCCCAAAACTTGATACCTAACGATATGTCAGATGTAATGTCTGCAATTGGCAGAATTTGTTGTAAACATAAAATGAAAATTGGTGTCATCTCAGCAGAGCTCTCACAAACATATACACAGCCAGTGACCTATATAAACTCAGTGGACAAAGAGTTATTCACCTTGCATGTAGTAGTAACTTCAGGCTCTTGCAGATGGCGTGGCACGAGGATGATGGGGACGGGATAGATAAATTGTGAAGAGGTGTCTCGTTCCATGTGTGGAAAATGGCTCCAAAACAGATGTTAATGATGGGCAAAAAGGAGTGATTGCGTTTGGGCGTGCCAAAGGCCATAGTGTGAAGGAAGTAGTTGAATTTGCAGGTGTATGGAAGCGTACAGTCATACAGGTCTACCAGCAGTGACACAAATCCCAGTCTACAGGAAATTCTCCTCAGAATTGTGCCAGGCATCCACCAAATCTTCAATGTTCCACCAAATTTTCAATGTTCATGATTTTATGTTTAGGGTATATCTGTCTGAAACGTTCTGTTAGAGCCCCTGTGTCTTTGAACCCCACCTCCTGCTAACCGAAGATTGCTCTGATTGATCAGTCATCAAAGTAGCAACCTGCTACAAGTGCTACAAATTCTCACAATGGCATTGGTTCCACACTGGTTCTATAGGGTGGATGGTGTAGCAAGTGCTTTCCCTGTAATCAGATGTTTTTTTTATAAGACTTGTTGTGAAAATATGCCATCACACAACAGTGCCATGGAAGTGTTCTGTGGAGATTGTATGGTGGTAACATGTTTTTGGTTGTAACATTAGCATGAACATGGTAGCAATAATGGAGGACCTTTGCGATTTGGTTCACTTTAGCGGTTCTAGCTAATGGTTTTTAGATATTGCGTTAATTTGACTTAAGTACAAGGTACAGCAAGTGGTCTTTGCCATTTCAAGGTCCACCCATGCATTTAAGTTTGGCACTGTTTGTACCCCAGCAAGTGTATAATCAAATTCCAAACAAGTACTCATTTATTGGTCTCTTGACAGTGAAAGTAGAGGTCTTTGCAGGACAGAGTGTGCGTGTTTCAGCTGTCCAATCATGATTAGGGTTAAGGTTAGGTTTATTGTTAGGGCTATTGACCAAATGGTTGAAAAACATCTTTCGTTCTGCAAAGTTCTGCTGGATTGCAAGGTGGAAAAACACCTAAATACTGGTTCCCTCTGAGCCAAAGCTCTGCAGAGTTTAGCATTCTACCTTGTAGAGTACACATGATCAGCTCATCAGCTAATTAGCTACATCATCAGCTAATTGGAACACCTTGACGAGCTGAACTCTCAAGGGGTTAAGTAGGAGTTCACTAAGCTGGTCTCTTGAGAGAACCACTATTCTAAACAATGATGTGTGCCACGGGAACTATTTAGGAATCTTATTTAAAGTGCAGTCTCTTACCGCCTGGATTTGATTGCTAGTGTTCCAGCTGCACAATGCAAAATGAAACTGTAATACTTTGACGTACACATGTGCTGCACTTACATAGCCACAGATTTCAGGAGAATGAACAACCAAAAATGTGGCCTGGTTTGGGGCCACTGTGGACAGGATATGGAGCCACTGCGCTAACCATGATAACCTCCACATGCATGAGACTAACACACCACAACTTTTGAGTTTCTGAGTGTGATTGGTATTGGTGAAGTAAAGATCTGTTTCTCATTAAAAACAGCAGTGTGATTGTGTTTGTGATGAACACCACTCATCACTTTCTCTCTGAAGAAGTTTTTTTTTTGCATTATTAACATGCATTTACAGCACAGATTACAGTTTTTATTTGTTGTATGTTGTTTGTGTGCACCAAAAACATTGAACTGGATTTACTTTGAATTGAATTTACTTGATTCATTTGTGTGTGTGTGTGTCTTTTCCTCAGGGGGTCATCTAGCGTGGCAATCATCGTGCCCCATTATACGGCCCAAACAAAATGGAATAGTGGTCTGAATTAGAACCTTTGATAGAACATATCCATCCCTGTCCAAAGAAAAATAAGTTCAAGTTCAAGCTTTAAGCTTATTTGTCATTTGCACATGTCAGGACATTCATGCCTTGAAATGTTTGTGGTGAGGCACAGGTCTGTCACTCTGCAGCAGTGTTTCTCCAAAATGATAGTTTTGCAGGTGAAGGCATAAACAACCTTTACTTTCAATGCAAGATGGTATAAAGAGAGTTTCGTCCATGCAGTTTTGCAGCATGTCTACTGGTCCTTTCATCATAAACTTTTCCCACAATGTAATTAAGAGCTGCTAAGCTCAGATTATGAAGAAAACTAAAAATCACAAATAGTGTTGTATTTAAGTTTACATTTATGGCATTTAGCAGACGCTCTTACCCAGAACGACTTACAACCATGCCTAGTGTTCCATCGGACAATGTTTCCTAGCTAGTATAAGAAGAGTTTAAAACTCACCAATGAAATAGAATAGAATAGAATAGAATAGAATCCTTTTATTGTCATTGTACTTGCATACCATGAAATGTAGTGCGACACTGTCCAAGAAGAAACAATAAAAAGAGCATTAATATACAATATAGAATATAGATAGTTAAGATATTTACATATGGGCAGTGCACTCAATGTGAGAATGAGTGAGACAGGAACAGTTACAATATAAATATAAATAAATAAGTTATGAATGTGTAAAGTGACTGTGCATGGATGTGGAAAATATGCAGAATGTACAGGATGACAGTATATGGAGGTAGAATTACACTATGGATAATTTGTATACCATAAGGTGACTGAAAAAAGTTAACTACGGTCAACAATTAAGCAAAACTTTGGTTTCATAGATCTATATGATCACATCATATCCAAGTGATAGATAGCAAGCAGTGCTGGGCTACATAACCAGGGTTCTTACTGACAGCTATCACACTGTTACTGCTTTTCCACAGAAAGAAACAGCCAGCAATCTTTAAAAATACAAGAAACCCCCAAGAAAAAAGTTCAGCCTTCAGTAAAGTGCTATATTAATGCTTATCCCTGTAGCTTGTTGCTTGGGCCTGTAATTCTATTGAATTATTAGTTTATTATTGTACACTGTTATTCAAGCATTAAAATGGCACTCATGTCAAGTTTCATTCCTTTTCATTTGGTTGCCACTTGAAGGTGCTGCCCACCATGCCGCCAGACTGCCTCTTTACAGAGTTTAGATTATCACAGTTTTATAATTCGGTTCATTTACTTTTGGCAGTAAATGTGTATGTTAAGCATATAGAATTGACGCACACATTTGAATCAAGTAAATGACCTTTCCTTCAGTGTGATGACTAGTGTGAGTGTGTGTTTGTACTAATCTCGTTCTCTCTTTATTAGCCGAGGTGCAGAGTGAGATAGAAAGAATTTTCGAGTTGGCTCGGACTCTGCAGTTGGTTGCTCTGGACGCCGACACCATTAATCATCCATCTCAACTTGCCAAAACATCACTGGCTCCTATAATAGTCTACATTAAGATCGCCTCACCAAAGGTAACCACAGCACGCGCACTTCCACTCGGCTCAGTCACAAATACATATGTACACTTTCTTGCTTCAGTCTTCTTCGTTTTCCTCTTTCAGTCAAAACTAGACACTGCCTTAGTAATTCTAACTTTCACTTCAGTTTACCTTCATTTATGTCTACCTCATTATGTATGTCTTTTTGTGTTACTGAAGGATTAGAAAAGTAAGAATTGTATTGTACAGTGTAACCGCCTGTTTTAGTGTGCATATGTAAAACTCTTGAACCTCGAATCTTGAATCTCTCTCTCCTTAAGGTGCTGCAAAGGCTGATTAAGTCCAGAGGTAAATCTCAGGCCAAACATCTGAATGTGCAAATGGTGGCAGCAGATAAGCTAGCGCAGTGTCCCCCTGTGAGTACTGATGTGTATCTGTATGTGTGTGTACAGCACTATGAAAAAAGCAGAGAATTTACTTTCATTCATTTGAACCCGAAACATTTTTCATTATAACACTTATATTTATCTGCACAAACGTCTCTAACATTAAACATGTTATCAAAGATATCAGTCATTCATTTATCTACTCTTTACATTTGTGCACCTACAGGAACTTTAACTCTTCCGTCCTTCTAATCTTAAAACCAACCAGTTACAGCTGTGCCCTACCGACAGGAATCATTGGCATTGCGTTCCTCTTCAGACTGACACATTTCTTTCTCATGGGCACCTGAAATTTCAAAGGAGGTTAGATACAACGGAATCCTACGGTGGCCGAGAAAGCCCAACGCACTGCAAGTTAAAAACGCGCTGCAAAGTCTCAAAACACAAGCATCAAAATGACACGACTTGCACAACATTAGCCAAACGCGCTGCAAGATCTGAAAACACAAGCATCATAATGAGACCGCTTGCAAACCATTAACCGAACGCGCTGCAAAGTCTCAAACGCGCAGCAAACACTAAAACACATGCAACTTCCAAAACACATGCAGAAAGCCTCAAAACACAACGGAAGTGTTTCCGAGGGACACTGAAAGTGGACGGACCCGGACGTAGAGCCGAGACAGCCCCAATTCCAGCAAAAGTAAGTTTTATCTGTTTATTAATGAATATTCAGTCGGGTTATTGGCCAGGTTCTTGTGTTAACTTAATAAACAGTTAAACCTTAATTTTAGCCACTCGGTGTGCATTGTTTAAGGTGGAATGAAATGTAAACACGAGAAACTGGCCAATAAACCGAATGAATATTCATTAATAAACAGATAAACTTTTCTTCAGTCACTCAGTGTGCATTGTTTAAGGTGGAACGAAATATAAACACAAAAACCTGGCCAATAACCCAACTGAATATTCCCGGGTCCGTCCACTTTCAGTGTCCCTCGGAAACACTTCCGTTGTGTTTTGAGGCTTTCTGCATGTGTTTTGGAAGTTGCATGTGTTTTTAGTGTTTGCTGCGCGTTTGAGACTTTGCAGCGCGTTCGGTTAATGGTTTGCAAGCGGTCTCATTTTGATGCTTGTGTTTTCAGATCTTGCAGCGCGTTTGGCTAATGTTGTGCAAGTCGTGTCATTTTGATGCTTGTGTTTTGAGACTTTGCAGCGCGTTTTTAACTTGCAGTGCGTTGGGCTTTCTCGGCCACCGTAGAATCCACTTCCATAAGTTTCCAAAACAGGAGTTTGAAAGATTATTCAAGGATGTGGAGAACAACTGTGCAAGTAGGCCACCAAAATTCTCCCCATCAGATAAACAGTACTTAAAGCTTTCGTCTTTCATTGAGGGAGAGATGAGAAGATCAAGCTCCACACCTGCTTCAGATCTTTAAAAAATCCACAGGTGTTTTCGTCCATCCTTCCACTGTGCGAAGACGACTCAAACGTCTAATAAGATGAGTAATTGTCAGGAAGCTTTTACTGGCAAAAAGAAATGGACAAATATGATGTGAAGTTGCACTAGAACACAGAAACTGAAATGTGGAGTAAGTTCTTATGGATTGTTTAGTGTAAATGTGACATTGGGAATATTGGAATCATGAAAAGACAAATGTGCAACCACCTTTTAAGACTGAACTTTGGATGAGTTTCTTTCTTAATGGCTTTAAAAAACGGACAGCAAGTCTCCCGAAAAGAATTGAAGGCAAAGAGTGGGCGCTCTTAATAACTGAAAGATGATTAATGGCTGCTGAAACTTCTGTACATGTATCACTGCTGTCAGATTGAAACCTTGTCTATTTTAAGTTTTTGACAGAATTTGAAAATGGTTGTTGCCTTTTACATTGTATATAGAAAAAAATTTGGTCACATTGACATACATACACGTTTTCCCTTCTCCTGTAAATTTTTCTCCTGTTTCTTCTGTAAATGCTGAAAAATACATAACTTGTGCTTAATTCCAATTTTGACAGTAAATTAGATGAATAAAAGGCTGGTCTCTGACTTGGACTATGGTGCATATACTGCATTAGGGGTGTAATACACCCGATAGTGACTGTTTAACTGCATCAATGTTGAAATATTATAGTCAAGTACAATTAATTCTAAACATAAAAAAATTGGGTTTCATGTTTTTTATTGACTGTATTCTACTACTGGGTAATAAGCTCACCAGACCAAAAAAAAGTTTACGGTATTTAGGTATTAGTAAATTTAAGGTATTAGTAATTTCTGGCTCCTGGAGATAGTGTTGCATGAGGATGATGAGGCTATAAATACCTGTGGGGTGTGGGACAGGTTTCATAGATTGAGAAGTGGTGGTACAGTGCAGCGAATGTCTTGTTCGATGTGTGTAAAATGGGTCCAAAGCAGATGTTAATGATTGGTAAAAAGGAGTGATTGTAAAGGTCATAGTGTGAAGGAAGTAGCTGAATTTGAAGGTGTATGGAAGCGTACTGTCATGCAGGTCTACCAGCAGTGGCTAAAATCCCAGTCTACAGGAAATTCTCCTCAGAATTGTGCCAGGAAAGGCATCCACCAAATCTGGGCCGACCACGCAATTCTTTGATGCAAGAGTGTCTGAACATTGATGTAGCCTACATCCAGTCCATGCCAAATTGAATCACAGTTGTTATTCGTGCTTGTGTGAGGCATTAAATGCTATTAGGTACAGTATGTTTTAGTCACAGGTGACTTGTTTTTTGTTCGGTGCGCTTAGTTCCTCCAGTTAATCTAAATAATACCAAACTAATCAAATCATAGTGTGATAACGTAATAAATTTCACAATCTTTGAATCATTTCTGCATAACTGAAATTAATCATTAGAGATTTACACCCTCATACCGTATGTACCAATTAGAATATTTAACTAATAAGTTTGAATGCATATTTTTTCCAGTACAAGTCACACTTCTCTACATGTCTTCCATTAACACCACCAATGTCTTTTCCACTCTTTCCTGATCAGGAGCTCTTTGATATCATATTAGACGAAAATCAGCTGGAGGACGCATGCGAGCACCTGGCAGACTATTTGGAGGCATACTGGAAGGCCACGCACCCTCCCAGCAGCAACCCCCCCAACCCCCTGCTGAATCGCACCATGGCCACGGCAGCACTGGCCGCCTCCCCTGAGCCCGTCTCCAACCTGCAGGTACAGGTGCTCACCTCACTGCGTCGCAACCTGGAGCTACTGGATGGCTCCACCCTTGAGCGGGAGGGCCGAGAGGAGGAGCACGCCCTCTAATGGGGGAAAGGGGGAAAAACACAGTGCGGGGGCGTGGGTAGAGTTGGAGAACTGCTCTCATCCTCAGCAGCATGAAGAAAGAAAGTACATGATGAAGAAAAGTACACACAGCTGCTCAACAGATAGAAGTCTACAAGCACAACTCTATTTTCTATGTATCTGTCTCCTCTGATACTGACACCGTCTCTAATACACATACATCACTCCAACACATGCACACACACAGACAACAGGTATCACCTGTATGCAGTTGTTGCCCACCCTGCTCCCTAGAGGCCCCCCAACACCAACAGACGTGCACCTATAAATACCCAGCGGTCGTCCCATCCCCCCCAGCAGACACCGCGTTGCCTGGGCTCTCCAGCGGTCCTTTGTCGTCTGGGAAACCTAGGCTAGATCCCTGCCCCTTTCAATGTTGCCATGGCAGCAGCCCTGCAAAACAAGCTCACCTCCTTACCTTATTAACACTGGGCTTTCATCCTAACCCAGAGCGCGTGTGGACGCTAATGCTGTTTACCCAACCTAAATGACTCTGGGTGCCTGTGTATGTGTGTTTTGACTGCAGTTTCCACAAAGGAAGATGGGCATCTGCCCAGTCTCCACCTTAACAGTTGTCAGGGAGACAGAAGTGCTGTCGTCATGGCAGCAAGATATAAGCGAATCGTTTGATAACGGTCACTAGCCGTGATCATATGCACTGCTGTGCAAAGTGAAACAAATATCTCCAAGATGACTACTTTACAGGAGATGGCTAAAACCTAATTACGTTTTAATGGAAGTCAATGGAACCAGACTTTTTCACAAGCGATTTTAAGCCATGACATTCTCACACAATGTAAACGGCAGCTGCTGTGTTCAAATGATGCATAAAAGTTAAAATCAACAAAAATGGAGATACATGTTTTCCTGTGGACAGCAATGATATACACCACTGTGCAAAAGTAAACCGCCCTTCCTTCATTTCCAGCCATTAAGTACAAGCTACATTTTTCAGGAGATCTTTCTGAGGAGATTCGAAAACATTCATTAAATGTATTAAAATTTACCAAATAAACTGGATTTGTAACAACCATACAAGACCTGGGGGACCACTAAACCCGTCACCATCACATCAACAGTACTTAAAGGGGGCCTAGTATGCTTTTTATGTACTTCTTTCTCTCCTTTAGTGTGTTATGTACCTTTTTACGTATGTAAACAAATTGCAAAGTTATAAAGCCTAAAAGTACACACCAGAAGGAGAAACTCTCTCCCATAGAAACCACTTTTCTAAATGTCTCTTTTTTTCAGTTACAAGATGACGTCATCACATAACACAATCATTATTGCCTGCCTACCGGCAAACCTGGCATACCCTCACACAGAGCACTGAAATGTCCTGCTTCAGTCTAGCTTGCGAAGGTGGATCTACCAGCTTGTTCTACCTGACTTTGTGGATCGGACTCTGGATTAAACTCAGTGTTGTGAGAACAGAGTGGGTGAGCTAAATGATGAGAGCACACTAAGCTCATCAGGAGGTGGGGCTTAAAGCCACAAAAGAGTGAAACTGAGCATGTAAATCTATTCTAGTAGACCCCAAAAATGTAATTATGAACACTGAAAAAGCAGCATAATAGGTCCCATTGAAGCGTTCAGTGCCATGGCCTTAACATCATTGAACTTGGATGGTGTGAAGCAGAAAATGCAAGCTTCTTCTTGGCGGTGTGGAAAAATGTCCCTGCAGATTTCCTACAGGAATGGAAACTGTAATAAAGTTAGACACACTAAACACAGACGTGTTATATTTAGTTGTTTATCTTCTATGTGATTTCACATTAAGTATATATTTCCAGCTTCTTCTTTTGCTGCAAACAAAATAACTTGCACTTAATGGCCATTGTGAGCGGAAATAAATGAATGAAGGGTGATCTCTGATTGTAGCCCATTACTCTAGATATAGCACAAACACCTAAATAACCACACAGGTACTTGCAAAACAACCAAATAAAAGTCAGGTGACTATATGAACTAGACTCTGAACTTTGCTATCTTATAAAACACAAACCTATAAAAACTAACTTGTGCAATTCCCTTTTGCACACCAGTTTCATGTCACTGTAGATTCTGTTCACATACTAACCACTAGAGGGCACTAGTGATCAATGAGTGCTTCTGTGCCTGTGTGTGTTTTTGTATATCTTAGGTGAATGATGAAATATTAACAGATATGAACGCCACCCAGTGACCGTAGATCTGGAGAATACTCTAGTAACTGATTGGTACCTGTGACCTGGGAAAATCCCTTCCTTTCCAGTAGTAGACACTGTGGTGTTGGCTGGAGTTACTTTCAGTCATATGAGGTGTAGGAACAGATCATGTTCCCAATCTCATGTCTAACAGTTAACCAGCATACAGCTGAGCATGGCGTTTTCTGGCAGTGTCTCCTAGTTTGATATGTAGGGACTTTTGAAGGCACTGTTTATGGTATCTTCACTGTTAAGGAAGGTTAAAAGGTGAAGAACCTGTTTGCTGAACGTTTTAATCTATTTACAGTAAACTATTAACTCTGAACCATATCCCATATGATGGAAATGGCTTGCCTTTTGTAGTCTAGGAAACCTTCAGTGCTTTTCATTCGTATTGTGAGATATTTAAGAACTGCTGTGACATTGACCACCATGGGTTACCAGAGGGCATCTAGTTTGCTCAGTTATTATTGAATCATCTATGTAAAACTTTTAGTCACTTCGAGTTTCCTGATCCAAATGTGTCAAGATCAATCAAATACATACATTGCCAGTTTGTTATATAGGCCAAAAGGGCAGAGGCAAACATTTGTTCTTAAACCAAAATCTCCAATAGCTTGGAAGCGAGTAAAAGTCAATTAATTGTGATGGAAGATAATAAGACTTTAGTTATATAATGCATATTTTAAAACATTTGATATGATGAATTGTGCTTAATATGATCACTGACATCAACTAACAAGGTTGAAGAAAAGTGTGTTCAACTTTTACTGCTGAAGTAAGAACATTTTGTTCATATTCCTCTTATTAACTACCTTATTTTATCTGTAATGACCCTGATTCACATCCCCTTTAGCCATCTTGTAGCAATCAGGCCTTCAAAAATGCTTTGTGGACCTACGGGTTTCATTTGACTGACGGCCTGAGAGCAGTGTCTGTAAAGGTCTGCAGGTCATGTAAATGGATCAGCAGTGTCACAGTGTCCTGTAGAGTAGAAAGGAAAATGCAGTGTTGTAACATGTGTGACTTTAACTTGAACACTAACCCCCCAACTAACCTGCTGCCTGCTCTGCTCTTTTCTGTGTGTCTCTGCATGCTGTTTGGTTTGGGGCCATGGCTTGCCATTGCAGGGGCCATTTCTGGTGCACAGTGAGCAGAAGAGGGAGGGGCCCGGTACAGAACGCGGCCTCCCGGACTACCAGACCGACCTGGGCGGCAAGCAGCCGCTGCGTTCCTCGCGCAGCCAGTTGCACGCAGGGGGACGGGGCTTGTCACGGCAGGACACGTTCGATTCGGAGACGCAGGGCAGCCGTGACTCCGCCTACACCGACGACATGGAGACAGATCCTTACGAGGAACCGGACTCCTGCCGTGGCCGCTTAAACCCTGCCCACCACGCCCCACGACAGGCATCCTGGGAGGACGAGGGGGCGGAGCCCGATCAGGAAAACCTTAACATGGCGCCGCCGATGACCAATCAGCACCAACGTGGGCGAGGCAAGCTGAGGGAGCGCTACTGCCAAGACCCAGAGGCGGGCGAGAGCACGGTGGGCCGCAACCAAAACCAAGAGGAGTGGAGCAGAGATGTGTACATCCGTTAGAACCAAGAACTGGAGAGGAGGACTGGGAAAAATGAGGAGAGAACAGAGGGGGATGGTATAAAGGAATAGTTTAGTTGGAAGAGGCTAATGTTGCTAACGATGAATGAAAAGTCTACATATATCACAACAAATAACAGTAACATGTCACTGTTACATTACTGTACATAATCTGTAATTACAACTCATGACGGCATATGAAATCTACGATTCCATGTTTATGGCATGGTTGTGCCAACCTTATGTAGCAGGGTTCAGGTAAAGTGTTCCCAAACAAGCAAATGTTGGATAATGTTGCTACCAACAAATATAAAACTACTAATTGCCAGTAAGTGGAAAAACGTAACTAACATTAATTAAAGTGGCAAAATTCCTCCAAAAATAAATCCGCTAATAGGTTGGTTGTATGACGTGCAAAATCCAGATGGAGGGCAGGAAGAGAAAAGCAGAACGGACCAGATAGATGCCAGTACTGTGATAGTTTAGACGCTATTACAACAAATGTTCAACACCACAGTGCCTCTTGACATTAACCTCATGGTTGTTTACTTGACATAGGTTAACCACTCTCAAAGGTCCAGTGAAACGGCACTGAGGATGTAGATCATCACAGATCAGAATCGATGAAGGTATTGCAGCTCATAGCAACCGCAGACGAAAGTACGCAAGCCATTTTTGCTGATGTGTTTTGGTCAGTTTCTTACATTTTTGCCCCAACAACGAACGACAACTTTTGGTACTCGATAAAAACTCGGTTGGATTGATTTGGAGCATCCGTAAATGCTGCAAAGCAGTCATTTTGAGAGCTTGAGATTGTGCTGCCAGTTTAGAAAATCTCTTCCTGTCTTCCATCTGCAGTTCGCACTACAACAACACAGTAATGAGACATCGTCTGCAAACAACCTATTAACATAAAGCAGAATAATCTACCAATTAGCATTAAATGGAAAAAAGCTAATGCTAATTAATGCTGCTAACAGTAAATGGTCATGAAGTAAATGACATTTGATTAGATTGCACATGCTACATATGTATACCCATACACAGTGCAAAAAGACATTATACCACTTAGTGGCTACTGGCTTCCTGTCACTGTTAGCCACTTTAGCACATTTGGTTAAACTATTCCTTTAAGGGGTCATAAGGGTTTGAAGTTGTAAGGATGTCTAAAGCCGGATCTGTTTACAAACCCAGAGAAACCGTCATAGAAAAATGCTGTACAGTTCATACTTGCACCAAGCGCATTATACCAACCAGGCTTTCACTCATCACGTATTCACTCAATCTTATTTTTTGGGTGGGGGTGGGGAGGGGGAAAGGAGGGCAAAGATGCGCTCGTTTCAGTTTTTTTATCCTTATTTCTATCTCACTTTGTGTAGTACTGCATGAACCCTTACCAGTAAGAGGACAGTTGCTGTTCCCAATGAGAATTAAATAAGACTCACATAACCACAGACTTATGCGTGAGTGTGGGTGCGAGAGCGGGTATGTGTGGATGCATGGGTGTATGTGTGTTTTTGTCCTCTGTAGTCTTAATCAGGGTCTATCTGATGCTCGATAAGACTTTATGCCCACTATAGACTTCCCTGGCCTCGGTTTCTGCTAGGCAGTTCAGTTCAGCTATCCAGGCTCATTTATGCATTCTTTCACAGCTGCCGGAGCTACGATCATAGCAAAAATGCTAATACGTTTAGTTTTTCATGCTTTTACCTGGAAATCGAGGCTAGATCAAAACAGATCCCTGCAAAGAGCCGCCAATATTACTCATGTATATACTTTCTCTGTTCCTTTGGATATTATTTATTAGACGCTAGAAACTATATCTCACCTTTGGCCTGTTCTAGCTCCATTGCTGCTATGTGTCTTTCCAGCCTGTACAGTGTGCTGTTCTAAACTCACTTTTCGTGGTACGAACAGCTTCAGTAAGGTGGCTAACACACACACATATGAAAGCCCACCGGCATTAACTTATTATTATGCTAACAGGTATTATTATGCAAGAAAAAAAATAAACTTTAAAACTGCTTTATTAAATGTGATATCATCTCCCACACGTTTGAAGGAGTGTGATGTTACCAAACATAGAAACTGAAGAATTTTAAAGAATGGTCTAAAGCACTTCCATCAGAGGCTAACACAGGTGACTAACATTCGCCTTGTTGACTAGAAGTTTGTGTTATTAATATTAATATTATTATTATTATTATTTTTGTGGCATTTCCTGTCTCCTATGAATCTTCATCTGCAGTTCTTAATGTGCCAGTCACCCAACTTCACCACTCACAAGTGCCAGAATATTTCACGAAACCACGCCCACTGCCCACCGTGGGACGTCTTAACTCATACTGTCTTTGTGTGGGTCTGGTATGACAGTGTCGCCCCTGCGTTTTGGCTGTCGAGACATGTCTGCGCTATTCTGCTGGTTTCTTTAGTTGCAGCACGCTGCCGATTGTGTGACAAGGTCTACCACTTGTTTCAGTACCGGTGTTAACAAGCCCTCGTCCACTACACTTGGCCTCTCCAGTTATCCTCAGGGGAACACCTGATGCCATCTTAAGGCTTGTTCCGTAACTGTCTTAGCTTAAATAAAGTATGTGCTTGAAGAGCTCCTGGTTCGGGTGAACAGAGGTTTCGACTTAGCTAGAAGAGCTTGACCAGAAGTCATTGCAACCTGCTGGCCATGCTGCGTCGCACTAGCGACCATGCATGCACACAGGGTGGATTTATCGCTGGTTCTCTCAAGAATGGCATACAAAATACAAACCCAAAATGTTTTCACTCACAGCAAAGGTCAAAGGCAAAATGGACAAACTTTGGCACATATAATCCTGACGCCCTGGCAACATATCAACTTGTGAGCTCCCCTCACAATTAATTCCACAAAATAATTAATTTCACAAAATAATTTCCTGGCTATTGTACCTGGCTAGTGTCAAGGTGGTACATTTAATAGGCTTTTAACTCTGAACCCCTTCCTATTAAACTCCTGGCAAAAAGTGCATATGTGATTAATAAATGCTATTATTATATGTGATCAATAAGAGGCAATAACCAAACCTGTTGGCGAGGGCTTGTTTTAAAAAAAGTATTGCAACAAGGCCTGGACTTAGACATAGACCTAATAACACACACACACACACACACACACGCACACACACACACAGTGAATCTTCTACTGCCTTTTCCTCTTGTTATTGCCTTTTGTGTCTCTATCTCTGTGGCCATTTTATAAACCAGGATTGTGTGTGTGTGTGTGTGTGTGTGTGTGGGGGTCTGTCTGTGTGTGTGTGCATGTTTGTGTGTGTGTCTGTGTGTGCGTGCGTGTAAGAGGGCATTTAAAAAAAGCCTTTGGTGTGCAGACAGTCCGTGAAAGTCTTTGATGGGCCTATTTTTACTTGCCTATGTTTCAAAAAGGACATCATGCTGATGAAATTCAGTAAATAAAAGGAGTAAATAGCTTAATAAATAATGTTATTGTTGCGTTATCGCAATTGTTAATATATTGAAGAAAAAAACACAAAAACATGTAATCTTTGGTGCCTGATTGTAGCTCCATTTTGCTTTTTTTGCCTTTTGTTTCTAATCTGTGGTAAATTCGTATTTTAATTAAAACTTTTAATCAGAATCAACTCTTTACTGTGTTCAACATGTCTTTGTGTCCTTTTTATCTGGGAAGTTACCAAATAATACCAAAGAAAATGCTTCACTGTGCAGTAAAATAGTACTGATAAAAATGTTTTTCATGTATTTTATTTTTCCCCCTGATGGCCACTTATGCCTTTTGTAAAAATAAGACATTACATCCAAACATAATGTTGCATTTCCTACAGGTTTTAGTGCAGTTTCTACTTCAGTGCTGTTGGAACAAAACCTTGCATATTCAGTTTTGCTATTTGCAGTTTTTAACGTATTTTAAAAATGCCTGTTTCATGATGATTTGTCCCAACGAAATTACTTGGAAAAATGCCTGGTTCCATTGACTTACATTAAAAGTAGAGTATGATTTTCCTTCTTATCATTTTTGTAAATACTAGGTTTTGTTCTATTTTGTATCAGCTATTTTGAAGTTAAACATTTTGGCATAAGTAAGTAAGTAAATGAATAAATCAACTACACATCAAAACATCAACAAAATAATTTCATTTGATCAGGGGCACTCAAACGTTTGCATCAAGCATACAGCTGTATATTAAAAAACTCTGTTCTGATTGGAAGCCCTGCATTACACCTGAATCGAAAACCCTCCAGACTGACTTCCATATGAAGACGCAAAGCCGAACCGCTATGTGGAAAATAAGTGGAAATGCATTAATGAGCTGGTTTTTTGTGACATCACAAAAACAGTCAATTCACAACAGGCTGAGTTTTCAAATTTCGACTAGGAAGTGCACAACACAGTCCATACATTTTTACAAAAAGTTTTTCCATGATGTGGGCCTTTTACAACACAGTAGAAGGACAAACTGAGAGACAGCAAAATGGCAGGAGAACAAAGAGCATGACATCATGTGGAGAACAACAATAAAACAAAGCAGGAAATAGAGGAGCGGGCAGAGTGGGACGAGAGAGCAGAATAGACAGGCAGGTGTGAAAGGGGAAAGGGGGGAGCGTTTATGAGGGGCAATTCTGTCTGTTTTTGAAGTCAAACTACTGAATGAGTTCACACATTCACTCCCAATTTACAGACTCGCACGTATCCTGAAAGGGGGAGGCCCATCCACGGCCTATGATGGTCAGCAGTCCACGGCCTATGACGGCTCACAGGGAGCGTCTTAAATACGTAATTACTTCATAAATATTGATGTATGTATCTTAGTGTCTATAAATATGTAATCGGTATAATTTATATATATACATATATATAATTAAGCTGTCAAATATTTAAGGGATACATTTAACTGAGATGAGGGGTGTACTTAAAGTGCCAATCCCCTGATTCTATGGTATAAACAGACAGTAAGGTATAAACATCATTCCTTTATCATTCCAGTGACTTGATATTACATATCTCTCTCTGCAGCTCCCTCACATTCAGCTATTATATAAATTGGTTAACAGTGTCCTGCCTGATGCCTGAGACATTGCTTTTGGTATCAGATTTTGGGGTGTTAACATGTTTTTTAAATACATTCATGGTAGATAGGTACATGCAGGTACATGTGTTGAGGCAAAATAGTCCCCAAAGAAACTTTAATTACTTTACCATTATTATACCATAGCAAATAAAATGGCTTTAGTTTACGCTGTGAGCATTGTGACCTGTGATCCCTATCAACAACACCGTCGAGTCTGAGTTGATGGGTACCTCTACAATGCATCATTGCAGTACACTTCTGAATTGCTGGTCTTGGCCCAAATACTTACAAGGTTAGTGTTTTACAGCACAATGTTTTCAGCAGCTGTCCAAACTGAGTTCATAAACATCTAAAACTCAACATACTCTTAAGGATTTCTTGCACTGACCACTGAAAAACATAATTTGAAAGTGGTTTCATGCAATTGAGTTAAGCTAAAGGGATGTGTATGTACAAGCATCATGACACCATAACTTCCAAAAAGCAAAAAACAGCCACTATTGCATCCCAGTGTTTAGTTCATCTTATGTGCCGCTTTTGGAAAACCTTGTCAAGATCTTCAGAGGTGTTTATACTTTTATCAGCACTAGACACAAAAAGGCTGACTAGTAACTGTAGATGAATCACAATGAGGTGCCGCTTCGTTTCCGTGAAAAAGCGGAGGGTAAAAATGTCTCATTCAGGTGTGGTTACTAGAAGGGAGGAGATGAATTACACATACTTCAGCACTTTAGTTGAATGTTTCGCTATATGAATTAACTCACCAGATAATTCTACTTCTACGCCAGTATATAGATAGATATAGATTCAACTTTATTGCTCAGTACAGTACAAAACAGTGAAAGTAGTTAGTATCTACCAGTGTAAATATTAGCAACAGTGCAATGTGCAATAATAGGCATAATTATAATATATACAAAAAATTGCAAACTGGTTTGTGCTGGTCTAGTGCTAGCTTGGAGGTGGTTTTGCTGATCACCCAGCATGCTGGTCATGATGGTTGACGAACAAACCAGCACCCAAAACACATATGGTGTCAGATATCACTGCCATTTTTTTTTTATCACTGCCATGTTGATATAATTTAAAAAACCTTGTTGCCATGTACATTGTGTCAAAATGTCATCATGAATAGACCATAAGAAATGGCCCAAAATTGCCTGGTTACATTGGCCCAAATGGCCCAAAAAGACCTGGTCTCATTTATTTGCATTTAAAGTAAGTTTTTTCCTTCTCCTGGAAAGTTACAAGGTATCCAATATAAACAGTATAAAAACAATATACACTATATACGTTACAGACTACAGAGTAAGCCAATATGTGTTGTATCAGTATACAATGAACCATAAATAGTTAAGATGTAAACCCTGCCATTCAGAGTGGTCTGGTGTGAAATGCTCCATTTTAGAGGAATTTACATTTTAGTCAGAATTGTTCATAGTGGTGCTAATGGGAGCCCAATGTTTGAAGTGGTTAATATCTCCAAAAGCTCCCCAAAAGATGTTATTATATCAAATGGTTACAAATGTGTTGCCTGGCTCCTGAGCCTTTGAGATATGAATTTGGGCCTTAAATATATTTCATTTTATGTATTTTAAAATGCAGTCATGGCAGAAGGCTGCATGCAGAATGTTGTAGGGGACAAAATGCCCAAATTTTACTATAATATATACTACATATGTAAAACTAATGAGGTGTAAATTCACTGATCATACTGCAGAGCAAATAAAATGGCTTTATTAATGTCATGGAGATTGTGACACCAAAATCTTATCACCACCACTGAAATCAGAGTCTCTACGATTCACCATTGATTGGACCAGGTCCACTTTAAGTACACTACATTAAAGTTCTTCACTGGCTTCATTTTGCTGGTATACTTATAAAGTGTGCTTTACAGCACCATGTTTCTAGCAGCTGTCCAAACCTCACAGACAGGCCTAAAAACTTACCCATGACGATTTTGCACTTTCCTCCTAAACTATTTCCCCAAAGTGGTTTTGTGCAGCTGTGTGGTGTGTAAGTGAAAACAAGGCCAAAATTACTGACGAAAACCTGCTTTTTAGGCTGACAGTCATGAAGTCTCTCTCTCTAAACATCTTCATATTTGCCTGGTCTGTGTAATTTGTCTTTTGGGAAACACTTGAGAAACCAGGCCAAGATCATCTGAAGTGTTTCCCTTGAAGTTTCCTGAAGTTCCTTTCTCGACATTTCTCTGTAATAGACACAATGGGGCTGATCAGTGACTGTAAATGGACCATAATGAAGTACAGCTTAATTTCTGTAAGCTATGCAAAGGAGAGTAATGTAAATGAGACTGATCATGAGAACAAATAAAAGTCTAACAACGAAGTATCACACATGTAAATGTAAATGTGTTTTCCTTGTTAGCCTTACAGGTTCTAATAATCGCTTGTGTAAACACTGTTTAAAAACACAGCACAGCTGGTGTAAACTGGTTTGTTCTGGTCTAGTGCTAGTCTGCAGGTGGTCACCCAGCATGCTGGTCATGATGGTTGACCAACAAACCAGCACCCAAAACATATGTGCTGGTTTTGTTGGTGACCAACATAACAGCTTTCAATCTAGCTGACCAGCATCCAAGACACAACAGATATCACTGCCATTTTCAGAGTTTGACATAATTTTAAAATACCTGTTGCCATTTACATTGTGTCAGAATGTCATGATGAATGGGCCAAAAGAAATGGCCCAAAATTACCTGGTTACATTGGCCTAAATGGCCCAAAACTGTTCTCATTGACTTACATTCAAAGTAAGGTATTTCTTTTCCTTCTCCTGGAAAGTTATCATTTTGGAGATACAAGGTTCGGTTCCGACCTCAGTGGAATGGTGCTGGTTTTGATCTGATCTACAGTCTTTGATTTGACCAGCTACTGTATCACATAGCAAATGTTCTGTATTAGCCAAAGACAAAAAAATTACTTTTACTGAGTTACTATAACCAGAACCAAGGTTGGGACATGGGCTGCTGTAGTGCTGAGTGGGCTGCTGTAGTGCTGAGCTGTGGACTTTTATCCATATAAACTCTCTCTCTCTCTCTTTCTCTCTCTCTCCACTTCTGTTTCTCTGAATCGCTCAAGTTGAACACACTTCCACACAAACACATTCATGACTCTGCCGTGTGGGCATGTGTGCCCATTTCATATCATGCTTCGGCATCTCGTTTCTGTCTGATCTCTCTGTGCTTTAGTTCAGACATGTGATGACTCATACCTCGAAACTCTGCACACTTACTTACACAACAGGGAAACGGAACAGAGAATGAGGCTCAACCACAACAGCGCTAAAGCCACTTGCTTCAATAGACGGAAAGTAAATCATACGCTTCTGCAAAACTAGGCGTGTCATACCTCAGAACTGCAGCTGATGCCCTGATTCTGCATGAACCTAATCAAAGATGTTTGGCACATATGTACTAAACTGCACACAGGCAGAGACAGATCCTGGTATTATGAGGCCTCTGGGCTCAAGTGCCTTTGGAGACCATGACGCCTGAGGTCCCTGTCAGGCCTAACTAAGTTCTCCCAAGCTTTATTTTTCTCAGGTCTCCCCAGGCAATTGCACTCTTGTGTTACAAAGCTATCATTTTTATACAGTCTTGCTGGGTGATAAGAACCCCACCTATCTTTTCCTACAAAAAGCACCTCAGTCAGACACCAATATCTCTCTCCTTTAGCTTTATTTATAACGGCTATTCCCAAGCCAAACTGAATCTTCTTTTTTAAAGATCACTGACAATGAATCTTTCTGTGGGTAACCTTGAATGTAGCCGGTCTAGTCTAGCTTCATCCAGCCCAGATATCTCTCACCTGGAGAGTTCACCAATTCCACAGAGAGCGTGGAAGAGAGACTGGAATTCCCCTAAAAGGCCTCTGCATCTCAATAACTGAAAGCATTATACTTAAGGGTTCCCACAGTCTGATGAAACCAGTTTCACAGTATACTTGTGGTTAGTATTCAAAATTGAATCATAATTTAAACCATGGCTGAAGACACCGCCATGAAAAACTCTGTTTAGCATCAACCAAACACTATGTGACTGACGCAGGTGCGGCATGCATTGTAGGTTAGTATAACTATCTATACTATACAGGTAGGATAGTTTGACAGTCTGAATGTCCTTATAAGGAAATATTTCCAGCATTCAAATAATAATCAGAATATTATATATCCTAAATCAGCTTATCTAGAAGAAGTAGTGATATTAAGCTTTACTGAGTCTTTCCTGAATTCACATTAAAAACACAATAAAACATTTGAACGTTCTCAGGCTTGATCTGTTTAACAATAATAACAATAATCTTTATTTGTATGGCACCTTTCATACATAAATGCAGCTTAAAGTGCTTCAGAGAGTGCTTTAAAAGAAAGAAGGGTTTATTCTTGCACCAAAAATAAAACTATATATTTAATAAATTGCACGTATAAACACAATTCCAATGAGGCCGAAAATTAAGAGTGAAAGTAAAATAAAATAGAAGATGAAAATGTAGATTATAAAAATGATAGTATTAGGAATAAAAGTAAAATCAGTAAAAAAAAAAAAAAAAAAACAATAAAAACAAAGTTCATAAATGAAAATACTGTAAAATATAAAACGGTTATATCTATAAAGTACCAAAATAATTTTATTAAAAATAAAAGTAACATAAAAATGCAATTATTAATCAAAGCAAGTAAAACCAGAGAAATCATAAACAAACAAAGATTATAATGAAATAACATTTTAATGTTAATAACACCTTTAATGTTAATGCACATTTGATATGGTTTTCATGTGTTTAGGTATTGGCTATGTTGTTATTATAATGTTCATGCAAACAAAAAGTTGGTGAAATGATTTCAGGTTGTGTATCAATACTTCTTCAGCACATTTTAACAATGCCACTACAATACCGATAACTGTGATAACTACTAATAAGTGTATGTAAAAAGCCTCAGTCTTACAGTCTGTCACTTATTTTTGTATTTTGGAACAGCAGTAGTTAAAGGGGAACCATTTTTTTCTAAATATGTGCACAATGTAATTGCTGAGATGTAAACAATGTCATTCAGAGTGGGGTGACGTAAAATGCTCCATTCTAGAGAAACTTGCTGAGTCAGAACTGTTCACAGCGGTGGTGATGGGAACCAGACGTCTGAAGAGTTGAATGCTTCACAGAAAGTTACTGCACGAAATGTTTAGATATATGCTGCCTGATGTCAGAGACATTGCTTTATGACAATTGTGTGATAACGCTTTGACTATGCATTTTAATCCATTTATATTAACCCATCCAACATGCAGGGCATTGTAAGGCAAAGGGGTTTCCAAAGAAAACTTATTTTTCCAGCTTTATGGATATTCTGCCATCATCAACATTACATGTTTAGACATGTTTAGGTTCAGAGTATTTTTTTTTATAGTAGCCTAAATAAAATGGCTATGTTTGTATTCTCGACACCAGGGCCTCTGCTTCCCATCCCCGCCACAAGGAAGTAGCAGGTGGTAGGTTTCTCCACAAATGAGCCATTTCACAACAGACCAACCTGAACAATTTATGCAGGGATTTTGAAAAGTTGGTGGCATGCCCCTTCAACACAACAGCAGCCTGACTGTCACAACCAAATTACATACTGCAATCAGAATAACCAGTTACTTCAAACGAGCTTCTTTGAAACGCTGTGGAGCTAATTCAGGTGTGTGTTTTGGTTTTGTTGGGCTGGACGGCTTACAAGAACCCCCGGAATTCCTTGTGTTTTCCCTCTCTCTTTCGCTTCCCTTCTCTCTGAGTGTTCAGAACTTTCCTCGGCTGGAAATCCCAGGCGAGAACGAAAGCAGCAAACAAACTTCTGCTTTGATGACCATATATGGAACTCCGGTTGTAATTATTTAAATAATACATCCTCCGTCATTTCCGCGGGTGGCCAATCAGGCACATTGTTCCACACACGCGCCTTAATGCGTCAAAGTGCGTCACGTTCCATGCCTTTTCGCTCCGCCCCCTGCCCCCTTAGTCACTCCGTACATGAAGAAATCATTAAACTGATATTGTGGCGTCGCCGCCGCCGGACTCATTAGTTCAGCCGGACGAAACGTTAATTGAAAGCAGACAGCTGCAGTGTCATCAGCGAAACCACTCAGCGAGGATTTGGGGACGGACTTGAACTGTAACTGAACTACACTAGACGCTTTTGTGAAAATGGGACTACTTTTTACCAGACTGATGGCTGTGTTCGGTGACAGAGGTAAGGCACCAGGGCTTATTACTTTGTTATAGCTTCTTCAGTTCACTAAATTAAGCTTTATGTCATGGAGGTGCTGCCAGACACCACTGTAATGTCCTTTCACTGGTAGTCACTACATTTAAAGGGGAATTCCACCAAATGTTTCAAAATTTGGAATGTAAACAAAGTAATTCAGAGCGGTTGGTGTCAAATGCCACCTTCCAGAGAAACTTGTCCCAGTCAGAATAGTGGTGTTAATGGGAACCAGACGTCCACCTCCAAAAGCTCCCTCACAGAAAGTTATTACATGGTATAGTTACATAGGCTATTATATGTCAATAAATGATCTATAAATAAATAATATAGCTATTATTTCAGATTTACTATCATTTTATCACCTTCGGAATTACATATGAAAGCTCAGAAGGCACATACAGGTTCACTGGTGGTGAACAAAACGTCTGTATAGGTGTTGTAAACATGGGGATCCCTGGTTCCCATCAATACAAGTTTCTATACAGTGTACCATCTCACATCAATACACTCTGAATTACTTTGTCTACATCTCAAACACTTAATCATTTATGGAAAAATTGGTGGAGTTCCCCTTGGACAAGCAACTATGACAGTTAACTTTTACAGGCCAGCTCATGCATATCAATTCTATGGTCAACTTCATAGATTTTGATGTCGAGTTATAGTTTTTACTCTAGTTTTGGGCAGGTAGTGGGCGTTTGAATGGTCAGTAGAAGTTTGATCAGTAAGCTTTTTTACTGACAAGGCTAATCTAGCTCGTAGAAGTGTACTCTTTTCACTACCATAGACTTCCATTATGTTTAGCTCCTTCAGTGCTAAAGTAAAGAAGCAAACTTCAGACACCAGACATGCCTCAGCCGATGAACTATGTTTGGTTTAATTGTTTAGATGAGCATTGCCCTAACCGTTTATTATTAACCCATGTTGTTTCCCTCAGCCCAATCATATCACACCCCAGACTATCTAGATTGGTATGAGATGTTCTGTCCTGCTTACCTGTTCAGCAGAGATAAGGTTGTGGCTTTGGTCAGTTACGTAATACTGTCAGCAGGTTAAAAGTGCTGAACAGTTCAGTTGTTACTTCTTCACATGGGTCAGCAATAGAACACTGGAAGGAATGTGTGATTTGTTGCATGATATTTGGCCTTTCACCCGCAAGCATACACATGGGTTTCTGTGACTTTTTGGGTCACACATACTTACTTTTCTCTCTTCTCCTCTTCCAGAGCACAAAGTGATCATTGTGGGTTTGGATAATGCTGGGAAGACGACCATTCTCTACCAGTTGTAAGTGTTTTTTGTCTCTCCATGCTGAGTTAGACCAACATTTCTGCTCACAGCTTACACATTTCAACTGTAATCCCAGTCAAACATGTGTTTTTGGGTGTTCTGTAGCACATACAGAACCAGAATTCCCTTGTACTTAGTATAAGAGCACACAGTGGAGCAAACCCTCCAAAGCTTCATGCTCCTCACCATTGACTCGTACTATAAGTGTTTTTGAGTCTACAGTTATTCTGTTCTTCTAAATTGTGTCAGTGTCATAGTCTGAGTGCAAACAGTCCTACAAACAAAGCAGCCCTGTTTAAAAAATGCTCCATTTACTCTCTCCTTTGGGTCAGTGTTACAGCACCATCTGCTGGACAAAAATCATTCAGCTTTGTTCACTGCAGCCTGGGATATTATACAGTATAATTATATACCTCTTTCCTCCCTTTTTTTCTCTCCAGCTTGACGAAAGAGGCTGTGCACACCACTCCAACTATTGGCAGCAACGTGGAGGAAATTAACGTCAGGAAAACACGCTTCCTTGTTTGGGACATCGGGGGCCAGGAGACCCTCAGAGCCAGCTGGAACACCTACTACTGCAATACAGAGGTGTGTGTCTGACAATGGCAGGAAGTGGGAGAGGGAGGCACCTTTTTAGGAGATAGATGTGTTTTATGAGTAGCGGTGTCAGAGAGTGGGACTTCTATGGTAAAGAGAGTAGATGTGATATTTGGTTCTGAGCTTAATATTTTTCGACACGGATCTGGTCGTACAAGTTGTTTTTGCTTATGCAGAGTAATGTGTGGTTTTGTTGTTAATACAGTGAGGGTGTAAGAGCTTTGCATCATGGGGAAGAAATAAACAATGCAAGCAATTGCAGCAGAATGGCCATGACTTTAACGGCCCACTCAGTAAAACAAAGCCTGGTAGTGGTAGACGGCTCCTACATTTGAGCAGATAATACGAGGACCCATTTGTTTTGAGAAGAAAACCCTAGATGGCTTTCCTTTGAAAGGCCACCATGTCATTACCATCAGAACAAAACACCTTCTATTGACTCTATTCATCTTGAAATGTTTACACAGATTATAAGAGTCATAGCTGGCATCGGATTATATGAAAACAACACAAATGAAGATGCAAGGTTTTGTTCCGACAGTGACAATCATATCATTATGTTATACCATCATATCATACAGCTACATATTATACTAATATGCAAACTACTTATAAAATTGTTTAGTAACAGTATCATATGAAGATGGAGATTCTCCAGTGATCTCAGATTATTGAGAGAAAGGGGTGGAGGAAAAGCAGCTAGCTATGATTCAAGCCACAGGCTGCCACTAAAACCAGCCCATCTTCTTGACTGGTGGTAGTAGCAGAATTCTGTAGATCTCACATCTGCCCTGGCCAGAAGATAGGATCACAACATCAGTGGCAGATGATGTCTCTGTGTCACATGCTTTAGGGCATAATTACATGAAACGGATGTACAACCACATATTTGAAGTGGAGCAAAAACAACTTCCTCATGTTCTGTTCTCTCACACACGCTCATGTTCCCTAGCAAGGTGAATGGCATATAACTTCCTTCCTTAAAGTGGTTAAATATGCGTTCAAATGAAAGCTTATTCACCACCCATAAATCCTCATGAGTACAGAGACAAAATAACAAAACAGGCCCTTCATATAAAGTCTTGTCTACGCAGCAATGTAGTGTTAAATGGGAATTCCACCGTTCAGAGTTTATAGAATACTGCAAATCTAGAGAAATGTGCCAAATTGGAATTGTTCCCAGCCATCTTCGTAGTGATAGGAGCCAGCCTCTAAAAGCTACCCCACAAAAAGTTTCATAAAGTGGCATTAAATACCCTGAAGCCTGACGTTCTCTTTACAGTAGCTTTAAGATCTGTTCATGACAGGGAGGTTCACAACCAATAAGTAAATAAAATATGCTGCCTGTGTGTATTACAACCCCTGGTTCCTGTCACCACCATGTGATATCAAGCCAAGTTGGTGGAATTTCCCTTTAAGTTCAGAGAAATTAGTTCAGTAATATTAGTCAAACATTAATGAAGGTATTAGCGTAAATAATTGATATCTGGAACTAAAACGTGTTATTGGAAAATGGTTATTAAGGTGTAAATACCAAATATATTATTATTACTGCATGTTAGTTAATTCTCTAACTGTAATATGAACTACAAAAGCTATTATACTTATCTTGCATGCCCATATGCCATGTCTCATTTCTGCTTCCACTGTTCTTTGCTCTATCTGTTTGCCTTGTTTTTATTGCTGATAGTCAGAGACCGAGAGTTTAACGACTGTCTCTCCTTCTGTATCGTGCAGATAGTGATCCTGGTGGTGGACAGTACAGATCGGGAACGTTTGACTGTCACCAAAGAAGAGCTCCATCGAATGCTTGCACATGAGGTGAGTTCATATGCCTCTCAATCTCAGTGACATTTTTCAGACATGCTCATCAGTAAGTGAATTCTAAACCTACACGCTTCTCTCTCTTTCTATGTGCCACATTCAGGATCTGCAGAACGCATCAGTGCTGGTGTTGGCCAATAAGCAGGACATGAAGGACAGCATGACAGCGGCGGAAATTTCCCAAAGCCTAACTCTCAGTTCACTAACAGCCCACTCGTGGCACGTCCAGGCCTGCTGCGCACTCACTGGAGAGGGGTGAGTGTAATATATGATGTGCTGAATATGATATTTTTACAGTTTCATGGCTCTATCTGTAACATAGCAGGTTACTACTTTTTTGGTGGAAGTAACTTCCAACTTAAAAGAACAACTGGGCCTCTTTTCTTTATTCTGAAGAGCAGTGAAATAAAAGAAATAGAATAATACCTTTGTGTGTCTAATTAAAAATAACGCTGATGAATCAGAAATATGACAACATTAAAGACCTGCCTGCTTTGTTTTGGACAAAATCATTCAGGCCTTGTTCAGACTGTCAGTCCAAATCTGATTTTTGGCATTTCCAGATTGTATCCGGATTGACATTTGATATCCTGGGCAGCAAACAAAGGCATGAAATTTTATTGTGAATCAGATCTGAGCCAGAGGTGGTTGAAATATTCCAGTCTGATTTTTATAGATACTTCCGAGTCTGGACAGTCTGGCTGCTCAAATCAAATTTTGAACTGTTTTTTTGTCTTTATGACAATGTCAAATCCAGAGTGACAGAAGTTCTGAACCACACAAATCCAATATGATCACTTGCAAATAACATCGCAGACAGTTGTCTCAAAAGATCTCACTTGAGAAACAAATATTATGTGCCTGCAGTTTGAACACAGTCTGATTTGATGGACTCCATGAATACCATGATTATTTACAACGGAAACATTTACGTAGAACCATGATTGATAAAGATGTTCACTTCCAGTCAAGAACAAAGCATTAACACATTGCAGCCTACATTTTAGAAAGATAATAACATGTTTGGTTGTTGTAATGTAATAATAGATTAGACACAATTTACTTAATTCACTTTCATCTTCTCCTCTCTCCAGTTTACCGGCAAGTTTGGACTGGATGCGTTCTCGGGTGGTGGCAAACTAGTCCAGCAAAGATTCGTCGTAACTATCTGGAGAGAATAAGCCAGGCCTGCCTTTTACCAGCCCACAGTGCCTCAGTCTGGAGTGGAGCCAACTCAAAGCCCCCTTCAAACACAACAGACTGGAGGCACCACATGCCACAAGTTTTCTTGCCAGGAAAGGATAAAACTCTGGACACACAAATGGCTGTGTGCGTGCATGTGTGTGTTTATCCACTTGCGTGTGTGTTTGCGTATTATGTGACTCCGTTTTAGAGGTCCATACTGTTTACGCTGCAAACGGATTGTGTTGGTCAGAGATGGAGAATTCTGCTCTGATATGCTGAACCACTGATTGAAAGGCGTCTTCAGGCCAGTGGCACCACAATCATTCAGCTCCACTGGGAGCCAGGAATCACTGCCTCAAGACAGCCCATTAGTGGGAGAAGCTAAGTCGTATGGCTGTTGAGATGAGGTGCTCAGCCTTTAAGCTACTGAAGAATTACTTGAAGTATTTAAATGGACCTTAACTTGTGTACAGTGGACAGATATAAAAACCTGTGCATGCTGAAATGAAATAAGTATTGTAATACTGAAAGCAGGCCAGTTATTCAGGCTATGTCTTCTGTTCCTTTGTTTTCAACTTTTTTTAATACAAATAAAAGTTATTGAAAAAAATACTCTCCCTTTGGAAATGGTTCTTATTGAACATTGTAGAGTTGTAGTCTTCAGCAAATTACAAATGCAAACAAAACTGCTCTGTTCAGCCCTGCATTCACGCTCTGGTTCAGTTTGGCCCAGGTCCTTTGCTGTTTCGCTACCTCCTGAAAATTGGCACATGATATGAAGGAGTTTTCTGCTGAAGTTCATTTCTCAACTGGATATAAGGAATATCTGGGTTCCCCAGCCAAGCAAGAGAAATCTGTGGAGTCCATACCATGTCTTCGGATATAATGGCGTTTTGGCTGGAATACATTCCGAATGTAGCCCAAACCAGGACATGGATTCTGCAGTTGTGTTAGTTTCTTTAATCTGTCCATTTAGTCACAATTTTAAGAAAACAAGCTACTGTAGCATTCACAGCTAATAAAAGAGACACTTTCACAGAATAAAAGAGATGCTTTCACAATAGTCATATTCAAAGCTGTTGGTGGCCACAGCCCTGCTGTACATTAGCAGAGTTTTCTCTTCAGTGACAGCTTCTGGGCCGTCCTAGCGCCGCCCTCCATAATAAGAGACCTTAGAAAAAACCCAGTGAGCAAATGCAGGTGAACAAATGAACTAAAATACCTGTTCAATGTACCTGCAACATTTCTTGAATATGCTGCACTATTATTTGAGATAACCATCAAAATCTCATGAAAAAAGCCATTATTTTGACATAATTCATGTACACTTCTACATTGTGGGGTGCTCCAGACTAAATATTCCACCAAATCCTGGGGCATTTTGACTGATCTCTCATGATCACAGGTGAGAGGTTTATTTTATAGGAGGTTTATAGAAATACATATAGAACATCGTATTTATTTATTCTACTGTTTATTCATTCTGATTATCATTTATTTACATATTTACCTTTTATTAGTTATTTACTGTTGTTGCTTGAAAAGAGCTGGGTGCTACAGTTGGGAACTCAGTGTCCTAGAACCATGTTTTGTTTGTCCAGCTGGGTGTTACTCTCCACACAGTGTGGCGTACAACTCAAGAGTAAAAATAAGTCACAGCAAGCATCAAACTTACTATAAGTTATGTGCATTTTAGTGTTTACACCCTTATATGATTCTTTAATCAGTATTTAACCTCACAGAATGTCATTACACCTGATAGATCACATCTGTCACAACATTAAAGAGTTTTACATCTTTAATGTTGTTTTATGATCTTTTTCCACTGCTTGCCACAACATTCAAATTAAACTAAGCAGTAAACTGAGCAACATTAGTCCCGTATTCCACCAATTCCGCAATCAACGAAGAAGTCTATGCCCACTTCACTAAATGGGAGGGGGCACCAGGATTTGAACCAGGGACCTCTTGATCTGCAGTTAAATGCTCCACCACTGAGCTATACCCACTTAGGGAAGCCCTACTTTCCAGAGTCTTGGTGAGCTGCAAGCTATTGTGAGGTGTGATAGGCTGGTGAACTCACGAGATTGCAAAAGGTTGTTTGTTCAAATCACAGCAAGGTCGTGTGTGTTCATGTGTGGTCTTAATTGGTGCGCCTGTTAACTAGATCAATACTGTACTTTTAGTTCTGTGACTTTGTGTTGTATCAATAGAAACCTTCAGTAGCACCCTGTACAGACCCAGTAAAGCTATGGGTTTTTGTAAATACTTGCCTGCTATCTAAGCAACATCAGCCCCAGATTTCACCTTACTACAGCCAACACATGAACCTATGCCCACCTAACTAAGGCTTAGGTAGAAGGGGGTACCCGTAATTGAACCCAGGGACCTCTGGATCTGCAGTCAAATGCTCTATCATTTAGTTATACCCGCTCAGCGCTGCTACAACTTCTACCTACAAGCTATTGTGCGGTATGATAATTGTGGGAGCTTCAGCTTACAAACACTTTGTATGGACACAAACACACAATGCACTGGCCATCAAACTACCTTCATATCCATATCTATGTTTAGACATATATTATATATTACAGGGTCAAAGGTTCCAACTTTCATGTTGTTATGTACTGGTTTAACACCATTGGGTTTATTTTAGTTGGTTCCTAAATGAATGTGAAACTGTGTGGGCAAACAGGAGAGCCTTGATCTAGTTAACAGGCGCACCAACTAAGACCCAGCACTGTTTGACTGCAAGAAACGCACATGACCTTGCTGTGATTTGAATATATAACCTTCGGCTCTGGAGTGAGACCATCCATGCGCCGCTAAGCCTTATAAACTCGCGCTTATCATGTTTCGCCACACCTGTCACACAAATGAACATCACAGATGATAAATCACCGCCAAGAATATTAAATTCTCGCTGATCTTGTGAACTCTCAGTCAGCAGTGTGAGAGTGAATCAGTGGGGTCCAGATAGCTCCCACTATAGGAACACTAAATGATGATAAATTCAGACTGATATGGGCAATTTATTCAGCTACACATACAGAAGTAGCGTCTCTCAGTGCAGCGTTTAGCCGCCGTGTTATATATGCCAGACGTCTTGGCATGAAGTTGCAGAGCCCTGAGCCAGGCAATTTTTTTTATTTGTTTAGCTGGGTGTCACTCTTTGTGCAGTGTGACGGGAAATGTATTAGATTTAATCAGTTTTTGTGTTTTGTGATCTTCTGACTTCGGATGCAACATCATTAGAAAACATCATCAACATTATTTAATAATATGTTCCTCACAACAAATCAGACTACACGATTTCCCAATAAAGGGGGCACCCGGATTTGAACCGGGGACCTCTTGATCTGCAGTCAAATGCTCTACCACTGAGCTATACCCCCACACAAGGCATATCACACTACAGGAGAAGTTTGAATAATGGCACATATCAACTGGCAACACAGTTCACACTATTGAATAGCTTTAAAGACAGAGCTGAAAAGATTCCAGAGCTATAGCTGACTTTGACTTTAGAGCGGAACTCACAAACACTAGCCAGGACATGTGGTTTTTTTGTTGTTGTTTTTTTTATATTAAATAAAATGATAAATCTAAATCTTTCTACTTCACCTTCTCCGTATGTTGACCATTTAGCAGTTTAACCGGTGACCGGTCTCCATAGTTATAACGTTTAAATAGCTTTAGGCCTATGCTTCAGTCTCTGCCACAGTAACAGCCTTTACTACGTTTCTTAAGGCTAAAGAGAGCACCTGGATTTGAAGCAGAGACCTTGAGATCAGTATCTATAACTAATAAAATGCAAATATATAAATAAATGATAATCTAAATTAATAAATAGTATAAATATATAAATAACCTCCTGTAAAATAATTCACTCGCACAACAGATGTACAGTGCGTTGTATTTCTTGTACACATACAGTGTTCTTAAGCTCAGTAACAAACGCCTGAAATGGTACTTGAACCCTGGACCGTCAGACTAAAAACCTGATGCCCTACCGACCAAACTATCAGGGCCCAGCTCGCTAACTCTTTCACTGCTGATCAGTGAGTAATATTCTTGGTGATGTTTTTTGTCTGTGAGGTTCATATGTTGAGAAGTGTGCTCAAACATGACAAAAGTATTTTTTAAAGCTTTGTGGTACAACGGTGGTCTATTTGACTTCAGAGCAGGTTATATGTTCATATCACAGCAAGGTCATATGTGCTTCTTGCCATCGCCTTTTAACTAGATCAAGACAGTCCTTTTACCATGTACTCCATTCTGTGCATACTCTAAACATGGTATAGTCCAGGATGCCATGTAACTTCATTGTAAATCAGTGTGTGATGCAAAGAATTGTCACTACCAAAACTTTTTTGGGAATCATGGAAAGTCTTTTGTGCTTTAGTTAAAATATCAACATTTTATGTGTTTAAGTTACAACTGTTCAAAGAGTTTGGTGTTAGCTAGTCATGTCATGCGTAGTTCTGCTCTAAAGTTCAAAGTCAGCTAAAACTCTTCAGCTCTATCTTCAAAGCTATTCAGTAGAATGGACTGTGTTGGCCTTTGATGCGTGCCAATTGTCCTGGAGTAGAGGTACTTTTACGTGGGGGTATAGCTCAGTGGTAGAGCATTTGACTGCAGATCAAGAGGTCCCTGATTCAAATCTGGGTGCCCCATTTACTGGGAAACTGTAGGTAGAAATTTGTTGGTAGGACCATGTTATTAAATAATGGTGATGATGTTTTCTAATGATGTTGCTCACAAAATATTAAAACTGATGAAATCCACTTTCCAATCTAACACATTTCCCCTGAGCCTACGTCACACTGCACAAAGAGTAGTAACAAAGAAACGCCCGAACAGGGACTTGAACCCTGGACCCTCAGATTAAAAGTCTGATGCTCTACCGACTGAGCTATCCGGGCTCCGCTGTACGTGTTTTTCTCTGCTGCTTAAAAGTTGACAAACATGACAAACACAGGTTTCTTTGTGGGTGTTCTTTCTGTTGGGAGGCATCTGTCCCAAACCCTGTCCCAAACCCTAACCCAAACCCCCAAATTTACACTTGTGAAAACTCAAGTTACATTGTTTTTTTTCGATGTTTTATAAAAATATTATTTTTACTTCTTTCAAAGTGAAGCTGAAAATTTTAGATTTATCACCTGTTTTTATT
>CM067477.1:14298568-14319264 GCA_034552555.1 Semaprochilodus insignis | reverse complement strand
TTTCAGCTTCACTTTGAAAGAAGTAAAAATAATATTTTTATAAAACATCGAAAAAAAACAATGTAACTTGAGTTTTCACAAGTGTAAATTTGGGGGTTTGGGTTAGGGTTTGGGACAGGGTTTGGGACAGATGCCTCCCAACAGAAAGAACACCCACAAAGAAACCTGTGTTTGTCATGTTTGTCAACTTTTAAGCAGCAGAGAAAATCACTCACAGCAGAGCCCGGATAGCTCAGTCGGTAGAGCATCAGACTTTTAATCTGAGGGTCCAGGGTTCAAGTCCCTGTTCGGGCGTTTCTTTGTTACTACCTTATAAACGCTTTATACACCCATCAACAAAAGTACAGTTGCACCCAGAAGGAACTGTCGAATTGCTATGCTATTGGGGAGGAAGGTGAAGCTTACCAGGAACACTAAATGAAAATCACTTTAGACTAATATGAGCAGTAATTATTCAGATACTCATACAGAGGTAGTGTCTCTCAGTATGGCATGGGCTTTGTTTACGTAACGTGCCAGACGTCTCGGCAAGAGGTTGCAGAGTCCTGATTCAGGCAATTCTTTTTATTTGTTTAGCTGGGTGTTGCTCTTTGTGCAGTGTGACGTAGGCTCAGGGGAAACGTGTTAGATTGGAAAGTGGATTTCATCAGTTTTAATATTTTGTGAGCTTCTGCCTTCACATGCAACGTCATTAGAAAACATCATCACCATTATTTAATAATATGGTCCTACTAACGAATTAGGCTCTCTCCACAGTTTCCCAGTAAAGGGGGCATCCGGATTTGAACCGCAGACCTTGATTTGCAGTCAAATGCTCTACCACTGAGCTATACCCCCACGTAGAAGTGCCTCCACTCCAGGACAGTTGGCAGGCATCAAAGGCCAACACAGTCCATTCTACTGAATAGCTTTGAAGACCCAAAAAAAGTTTTGGTAGTGACAATTCTTTGCATCACATACTGATTTACAGTGAAGTTACATGGCATCCTGGACTATACCATGTTTAGAGCATGTACAGAATGGAGTACATGGTAAAAGGACTGTCTTGATCTAGTTAAAAGGCGATGGCAAGAAGCACATATGACCTTGCTGTGATTTGAACCTGCTCTGAAGTCAAATAGACCACCGTTGTACCACAAAGCTTTAAAATTGGTAAATGGTCAACATACGGAGAAGGTGAAGTAGAAAGATTTAGATTGATCATTTTATTTAATATAAAAAAAAAAACCCACACATGTCCTGGCTAGTGTTTGTGAGTTCCGCTCTAAAGTCAAAGTCAGCTATAGCTCTGGAAACTTTTCAGCTCTGTCTTTAAAGCTATTCAATAGTGTGAACTGTGTTGGCCGTTGATATGTGACATTATTCAAATTCCTCCTGTAGTGACATAGATGGTGTATGGGGGTATAGCTCAGTGGTAGAGCATTTGACTGCAGATCAAGAGGTCCCCGGTTCAAATCCGGGTGCCCCCTTTATTGGAAAATTGTGGAGAAAGTCTGATTTGTTGGGAGGAACATATTATTAAATAATGTTGATGATGTTTTCTGATTATGTTGCATCCAAAGTCAGAAGATCACAAAACACAAAAACTGATTAAATCTAATACATTTCCCCTGAGCCTACGTCACACTGCACAAGGAGTGACACCCAGCTAAACAAATAAAAAGAATTGCCTGGCTCAGGGCTCTGCAACTTCATGCCAAGACATCTGGCATGTTGAGTTAGCAAACACGGCGGCTCAGCGCTGCGAGACACTACTTCTGTATGTGTAGCTGAATAAATATTGCCCACATCAGTCTGAATTTATCATCATTTAGTGTTCCTATAGTGGGAGCTATCCAGGCCCCACTGATTCACTCTCACACTGCTGACCGAGAGTTCACAAGATCAGCATGAACATCTGTGACGTTCATTTGTTTGAGAGGTGCGGCCAAACATGATAAGCACGAGCATCAGTGGTCTCACTCCAGAGCAGAAGGTTATATGTTCAAATCACAACAAGGTCATGTGTGTTTCTTGCAGTCAAACAGTGCTGTGTCTTAATTGGTACGCCTGTTAACTAGATCAAGGCTCTCCTGTTTGCCCACACAGTTTCACATTCATTTAGGAACCAACTAAAATAAAACCAATGGTGTTAAACCAGTACATAATAACATGAAAGTTGGAGCCTTTGACCCTGTAATATATAATATATGTCAAAACACAGATATGGATATGAAGGTAGTTTGATGGCCAGTGCATTGTGTGTTTGTGTCCATACAAAGTGTTCGTAAGCTGAAGCTCCCACAGTTATCATACTGCACAATAGCTTGTAGGTAGAAGTTGTAGCAGCGCTGAGGGGGTGTAACTCAATGATAGAGCATTTGGGTCCAGAGGTCCCTGGGTTCAATTACGGGTACCCCCTTCTACCTAAGCCTAAGTTAGGTGGGTATAGGCTCATGTGTTGGCTGTAGTAAGGTGAAATCTGGGGCCGATGTTGCTTAGATAGCAGGCAAGTATGAAAATATATGATTTTAATGAAAATATGAAAATATTATGAAAATGAATATATTGAAATATCGAAAATGAAAATATTATGATTTTAAGTGTTTATGTTAAAACTGTTTAAATAGTTTGGTCATGTCCTGGCTAGTGTTTCTGAGTTCCACTCTAAAGTCAGCTATAACTCTGGAAACGTTTCAGTTCTGTCTTTCAGGCTATTCAGTAGCTTGAACTGTGTTGGTTCTTACATGGGGGTATAGCTCAGTGGTACAGCGTTTGACTGCCGATCAAGAGGTCCCTGGCTCAAATCCGGGTGCCCCCTTTACTGGGAAATTATGGGGAGAGTCTTTGTTGACAAGAATGTATTGTTAAATAATGTTGATGATGTTGCCTGTGAAGGCAGAATCTCACAAACCTGTAGAACTGATGGAATCCACTTTCCAAACATTTCCCTGAGCCTGCGTCACACTACACAGTGAGTGACACCCAGCAAGACAAATAAAAAGAATTGCCAGACTCAGCACTCTGCAACTTCTTGCCCAGACGTCTGGCATGTTGCAATGTTAACTAGATCAAGGCTGTTCTTTTACCATGTAGTCCATGAGAATGACTGAGTTTAGCTTTACAGAATCTGTACTCTCAAAGAAGAAGCTAGTGACTTTTTGTATTCAGATCTTAGATATTCACAGTGATTATGTTCTGATTTGTTTGCACCCCAGGCATAAATCATAATAAGCTAAATATATACAAATGATCATTTATATGGTACTTTCTGCTGGGAGGTTTCTGTACCAATCCTTAACGACCAAATTTACAATGAAATTGTAATGAACAGTGTGTATGTTAGTCCACACAGTTTACCAAACATGCTGCATCAGCAGTACATTCATAGCAACCAACTAAAATAAACACAGCAACGTTAAAACAGTAAATAATAGCATCAAAGTTGGAGCATTTTTACTACTAACACTGAACAGGATTATATATCAGAATGCAGATCAAGATATGAAGGTAGTTTGATGTCCAGTGCGTTGTGGGAAGATTGTTTTTTGTATATACAAAGTGATCTTCATCATCATGCTACTATAGCTTGTATATTGCTTAGACTTCTCCTAGAAGCTCCTTGTGTTGTAAGGGGGTGTAGCTCAGTAGTCAAGCATTTGACTGCAGATGAAGAGGTCCCTGGTTCAAACCTGCGTCCCCCCTTTCCACGTAAGCTTTAGTTAGGTGGGCATATGCTCATGTGTTGGCTGTAGTAAGGTGAAATCTGAGGCTAATGTTGCTTAGCTTGCAGGCAAGTACTTATAAAAACTGCTTATGAAGGTGATGGCCTGAGGAAAGAATCTGTGATGATTATCCCTTCCCATTTCCTGGTTCTTGAACAGTACAACAGCATGTTCTATTTCTATGCACCTTTTTATGCACCTTATTACCAATACCTACCTGTTAAATATCTATTTAATATCTAATTATCTAAATATCTCTACTCAGAACTGAGTCATATTTATTGTATTTATTGTACTGTCTTGCATGTTGCACTTTCTGCAGTCTGTCCTGTACTGTATCGACTGTATTGTTTTTGTTGTTGTTGTTTTTGTCTGTACTGTATTGTTTTTTGTTCTCATTTTGTTCCCTGTGGGAAAACTGGTTTAATAGTTTGATTGATTATATCAGAATCAAAATCAGAATCAAGCTTGATATGCCAAGTATGTTCACACATACAAGGAATTCGTCTTTGGTTACAGTAGCTCACAGTGCACAGAGACTGATAAGATTTCACAGAGTACAAACAAACACATCCTCACACACACACACACACACACACACACACACACACACACACACACACACACAGTACCTTACATACCTGTAAATCTTACATTGTGTGGAGTTGTATATGTATATTAAAGTGCTGAGTGCTTGTACAGTGTAGTACAAGAAGAAACACCAGTCTGAGGTGGTCAGTACAGAAGATGGGTTGTTGTGTAAAACTGTTACTAAGATAAATAAGATAAATTAAAAGTGAAGTACAGCAAGAACAGGAAGTGAGAAAAGTGTCCTGGAACGGATTGTAACGTGCATTGTAATGTTCAGCTGTTCATGAGTGTGATGGCATGTGGGAAGAAGCTTCTCTTGTAGCCTGGTTGTCTTGATCCTCATTTGGCTAAAGTGCTGGCCTGAGGGAGGATGCTGGAAAAGGTGACGGCCAGGGTGTGATGGATCAGTGATGATCTTCTCCTCACGCTTCCTGGTTCTGGAAGTGTGCAGATCCAACAGTGTAGGTAGTTTGACTCCAGTGGTCTTCTCTGCAGACCTGATGATGCACTGGTGCTTTCTTCAGTTTTTGTTTTGTGAAGAGTCGGTGCACGTCCTCCTCGCAGATCTTCAGGGCAGACTGAATGGGTGACTGAGTGTCAGAGGAGTGTGAATTGGAGCTGTATAGGTGTCAGATGCTGGGCTTTTCAAACCTGCAGTAGAATGTGTTATTGTCTGGTGAGGTGTCCTTTTGTAGCCAGTAGTTCTCTAAGCACTTCCAAATGGTTGATGGCTCATTTGTGGACATCATTCTGCTCAGCTTGCTGGAGTAGCTCTTCTTTGCAGCTCTGATTTCTTTGTTGAGAGTGCTCCTTGCTTGATTATACAGTGCCCGGTCCCCACTCCTGTAGGCTACCTCCTTAGACCAGCACAGCTGCTTCAGTCTGGCATTAAACCAGGGCTTGTCATTATTGTATTTAATGCGAGTCCTGTGCGAACACAGAAGTCCTCACAAAAGCTGATGTAGGATGTCACAGTGTCGGTGTATTCATCCAGGGTGTTTGAAGCATCGTCAAACACACACCAGTACCACCACACCACACTTCACAGTACTGACAGCAGGTTTAACATTTGAGCTTCCGTCTGTAGGTCGGAAGAAGATGGACCAAGGAATGGTCAGATTGGCCCAGAGCAGCATGGGGGACAGAGCTATATGCACCCTTTAATACAGTGTAGCAGTGATCTAAAGTGTTAGTCTCCCTGGTGGGGCAGGTAACATGCTATCTGTTTTTAGGCAGTTTGTCCCCAAGAATGATAAAACCAGAGTCTGTGTGTTAGTGCTCCGCGCTGGTGATCTGGTCTGTGAGAGCGAGCAGGGCCTCGCGCACGCACGCGTGAGGTGGACTATAAACTCCTACGAGCACAACGGAGGAGAATTCCCGCGGGCAATAGAACGGTTTACAGTTTATGAAGAATGATTCCAGGTTAGGGCTGCATGTGTTCATCAACACCGTGACATCTGTGCACCAGCCTTGGTTGATATATAAGCAGATCCCGCCGCCCTTTGTCTTCCCGGAGAGCTCCGTGTCGCGGTACGATCTGTGGAGATGAAAGCCGGCGAGCTGGAGCGCGTTGTCCGGGACAGACTCAATGAGCCAGGTCTCAGTGAAGCAGAGCACCACAGAGAGGGATAAGTCCTTGTTAGTCCTGTTCAGCAGTTTAGTTCGTCCATTTCGTTTCCTAGAGAGCGCAGGTTTGCCATGTGAATGCTGGGTAGCGGTGTGCGTAATCCGTGATGTCGGAGTTTGACGAGCGCTCCACCGCGCTCCCCACGTTTGCGCGTCTGCTTGCGTCTGCGCCTGCAGAGGAGAGCAGCTGCTCCGTTCACTAAAACGTCCAAAAACTTTCTGAAAACGAAAACTCAGGAGTAATGCCTTGTAGCATGGACTGCCTGATCTTCAGTAGGTCATCTGCGCTGTATGTGAAAGTGTTTGGTTCACATGTGACACAATAAACAAACAAAAACAAACAAACCACGACAGAGCTTCTGACCAGTGTCGGCGTCTGCGGCGCCATGATGGGTAATTAATATGCATAATGTAAATGAGCCAATATCTACAATAAATAATGAAATTAGTAAAAAAGAAAGCTGTGAAAATTGAAAAGATTTCAAAAGTTGCTAAAAGAATCATGTAAAAATTATACATGATACTGACAGCAAGCGGAATTCAAAACATCGGGGAGAGTTGTCTGCCATGCCTCTTCCACCCTAGACTCAGCAGTCACGCAGGTTGTCCGGTTGAGGACACTGAACATACAAGAAGGAGCGCAAGATGAACAGGAGGGTAAACTTTGACAATGGCAAGCAGTGGCGAGTCCAACACTGTATGCTGATCAGCTAATGTTACACAGAGTATTAACGTGAGTACTCGAATGGTGAAGTGACTTGTTCATTCCGACCTGTAGCAGTGCTAAATTAGCTAAGCTTAGCTGATGCTCTGTGCTCACCTGTGGAGGAGAAAAAGCCAATTCCGTATCTTAAATCTCTAAACTGCCTCCATCCTTAAAAAGCAGCGCCAGTGTTCACTGGTGTTTCACTCCGCTCTGGTCATGAGGCTTTTTAGAAGGATGCTGAGGGATTTTAGGTCGGGCAGAATTATATGTTATCTCTGTCGGTCCAGTCAGTTTGTTTGCTTCCATGGCTGCAGCACGCCGTGTTTGACTGCTAATTTGTGTCACATTTGGCTTCCGGAGTGGAAGTAGGCGGGATCACAGGCCAGAACACAAACAGACTTTCCGGTCCGGTTAGGAAATATCAGAGGAGAAGATACTGGCTGTAGCATTGTTTTCCGGGAAGCTAGTAGTTAAACAACAACATGTTATTTTAAACTCCGTTGATATAAAATTAGTATTGCATGATGTAGTAAAGTAAATGTATTACATCATGGCCTTTCGGTTAATATAAGTCATGCATTAGTGAATATTAAATAGGTATTCAATGTGAATGTGACTTTCTTTCCTCAATGGTAAAATATTTTTAACAGTATTTTGAGATCTGCTTTTTTAGGGTCCCGAGTATTGGCAACAGGGTTGCGCCAAATAAAACAAATAAAACGTGTACCTTTGAGCTGGACGAATCAAATGAATGATTTTTCATACCAGAAAATGGTGAAAATAAAGGGTCAGTATCATAAGTGTTGGCTAAACTGTCCTCCAACGCTGGAACGACTGAAATGTTCTCCATCATTGTGCTGTACTATATCTTGCAGATAGCTAAAGTCTCGTAACAAGCTCATGTATCTGTGAGGGGGTATAGCTCAGTGGTAGAGCATTTGACTGCAGATCAAGAGGTCCCCGGTTCAAATCCGGGTGCCCCCTTTCTTGGGAAATTGTGGAGAGATTCTAATTTGTTGGTAGGACCATATTATTAAATAATGTTGATGCAGTTTTCTAATGATGTCGTCTGTGAAGGCAGAATCTCACAAACCTGTAAAACTGATGAAATCCAGGTTCAAATCTGACACATTTCCCTGGAGCCTACGTCACATTGCACCCAGCCCCAGCTATACAAATAAAAGGTCTTGCCTAGCTCAGGACTCTGGAGAAAACACGTTTTAATATTCTTGAATTTAATATTCTTGTCGATGTTTTTGTCTGTGATGTTCGTTTTAGAGGCGTGGCCAAACATGATAAACATGGGTTTTTAAGGCTTTGTGGCGCATCGATGGTCTGTCTGAATCCAGAGCAGAAGACTGTATGTTCAAATCACAGCAAAGTCATGTGTGTTTCTTGCAGGCAAACAGCACTGTGTCTTAATTGATGCGCCTGTCAACTAGATCAAGGCTGTCCTGTTTGTCACAGTTTCACGTTAATGGACATTCATTTAGGAACCAACTAAAATAAACCCAATGGAGTTAAAACAGAAAATAATAACATGAAAGTTGGAGTCTTTGACCCTCTAACACAGAACCGAACAATATATTAAAACGCAGATCAGGATATGAAGGTAGTCCAGTGCGCTGTGGGAAGTTTGTGTCCATACAAAGGGTTTGTAAACTGACGTTACCTTCATCATCATGCTGCACAATAGCTTGTAGGTCAAACACATAGCAGCAGTGTGGGGGGTATAGCTCAGGGGCAGAGCATTTGACTGCAGATCAAGAGGTCCCTGGTTCAAATCCGGGTGCCCCCTTCATCCTCACCTTTAGTCAGGTGGACATAGGCATATTGGTTGGTTGCATTAAGGAGAAATATACAGGTGCTGGTCATATAATTAGAATATCATGAAAAAGTTGATTTATTTCAGTAATTCCATTCAAAAAGTGAAACTTGTATATTATATTCATTCATTACACACAGACTGATATATTTCAAATGTTGATTTCTTTTAATGTTGATGATTATAATTGACAACTAATGAAAATCCCAAATTCAGTATCTCAGAAAATTAGAATATCACTTAAGACCAATACAAAAAAGGATTTTTAGAAATGTTGGCCAACTGAAAAGTATGAACATGAAAAGTATGAGCATGTACAGCACTCAATACTTAGTTGGGGCTCCTTTTGCCTGGATTACTGCAGAAATGCGGCGTGGCATGGAGTCGATCAGTCTGTGGCACTGCTCAGGTGTTATGAGAGCCCAGGTTGCTCTGATAGTGGCCTTCAGCTCTTCTGCATTGTTGGGTCTGGCGTATCGCATCTTCCTCTTCACAATACCCCATAGATTTTCTATGGGGTTAAGGTCAGGCGAGTTTGCTTGCCAATTAGGGGATACCATGGTCCTTAAACCAGGTACTGGTAGCTTTGGCACTGTGCAGGTGCCAAGTCCTGTTGGAAAATGAAATCTGCATCTCCATAAAGTTGGTCAGCAGCAGGAAGCATGAAGTGCTCTAAAACTTCCTGGTAGACGGCTGCGTTGACCTTGGACCTCAGAAAACACAGTGGACCAACACCAGCAGATGACATGGCACCCCAAACCATCACTGACTGTGGAAACTTTACACTGGACCTGAAGCAAAATGCATTCTATGCCTCTCCTCTCTTCCTCCAGACTCTGGGACCTTGATTTCCAAAGGAAATGCAAAATTTACTTTCATCAGAGAACATAACTTTGGACCACTCAGCAGCAGTCCAGTCCTTTTTGTCTTTAGCCCAGGCGAGATGCTTCTGACGCTGTCTCTTGTTCAAGAGTGGCTTGACACAAGGAATACGACAGCTGAAACCCATGTCTTGCATATGTCTGTGCGTGGTGGATTTAAAGGCCTTTGCAGGTGTTTTGAGTTAATTAGCTGATTAGAGTGTGGTACCAGGTGTCTTCAATATTGAACCTTTTCACAATATTCTTATTTTCTGAGATACTGAATTTGGGGTTTTCATTAGTTGTCAGTTATAATCATCGAAATTAAAAGAAATAAACACTTGAAATATATCAATCTGTGTGTAATGAATGAATATAATATACAAGTTTCACTTTTTGAATGGAATTACTGAAATAAATCAACTTTTTCATGATATTCTAATTATATGACCAGCACCTGTATAGTGGCAAAAGTCAAGAGAACGATATCATAGCTGAAAACTCCCATGTTAGATGTGATCTCTCAGGTGTCTATCAGTAAAACCCAGCTAGACAAATAAAACATTATTCTAGGACACAACTGTAGCAGCCAGTACTTTCCAGACTACTGTAAAAGTGCTACAAGCAATATAATAACTAAATAAATAAACTAATAAACTATAAATGTGTAAATAAATGATATTCTAAATTAATAAATAGTATAAATACTTTTTTTCAGGTTTACGATTTACTGTTTAGATTTTAGTATTTAAACCTCACAGGATGTTTTTACAGCTGACAGATCACATTTAACACTACAGCTTTTCAGCTTTAATGTTGTTCTATGGGCTTTAGCCACGTCATTAAAAGACCTTGCCTGCAATCTAAGCAACATTAGTCCCATATCCCATCTCACTGCAAGCAACAAAGAAGCCCATGCTCACCTACCTAAAGGTAAGGTGGAAAGGGGCACCTGGATTTGATCTGCAGTCAAATGCTCTACCGCTTAGCTATACCCCCATGTGTGAATTCACTTAACTAGCAAACACATTTGAACAGTACATTAAAATAAACTACTTCTCATTATAAAACAATAAAGTTAACTGCAACTACACACTGATTTTCAGACTTTGGGAAACTTTTACTTCAAAATAGTTCATTACTGACTAAAACTATACCAGTCAGTCAGTACTCAGAGTAGTCATGTACTCTGTTGGTGAAGAGCTCATATTTGAACCAGGGACAAACGTCCAACTATCACACATCAAAGCCCAGCACAGTTCATTCTACTGAACTGGTTCAGAGCCTTCAAAGTTTCAGAGCAGTTTTTTAAAACTGTTTTCCATGCAATAGTTTTATTTGAGCATCCCAATTAATGTACACTTCTGTTTTGTGGGAGCTCCAGACTAAATACTGCAGCAAATCGAGATGTATTTCCACTGATCTCCATCACAGGTGAGAGGTTTATTATCACAGGAGGTTTATTATGTATATATTTATACTGTTTATTGTTTTAGAGGATCATTTATTTACATATTTACCTTTTATTGGTTTGTTTGTCTAATATTGCTTGCAGCACTTTTACAGTAGCCTGAAAAGCACTGGCTGCTACAGCTGTGAACTCAGTGTCCTAGAAACATGGCTTATTTGTCCAGCTGGGTTTTACTGATAGACACCTGAGAGATCACATCTGACACTGGACTTTTCAGCTATGATGTCATTCTCTTGACTTTTGCCACTTCATGTTTCTCCTTACTTCAACCAACAAATATGCCCAGGTCCATCTGACTAAAGGTGAGACCCCTGGCCTGATGCAGCACCTGATATTTAAACCAGCCAAACATGACTGCTTGCTTTTAGTTTTGTTATTATGTAATTATTAATGTTATCTCAGTCATGATACAGTCATCTACAGTCATTCTACTAAAGATTTAAATGAACCCAACACTAGCACTGTCCAGTCTACATCAAGGGAAGAGAATGTTATTGTTCAATTCCTGGGAATGGGAAACTAATTTGGAGCTTATACTTTGTGAACGTATCTTGTGTGCCTACAAGAAAAAGACAAACCTGTTTACTTGCTATAGGGAAAAATGTGGCCGATCGTTTTAAAGCAATGTGTTAACCTAGCAGCTGCCTCTTGATTGACCAAGCATGTTGTCTCCAGAGTCCTGAGCCAGGCAAGACTTTTTATTTGTATAGCTGGGTGTCACTCTGTGTGCAGTGTGATGAAGGTTCCAGGGAAATGTGTTAGATTTGAACCTGGATTTCATCAGTTCTACAGGTTTGTGAGATTCTGCCTTTCACAGGCAACATCATTAGAAAACTGCATCAACATTATTTAATAATATGGTCCTGCCAAGAAATTAGACTCTCTCCACAATTTTCCAATAAAGGGGGCACCCGGATTTGAACCGGGGACCTCTTGATCTGCAGTCAAATGCTCTACCACTGAGCTATACCCCCTACAACAACTACTTCTGTTTGAATGGGTAATGTACTAGGTACTTGGCGGTTTCCATATTCCCACTTATGAAAACAGAATTTGGTTATGAAGACTTGATTTTTGCTGACAGTGCAACAAAGTCAGTGTTTGAAAGGGAGACCTTTTGGTCTGCAGTCAAATACTCTACGTAACAGTATCAGTATAGCTAAGATAATATAATGACTGCCGAGCAAGATTTTACAGCCTTTATGCAAAGATGTTCTTTTATGCAAAAAAGGAAATCCAATATGGTCACCTACATACCTTTAAATGGAACAGTACAGAGAGAGTGGTCATTGGCAGTTGAAAAACATGGGAACCTGATGTAGGTGACATGAGAACAAGAGACGCTTCATGTAGCATTACTTGGTAGTAATAAACATATGACGCCCCCCAACATGATTTGAATGCATAACCTTCTGTTCCAGAGTCAGACACGCTACCATTGCACCACAAGGTCTTGAACCACCTTGTTGATACAAACCTGTCAGGACCGGTTTGGTGATCAGGTGGCAATGAGTATTTTGTTGGCCTAGCCCAGAAACCAGAAAGGCTTTTGCTACTGTATGCCAAACTGAGTAACATGAGTCCCATATTTCTCTATACAATAACCAACAAGTAAACCCATGCCCACATAACTAAAGGTGAGATGGAAGGGGTCTCCCGGATTTGACCCTCTTGATCCTGTCCCATTGACAGGAGATCTTACGTTTGTACAAGGACAGTTTAGTATGGGTGTATGGTAAAGGTCAGCATGACTGTTAATCAGTATTTTAGAAGTGCTTTAAAAGTGACAGCCTTAATGAAAAGACAGTTAGTACTTAGTTGGGAGTATTTGACCAAGTTGAGTGTGTTTACGTGCACTTACAAATCTTCTAACTACAGAAAACCAAATTGTGTCAGTAATTCAGAAATTTGCTCACATGCACTTGGGTAATAAGATAAAAAGTTAAAACTTTGTTGCCATCTGTGTTAAACTCTGCATACTATTACTGAGACAGCAGTCTGTTTGTGCACAAGCGCATACTGAGAAAAGCGAAAGAAATCAGAGTAAGGGTACACAGTGGTGCCTGATAGTTTGTGAACCCTTTAGAACTTTCTGTATTTTGCAATTACTGCAACTGCAAATGTTAGTGGGTTTCCTCCCATAAACTGCTTATTTGTAAATAAATAACATTTCTCTTAGAATAATGTCAGGACTTTGACTTGGTCATTCCAAAACAGTAACTTGTGTGAAAATCTGATGATTAGGTTAAATATATGCAGAAATATAGAAAATTCTAAAGGCTTTACAAACTTTTAAGCACCACTGTACCTGCACTCAAAACTGATTACTAAGTTCAGCTCTTCATTAGATTTCATAATATGGTCCAAAAATTATAATCTCCAAAAAATGGAATAACAGAGGTACCAATCCTACTATATGAGGTTATGTATATCTACAAATGAATTAAAATCTTGACGCTGGTGATGGTTGGAGGTGGTGGGTCATTCCCAGCACTGCAGTGGCACTGATATGGTGGTGGTGTGTTAGTGTAGATGTGTAGGTAGTGTGTTGCACTGGTATGAATACTGGTATGACACCCTGTGTCCACTCTATTAGACACTCCCACCTTGTAGATGTAAAGTCAGAGACGATAGCTCATCTGCTGCTGCACAGTTTGTGTTGGTTATCCTCTGGTCCTTCATCAGAATTAGCACAAGATGCTGCCCACAGGACACTGTTACCTGATTTTTTTGGTTGGTGGGGTATTCTCACGTTTTTTTTCTATGTTTACTAAATCTGGAGCCTGAAGTTTTTTATAGAGAAAAAGTGGCCAGTTGTTTTAAAACATGTTAATCTTGCCTAGCGAGCGCCTCTTGATCGACCAAGCATGTTTTCTCCAGAGTCCTGAGCCAGGTAAGACNTCCAGAGTCCTGAGCCAGGCAAGACTTTTTATTTGTATAGCTGGGTGTCACTCTGTGTGCAGTGTGATGAAGGTTCCAGGGAAATGTGTTAGATTTGAACCTGGATTTCATCAGTTCTACAGGTTTGTGAGATTCTGCCTTTCACAGGCAACATCATTAGAAAACTGCATCAACATTATTTAATAATATGGTCCTGCCAAGAAATTAGACTCTCTCCACAATTTTCCAATAAAGGGGGCACCCGGATTTGAACCGGGGACCTCTTGATCTGCAGTCAAATGCTCTACCACTGAGCTATACCCCCTCCCTCCTGGTAGCTGTTTAATAATAGGGTGTTGTCTTTCTGGTCATCCACGTGGATTTGAAACATCTACATTTCAGCCATAGACTTTTTTATCTGTAGCCAAATTTTCTATGACTGAGCTATATAACTCTTTCATGATGACTGAATTCTCTCATGTCACTCAAGGCAGTCTACTAGCTGTAGTGAAGTATGGTCAAGGTGCTAAATACAGAGGGGAGGACCTGGGGGGTAGGACACCTAATTAGTCTCTTGGACCCCTTCAGTGTTCTAAAATCAAAATATGATAACAGAATTCAGACTGAAATATCCATTCTGTTCTCATTACAATACAGTTTATAATGAAACACAATGTATGTGTGTGTGTGTGTGTGTTTGACCCAGGAGTTTAACAACACATAGACCATCTCTACATTCATTAAGTACATTTAATTTCATTTAGTATCATCTACACATAAAACTAGAATGGCAAAACAGTAAATGATAACATTAAAGTTGTAGAGCACACCCCACTGCTGTCAAATATGGCAGTGTATCAGTATATCATTTAGAACACAAAGCAACACACAGCAATCCTCTGGTCTCAATCTGATATAACACTGTATTTACCACGTTTATTTTTTATATCCTAAAGCGGATGATTATGTGGACTTTGAGCTGATCCTCATATAGATAAAGGGCCCACACACACCCAACAGTCAGCTTAGTGTGTGAGGGCCCTAAGAGCAATTGTAGCCCGGCCGGGGGAGGGACCAAGCACACTCACTGGGAAAACGTGACCTATTCGAGACGGAAAGATGGCGACCCCCACCTCTCACCGACCAAACAATCTAGGATCAGCCCAAAGTCTACATATAGATACACATACAAAAAGTTTTCAATCCCCTTTAACATCATTAGATTCATCTGCATTACAAATGACATTTTGTGCTATCATATTTTGTTTTAAGAGATTAACCCTGAATCCTAATTAATTTAAGGTGGTATTAGCACTGCCTAGACAAACAAGGCTGGCCCTCCAGGCCTACGCATCTCCACTTTTTTAAAAAATCAAAAAATCAATTTCTTTGGCCAAAATTCAAAATGTGGTGGTGCAAACAAAACACTACCCATTTCTCAACAACCACCATCCCAACAGTGAAATATGGTGGTGTTGGCATCGTGTTGTGGAGATGCTTTTCTTAGAACATTCTACTGTAGCTCAAGAGGTCCCTGACAAAAATGGCATGACACGCTGTACGCTTAGTCTACATTTGGTTAAGAAACTTCCAAACGTGCAAAAAGGCATTGCTGCTGGTGAATCGTGGTTTTACATTGAGCAGACAAGCCAGAACTGCCTGGGAAAACTCCTTAACTAAAAACAAGGTTATGAGGAAGACTCCAGTAAGGTAGTTAAGGCTAAGTCAGTGTTGTCCTTTTTGTTGGGTGATACACTATTACACTATTACAAGTATTACACTAAGGGAAAAGTACAATAAGATAAAATAAATAGAATAAAGAATAAGAATATGAGGAGCCAGGAAAGGTGCTAAAGAGATATGTGAATATGTATATTTATGTATGTGGATATTCTATACATAAGTGAGTCTGTGCAGACATATAGACTATTATTTACAGAATCTGCACAGCTGTGCAAATGAGCGTTATGTCACGGAGAAATTACCGTAATACAGTGAGATTCAGTTAATGTATGACTTTGAATTTAAAGTGTGAGGTGACCAGTGTGGTTTTCAGGGATGTAACATGTAGTGGTAGCATGATAGCATGAAAATAAATAAATAAATAAATAAATAAATACATACATACATACATACATACATGCATACATACATACATAATAGCAGGTGTGTCCAAAACAATGAACAGATCTGTAGAAGACTGAAAAAGCTGTATAATACTGAGAATGATATTATAATAAGATTAAATGACATAATAAATTTAGAAGGGAATTGTCACGTTTGCACAATATGTCAAACATTCATAATGTCAGAATGTGGTGGTTTATTTTAGAACCTTTAGAGATAGTTGTTGCAGCGTAGCTCATTATACACCCATACCAAACGCTGTAAGGTGTAATAACAAAGGAACCGCCCGAACAGGGACTTGAACCCTGGACCCTCAGATTAAAAGTCTGATGCTCTACCGACTGAGCTATCCGGGCTCTGCAAGTCGTTGTCGCATCGCCACCTGAAGGTTTCAAGGTGCGTATGCAAGTGCAGGTCTGTTTTGAGTACTTGTGCTGACAAGCTTGCATCTCGTGGGGAGGGGGGATTTACTGTATTTGAGAACCGTGGCCACACATGATCCACATGAGCCTGACTGTCCTAAACAGTACAGTTTCCCAAGCAGTGTCTGTGCTGCAGAGCACTAAACGTCATTTGTAATCCAGATGAATCTGATGTTTTGCAATTCATTGTATGTGGACTGTGGGCTGATGCTAAACTGCTTTCAGGCCCCTCAACTTTAATGTTATCATGTACTGTTGTGCCATTCTAGTTTTATGTGTATATGATAGTAAATGCAATTTAATGTACTTAATGAATGAGTTGATGGCGAATTTTGTCAAAGACACACACACATTGTATTTCGTTATAAGCTGCATTGTAATGAGAAGAGGAGGAATATTTCAGTCTGAATTCTGTTATCACATTTTTATGTTGTTAAAATTCAAAGTGGACATTTTGATGAAAAGAGGGGGCACCCGGATTTGAACCGGGGACCTCTTGATCTGCAGTCAAATGCTCTACCACTGAGCTATACCCCCTGTCGGCAAAAGCCGGCTTTAGTACTATTTTGAATGTCCTAATTGGCATCATGTGACGTTCTAAAGTCCTATTAAATTTTGTAATACATTGTCGTTATGAATGGTTATGATATTGAATGGTTATGACTTCGCTGATTATTGATTACTGAATCAAAACAAGGCTAATAAAAACCGCATAACACACCGCAAACAGACCGACCAAACCGAGTCACTTATCACTGAAGCCAAAACTGAAACTACGTCGTTTCAGTAACGTGACCATGTGTAAAACATTTCACCGCAGAGCTTAAAACAGATCAGCTCATACTTTTAACACAAGGCAGGGATGAGGAGCTAATGTCCGGATTCGTGTTTGGTCTGTTTTTCTGCTCACACACACCTGATTCAGCTCAGTGGTTAGTCATCAGGTTCACTTCCTGTGTCAGAGCAGATAAACCAGCTAACAGTGCTCGCTGCTCAGTTCCTCACCATTTTATCAGTATTTACCGTCATCAGTATTACATATACAACATGTGTATGTCTGCTGGTGGATTTGGATAATATAAACACTGATCAGCCATAGCATTAAAATCACCTCCTTGTTTCTACACTCACTCCATTTTATCAGCTCCACTTACCATATAGGTGGACTTTGTAGTTCTACAATTACAGACTGAAGTCCATCTGATTACCTGCATACTCTGTTAGCCTCCTTTCACCCTGTTCTTCAGTGGTCAGGACCCCCACAGGACCACCACAGAGCAGGTATTATTTGGGTGGTGGATCATTCTCAGCACTGCAGTAATACTGACACAATGGTGGTGGTGGTGTATTAGTGTGTGTTGTGCTGGTATGAGTGGATCAGACACAGCAGTGCTGCTGGGGTGTTTAAACACTGTGTCCACTCTATTAGACACTCCTACCTTGCTGGTCCAGCTTGTAGATGTAAAGTCAGAGAGGACAGCTCAACTACTGCTGCACAGTTTGTGTTGGTCATTCTCTAGTTCTTTATCAGTGGTCACAGGATGCTGTTGGCAGGATAGTTTTGGTTGGTGGACTATTGTCAGTCCAGCAGTGACACTAAGGTGTTAAACACTCCAGCAGCACTGCTGTGTCTGGTCCAGTCATAGTAGTGTAGTGTATGATTTTGTGATTGTAACATGTGAGTAATTTAAATAAAGTTCTTTAAAAACTCCAGTCATAGTAGCGCAACACACACTAGCACACCACCACCATGTCAGTGTCACTTCAGTGCTGAGAATGATCCACCACCCACATAATACCTGCTCTGTGGGGGTCCTGACCATTGAGGAACAGGGTGGAAGAGGGCTAATAGATTATGCAGAGAAACAGATGGACTACAGTCTGTAATTGTAGAACTACAAAGTGCATCTATATGTTCTTGGAGCTGATATAATGGAGAATGAGTGTAGAAACAAGGAGGTGGTTTTAATGTTATCGCTGATCAGTGTATAATGGCTATAGTTATGTTCCTATCAGCACTACTGTAAAGAAAATATAGGTCTTTGCATTTCTCTGAAATTAAGCACTCATATCACACCACTCTGGATTACTCTGTGTATATCTCAACCACTGAATTATCCACCCAAATATCACCTGCTCTGTGGCACTCCTGACCACTGAAGACCTACAAAGTGTTCCTATATGGGAAACCTTCAAACTTAACCTTACACTGAGTGTAGATACAAGGAGCTCTACTTAATTAGGAGCTCAGTGAGTGTATAGTCTATATAGCCCCAAAAATACTTCTTCTATTGTTCTATTGTTGCGAACTACAATGTGACTATTGTTACATCATAACAATTAAAGAACCCCTAGTGGTGCTGTCTAAATGCTTTGATGCTGTTTTTCAAATAAATATAATATAAGACAGATTCTCCAACAGTCTGAAGCATCAATTCACCATGCAAAGATCCATTTAAGCATGAAATAGTCCTATGTAGAACCCGTTTTTTCACGAATCTGCTTGAGCAATAAAGATGTTATTTGAACATATGTGGAAAAATCTAAATCTCCTTAAGTACATGTAGGTGAGTACATTTTAACCAGTTACTTCCTGCCTCTATGTCATACAAACAATAAATGATGTTTGGTGAAGGTCTCAACTGAGTGCACTCCTGCGTGTTGGCAGCTAGTGGGCGCTGCCAGATCGAGTTCTATGCTGGTTGATATTAGCCTGGCAGGACCATACGAAGGTAAGGGAACCTGATGGATTTGCCCTAGCCTCTCTCATTAACTTTACTGGAGTTATCTAAACTTCACTTACTGAGAAACTGGTCACTATACAAGCCTTATATTTAAGTTCCTGTCATGTAGGAAAACCTGTTCCATTCAATAAAGATTTTAATATTTTCCACAGTTTAAGAACTCAGTTTAAGATGCTCAGAAACTGCAGAGAAAAAGGGCAACAGGAGAAAAGCACTGAAGTTTAGAGTTTGGTCAGTCAGTGACCAGTCTGCTGTGTCCTCCAATAAAAGGAACAGCAGTGGATCCACAACAGGGTCATAGCTTTACACAAAAACATATGTATTGCACAAAACAATTAATGCTAATGGAATTAATTAAACTAAAGGACCCACATCAGGAAAACATTATATAGCAATCAGCCATAACATTAAAACCACCAGCTCCACTTACCAACTACAGAATGTAGTCCATCTGATTATCTGCATAACCCATTTCATCCTGTTCTTCAGTGGTCAGGACCCCCACAGGACCACCACAGAGCAGGTATTATGTGGGTTGTGAATCATTCTTAGCACTGCAGTGACACTGATGTGGTGGTGGTGTGTTAGTGTGTTAGTGTGTGTTGTTTTGGTGTGAGTGGATCAGGCATATATATATATATATATATATATATATATATATATATATATATATACAGAAAGAACTGTATGTAGTATGAAAACACTACAATCTAAATGGCTTATATCACAAAAAACTGACACAGATACATAAATGCACCCTATCAGCCTACAGCAGTTAAACCCTGCCCATTCATGTCAAAAGTTTAAAGACTGTTTCAGTCCACACTGATCTTGAATGGGAAGTAATACAGGGCAGTCGATCAGAACACAGGTATTTATATGCATCAGCCTTAAAGACATAATAACATACACAGTCTGTTTATTTTTATAGAGGATACAGAGAGAGTGAAAATGCTCATGATAAAACCGACATAAATAACTGAACCAGAGGGGGAAAATAAAACAAGTAAAATGTAGGATATGGGTCCTTTAATCCTGTTATTCAACAAATTTATTTGTTTAAAACATTCCAAAATGAACTTAAATTATCGACAGAATGTGAAGAAATAACAGTTTCGACAGTATGTCAAAGCCGTCTATGTCTAGGTTAGCATGCTCTTGGTGAGTAAAGGTATAAAGTTTGATGATGAACTTGCAATGTTTCTTCTACACTGGTTACACATTGCTCCTTTAATGGGTGTTCAATTTATTATTGACCTTACAATTTACAAAAAAGTGTTGATGGCAAGTGCCACTCACATTCAAAAAATATATAAAAGTATTCTGACACTATGTTTGTTTAATATACTTCCATTGCATATTTTTTTTTTTTTCTGGAAATAAATAAGAGACCACTCCAGTTTCTTCTTAAATCAGCATCTCCACATGAACAGCAGGTTCTTAGTGAGGAACAGAAGGTTCGGTTCTAGCTTTACTGGCAGATACAGTGAGCGTCTGGTTCATAAGAACAAGGTCAAGCAGCAAACACACAGGACAACACAGCTACAGACTGGCAGAGGGCGAAACCCAGTAAACATTTGAACCTTTTGAAACGTTGAAACAACGTTGAAATCACGTATCTGACTATATTTAAACACATTTTAGACGTCCACGGACGACCATTGTTTACTGGGAAACCACTCTCTACTGACCGTGATGAGTGCCACCTCATTCGAATGTCACTTAACCACCGTAAGATGA
>CM067477.1:14192348-14298491 GCA_034552555.1 Semaprochilodus insignis | reverse complement strand
TATATATATATATATATATATATATATATATATATATATATATATACAGAAAGAACTGTATGTAGTATGAAAACACTACAATCTAAATGGCTTATATCACAAAAAACTGACACAGATACATAAATGCACCCTATCAGCCTACAGCAGTTAAACCCTGCCCATTCATGTCAAAAGTTTAAAGACTGTTTCAGTCCACACTGATCTTGAATGGGAAGTAATACAGGGCAGTCGATCAGAACACAGGTATTTATATGCATCAGCCTTAAAGACATAATAACATACACAGTCTGTTTATTTTTATAGAGGATACAGAGAGAGTGAAAATGCTCATGATAAAACCGACATAAATAACTGAACCAGAGGGGGAAAATAAAACAAGTAAAATGTAGGATATGGGTCCTTTAATCCTGTTATTCAACAAATTTATTTGTTTAAAACATTCCAAAATGAACTTAAATTATCGACAGAATGTGAAGAAATAACAGTTTCGACAGTATGTCAAAGCCGTCTATGTCTAGGTTAGCATGCTCTTGGTGAGTAAAGGTATAAAGTTTGATGATGAACTTGCAATGTTTCTTCTACACTGGTTACACATTGCTCCTTTAATGGGTGTTCAATTTATTATTGACCTTACAATTTACAAAAAAGTGTTGATGGCAAGTGCCACTCACATTCAAAAAATATATAAAAGTATTCTGACACTATGTTTGTTTAATATACTTCCATTGCATATTTTTTTTTTTCTGGAAATAAATAAGAGACCACTCCAGTTTCTTCTTAAATCAGCATCTCCACATGAACAGCAGGTTCTTAGTGAGGAACAGAAGGTTCGGTTCTAGCTTTACTGGCAGATACAGTGAGCGTCTGGTTCATAAGAACAAGGTCAAGCAGCAAACACACAGGACAACACAGCTACAGACTGGCAGAGGGCGAAACCCAGTAAACATTTGAACCTTTTGAAACGTTGAAACAACGTTGAAATCACGTATCTGACTATATTTAAACACATTTTAGACGTCCACGGACGACCATTGTTTACTGGGAAACCACTCTCTACTGACCGTGATGAGTGCCACCTCATTCGAATGTCACTTAACCACCGTAAGATGATCTCAAGTGACCTACAGAAAGACTGGCGAGCGGTGGCTGGGGTGAAATGCACAGCGAGCATGGTTCAATACTGGCTTCTGGAGGCGTCATTAGACATTTTCTAAATAAACAGATCTATAATACAATATTCTATCTGGAATTTGGGAGACATGTTTCCAGTAGTGTATAGAATAAAACAAAACGGCTCATTTTGGTCAAACACAAACCCATAAACTGTAAAACTAGAGAAACTGATCATTTTGAGGAGGTCTCTTAAATTTTTCCAGAGCTGTATATATATATATATAATACATTAAATAACAAAATCTGGAGCTTCTGAGTATTTGCCTGAGTACCTGTGATTTAAGCCAACTGGTTTGCTGAGATTTTGGCCATAATAAATGCACTAATAAAATTCACCCAGGATATTTTCTCAACCTGTTCTTTCTTACGTTTAAAATCCCATCGCAGAGAAAACTTCAGTACCACAGTCAATTTCCAGATGCCATCAGTGACCAATGCGCGCCCCCTTTTATGTTTTTTTCCCTCCTTCCTTCCGGAACGCGGAGCGCGTTCACAGCAGCGTCTCGTGCACGCGCCTTCCGCGTCTGGCTGCTCGTTCGCTGACAGCCAGCGGTGAAAACATCACCAGCCACCCCCTGTACCGGATATATTTTTACAGACAAACCTCGGACTCACAGGAACCAACTGTTATTTTTTTCATATCGCTTATCTACTGAAAGATTCTCGTCTGATTGTTGAGGCCCTGAGGACCCTCCGCAAAAATGAATCCGTTGTGTAGTAGATGTAACCGAGTCGTGTATCCCACGGAAAAAGTGAATTGTCTTGACAAGGTAAGCTAACTGAAAATAAACAGATGCTAGCAGGGTAAGTTAGCTAGCTTGCTAGCATGGCTGTGTGGATTTCAGCACAGATGTATTTCGCGTCTTTCTTCGCGGAGAAACGTTTTTAGTTGTTTGGGTCGGTCAGAACGGAAGAGGAACCAGCAGCCAGCTAACGTTAGCAGGCTAAGCTAAAACGATAGCAGGGCAGTTAATGTTAGTTACGGGGAACCAGTGAAGCGTAGGCTGGTCGGGAGCACCTGTTTCTGTTCTCACACCGACAAAACGTCTTAATTACAGCGAGCTGGTTTGTATTGTTTTAGTCGGTGAGTTATGTTAGTGAGTACTTTGAGTGAGCTAGCTGCTTAGCTTGGTAAATATTCGTAAAGGACAGCTACTAAAGATGTTTGCGCGGGTGCGCGCGCCTGTATAACGTGTAACGTGTATATGGATGTGTGGACTATGTGGTATGTACATGTATGTACACCGTATTATGGGAGAAAGAGAGATCCAGACGTGGGGATGTATGTATGTGCGGCCTTCACCGTGGAGAACAGGAGGGAGAAATCTGACGTGTCACAGTCTTTGCTGCTAAATTCACTACAAAACGGACTCTAGACTAACGCCCACTCACACACAGCACTGCTGTCAGTTCATAAACCCTGTATATTCCTACATACCTAACAGATTTCCTTTTTGCGGGATGACTGTTACTGCTTGGCTCGTAAAAACACTGGTTTTTCTATTCTCTGCTGCCTGCCTGCCTGCCTGCCTGTACATCATAACCTGCAGACGTTAAAGGGGGGTTACACCGATTGAACAGAATTGTTGCAGGGTTGAACTGTTGAGATGCAAACAAAGTGTATGTTTCAATGTGGATCTATGCATTGTAGAGACATTCGCCCACTCTTTGTACAGTGATGATGGGAACCAGGGGCTACAGTGATTACAATACAAATCTGTGCTTTTTATTTGCAATCCGTGGCTCAAATTTTTCAAGCATTCCAAAGTGAGAACACTGGGTCTTGTTCACCAGATGTTTTTAGGAATACATTTATTCTCAAAACCCGGTTTTCACAGAGATTCTGACACTCACCAGTGTTTTCTTATTTGGAATTTGTTCCTAGGGTCTACACACAGAGATTTGTGGTTTATGAATATGTTTAAGAGAAAAAAAAACGTAGGCAGATATTGCTGAATGAGGCCCACTGATCTAAGATCAGGTCACATCAGTTCATGTACTACTATTCAGTATTATATAAAAGCTGTAAGCTGACCACAAATCAGCATTCTTATTCTGATAAGTTTGATAAACATGGACCAGTGAACCTACATGTGGGTGTTATGTGTAATGCTGATAATGGTAAATCCTAAAAAAATCCTTAAATAATTTTTCTTGTGGTGCTCTTTGGCCTTACATTGGCATGTGTGTTAAAGATTCATGTTAGGCCAAAATCTTAGTGCAACTGCAGCTTTTGTAAAACAATGTCTTAGACATCAGGCAGTGCATTCCTAGCTGTTTATTGCAAGCTTCAAAAGCTTTGGATGTCTGGTTCCTATCTTAATTGTTGTGTTTCACATTAAACTGCTCTTAATGGGTTTGTTTCCATCTTACCGATTGAATTAGGAAATATTTTAAAAATTCAACAGATTCCCCCTTAATATCCAGGGCCTCAGATGAGGCATGCTCAGCTTTTTTGAGAAACCCTGGATTTATTTAATGAATACAAGCAGGAAAGACTGACAATTTTAAGTTTTCAGTGTCATCCTTCACCTCAGGTGAAGATTATCAAGGAGATAGAAGAGCAAGTCTTTGACTCTGAATTGTTTCCAGGTCAGATCTTGTGTGGTCAGACCGAGAAAACCATTATTTTAGCCACCAATCTTGTATTTGTACGTAGATGTAGAGCACCAGAAAGATCCTGCACAGTATAGCATTAATGTATTTCTTGAATAAAATAAGGATATTTAATGTGTGGGGTGATGCTCAACTTCTGACAGGCACAGTAAACCACATGTGACCACTCATGGATGAATGAGGAGTAGAACAAACGCTTCTTCACTTTTCCCCAAACAGCAACTTAGTTTATGTTTCATTCGTAAAACGACTGGGATCCTGCTGGTGTTGATGAGTGAGGTACTGCAGATTGTGTACATGCAAACTGCAGAAAATGTCCATGACAGGTCTGTAGTGAACACTCTTACTTGAGGAAATCAGTCATCATAACCCATTTATCAAAGACATGCTGAGAAAGATTTTTATAAAACAGAAGTGTAGTCACATGTAATACCTTAGGAAAGGCAGCCGAAGTGCACAGACACAGAATGTTTATGGTTGATTTGAAGTTATTCATGGCCAAATTGGCTAGTGACTAGTCTACTAAACAAGGCACACTAGCTCATTTCTAGTACTCTTTATTAGCCAGACATTAACATTATGTGCTCTTTATTGGGCCAAACTGGCATTTTAAGTTTCAAAAAGAAAATGAATCAGTTGCCTGATTAAGTAACATGAAATTGAGTGGTGTAGTATTTTGAAAGCATCATGAGAGAACATTTCGATGTGGATGTAGCAGATGCATTCAAATACAGTGTGAGTGCACTAACCTGGCTCACATTGTTTACATCATACAATTACAGCACATTAAAAACGATAATAACGAGGCAGATTGCCAGTTGCTTGGAGCAAAAATCAGCTGATTCTGTTCTCAGCAAACATGTGACCCAACTATATCTGTGAGTAGTATCTATAAACATAGATGTTTCATGTTTATAATATACATAGGTGCTCCAGATATTTTAACTTCATAATAATTGATTTTATAAACTCATCAAGCTGTTATTCCTGTTTCTGCCTGTGTTTTTTTTTATTTCACCTGCTTATACAAGACAAGGTTATAATCTAAAGGCAACATATTACAGATGATTCATTTATGGGCATGTTTATTATCAGGTAATGCCCTAATTAGATTAAGGTTTGGTTCCATTGTATTGGAATTCCATGCTTCTAATTAGTCAAGTTCATCTAAAAGCAGTTCACAAGCTCCATGTTGTGAGGTAAAATTTTCATACTGAAAGCTTGCAATTAAACGTTGTTGATAATGGATGTTAGTTAAAAATTGTGATTTCAATATAAAAAACATGAATATTTCAGCCCTAGATTAAGACTTGTTTGCTGCTATTTTCTTCTAAAATGGTCCAGGTTTAGTCTGTGAATATTGTTATGTGAATACTGTTAGTCACTGTTAAGAGTTATGGTTTTTAATAAGGTCTCCACTGCCAGATTTCATACATATACAGTACTGTATAGATATCAAAGACCACCCCTCAGTTATTGCATTTCCAGTACTAACATTCAAGGTATTATTTTTTCACCACCAGAGAAAAGGGTGGAATACGTTTTTGCACACCTCCAAAGTTCAGTTTTAGAAGTAGTTTTGCATTTTTGCAGGTAATCTCCCTACTTTTGTCGTTAGTGGGTTCTTGACAGCTACACACCTTTCCTGACCAGTGGAGGGATACATGTGTGAGGCAAGAGTGGATCTGATGGTGACCTCTTTGGAGGTCTGGTTTGGCCCAGTGTTTTTTTTTTTTTTGTATTATATTATTTATAACTTTTAATCATTTTGTTGAACATCACCTTTACAAACTTTGTTTGTCACTTATTTCCCTTTGATGTGTGAATAAATGAGGGGTTGTTTCTGGTTTGTGCGCAGTACTGTACATCTTGTGCCCACTAGTGTAAAGTGTAAATTCTTGCAGGAGCTACGGAAGTCTGATTTCAAGGCAGCTGTTGTAATAGTGCATGACCATTGCAGAGCTGCTGTAGAGGAAATGCCGCTGTGGATATATTGCACCTTCACCTTTAGCCATCAGCTCGGCTACTACAAAACTTCAGTCTAGTTGCCAAAGGAAGTGTGGCTGTTTGAGAAGCTACAAAAACAAAACATTTGATGCCCCCCACCCCCTTTAGCATGTCCTATTTTGTTGTTGCAAAAATAACTCTTTACAGAGACTTCTCATAGAAATAGCTTGAGATTTCTGCAAGGGTGGTACAGGAAACCTTGTGAGAAAGAGAAAAAGAGCGAGAGAGACAAATGTACAGTCAGCTAATCCAAGGCCCTGGTGATAATGTGTGTAATGGACTTTAAAAAATCGATTGCTGCCAGACAGAGTGGCTTTGGTCAAAACAATCATGAATAATGACTGCTGGGACCACTTAAGCATACAGCAAATTTTTAAGAGACTGATAGGCTACTGCATAAAGATGGTGTAGTATACTGTATGCGGAATGAGTAAGAGATGCATGAAGCAGAAGCAAGCACCACGCTGGCTGATTTATGCACATGCTCTTTTGTTTTTTACATCGTGGGGAAAACACAACACACATGCTGTCACAATCCTTTACACAGGCTCTCTGTCATGGAGCATTGGCATTTCCCTCTTGCAGAAGAGAAGTAAACCATTCCATTGTCATTCCGCTCCAGCAATCATGTCCTCTGTCTGACACTCTTAGGAACATCTCAAAAGAACCACACCCAAAGTCTGTTAGACAGCAACCATTTGAACTGAGGCCGCCTTGCTTCACGGTGACGTCTGTAGCAGCAGGAAGCTCTTAGGAAAGTTCTCAGTCAGGTAGCCACTGGGCTATATTAAGCACAAGTGCCACTCTTTTGTGGCAAAATTGCTATCCCCCAAGCTTCTTTCAGTGCAGCACTGGGCTTAGTGCACGCAGTATTTTGCTCTGTTCCTGATACAGGTGTAGAGATTTTTACATTCATCATAGCATATTGCGTAAGTGGTGGTGGAAGTCTGTGATTTGTTCATGCCATACAGACTTGAGGTGGATGTTCAACATCTTACTTATTGGTTGGTTTGTTCTTCCTGTTAATTTAAAGATGGAAACAGACTCATAGGAAGTTAGTCAGTTAATAAGCAAGAAGATTACCAATGTTGCTAATGTGTAATTACTAGGCTTGTCAAGAACAGCTATAGGCTTAACCATGAACTATTCCAAACTTTAACTAGTGTTGCGCTGCTAGATTCAAGTTCATTTTTACATTGTACTCATATGAACTAAATGAAAATAAAGTGCTCAGCGTGATGTATTATGCTTGGTATCAGTTTAGTACCTCTTTACAGACTGGCTGTTTTGGAGTTGAAAGACACAAACCCAAAAGCCTAGCCTAAAAAATTGAACATGTCCTTTTAATTAATGGAGTGATGGCAAAATGCAGCATGGCATACTGTGATGCGCTGAAGAATGAACTGTGCTTGGAGTCACTGAGTGTCGGCACATGCTGTGCTGTGTCATCGCCAGTGAGCATACCTCTATTAAAAACAAGGGTATGGAATTTTTTGATGATGTGTGCCACAACGTGGCACGTCCAGAGTGTAGTGACCTTTGCTGATCACAATAAAAGCCTAGTGTCATGTAATGTATCACAGTAATGACTCTTATATAAGTATTATATATGAATTAACTAACTAGATTTCATGTTCAGTGTCAGGGCATTGTATTGTATTGCAGCTCATTATATTGCATCGTTGTATCATGATGTTATGATGGCCAGCTTGATGCCAACTTTATAGTGTGTGGCCACAGCATTAGATCGGAGCGTTCTTACTGTATTGTGTTATATTGAATTGAATAATGAACATTGTGAATCATTACACTCTTTAATTTATGTACTCTTACGTTGGCAACAGTGTATTTATTGTTGCCTGTTATAGAGAGCCTCTTCAGTCGACTGGCTGAAAATTATTAGGATCGAGAGTTTTTGAACTCGCTGATGTTTATACTCATACACACACCACCACAGTGTGTACCCTGATCATGCATAAATGGACATCAAGGTGGAATGTAGGTTAGCGGGTTGGGTCAGGCAGTTTGCGTGTTGTGTGTTGTCCTTTGTTATCGTTTGAACCCTCCCAAGGTCAATAATGACTCAGGGGTCAAAAGTCCAGTGGCTTTTGAATAGCGCACACACTTAACTTCAGATTGCTGTTATGTAGAGTATGTAGGTGTCGTGAAGACACAGGGTGTTTCCCAGCTACATTTATCAGAGCTGGAATTCTTCCCCAAGATAGGAAAGTAGTGATATAGTTCAGTCAGCAACTGCTTTGTCTGGGAGTTTGTTAAATATTTCTGCATGCATACAATGCCATGTCCTTTTGTGTAGATCCGCATAGCAAGACTAGTTCCATCTCAACCAGAGACAGAAAGCGTGCTCTCTTAAATTTTGGCATATTTTAGGGCATATGCCATTCTGGTCATTCTGTAATGACAAGTGTGATAAAAAAAGCAGAACAGCCATTGGTACAGAAACTGCTTCCTCTTCTTGATAATTAATTTTCATGTCCTACTCTGAGCAGTGAGTATTTTTAGTCGTTACCAAGCGCTTAGTGTGACTCACAGGAACATCTCTGATGATTTCTAACTATAATGCTTGACTGCTGTTTGCACTGCCTGTGAAATCTTTTCTGTATCCATTCCAAAAGGTCAGCACTGTATTCACATCAATATCACTGCTGTCTAAAGAAAAACAAGCATCTTCAAAATGATCACTTTACAGGAGAGGCCAAAGACATTCTCTGCTTTTAGTGTAGGTTAATGTAGAGAGTTTATTTGACACAGCTTCAGAGCACTTATTTTGGTCCAGTTTTTTTACACAGTATAAAGGACACCTACTGAGCTCAAATTATTTAGAATGCTAAATAAAAAAAAATGAATGTACTTGGGTTTTTTGGATGGCGATTGTATTGTGCTGTTATTGTTGTGTCTTTTACTGTCTCCTTTTATTTTCATGTCAAATGTCAAAAATAATAGGCATTTGCGATTAAATGAGATCCATCGCATTTTGTTGTATGACCCAGCTTATTATGGGGCTATCCCCATTTTCAAAAATCTTTCATTTCGGTCACCTTTTAACAGTCCCCCCCACCCCACACCCCCCCCCTTCTCTGTGTCTCTCTCTCTCTCTCTCTCTCAATCAGTACTGGCATAAAGGATGCTTTAGCTGTGAGGTATGCAAGATGACTCTAAACATGAAGAACTACAAAGGCTTCGAGAAGAAACCATACTGCAATGCGTAAGTATCTATTGCTTGTCTGTGCATGTGCATAAATATGCAGCTGTGAACTTTTGTGACCAGTGGTACTAACAGATCTTAAATAAGACTTTCTTCTAGCTTAGTCTTAGCTTAGGCTAAGTCAGCCATGGCTTTTTTTTTTTTTTTTTTAAAGGACATTTACACCCGTTGAATCAACCACAAGTTACACGTAGACACAGTCAGTCTCAGCATAGTGCTTTCATGTGAACATATACCACACTTTGACACTTGCTCAGCTACATGCATACTTACTATTGGCTATTACAGCTAACTTGCCGTTTCTTGCTACTAAAAAAGCAAAGGTATGATGATGAAACTCTCTGGCAGACTTTCTCTCCCTGCAGTCTGCTCTGTTGTAAACACTGGCTATCTTGCGATCTGTACTTCCACTTGTAGTATGTTCAAGACAAGGAGGATATTACATTTGACGACTGCCAAACACACTGGAGAAATGAGGAGAAAGGTTTTTCTGGCCATAAATAAATTTAACAAACTCTGTCCATGTTGCTTTTAATCAGCGTTTAAAAATGTACAGGTATATTTGCATGCATCCGCCATGTCTTTCTGTACTCAGCTGCTCTGAAGGAATATGTCTAGCTTTTTATAGTGGTTAGCCACAGAAGGGTCTAGTGTTTGACTTACTCCTAAGTGTGAAACGATGCAACAGTCTTAAAGTTATGAGCAACTTGCGATCATGCATAAACCCTGATGGTGCAGCCTGCCCCTGGTACAGATACACAGATACGCACCACTTATCAGCATTACATATACACAGATAGGCACCACTTCCTGTTGTTTTTTTAATCTGGCCAAATTATATATTCATGTGCTGTTTTCCTCCCTTGTGGACCTAACGAGGGGAGCGAGAAATGGGCAACACAAGGGATCTAAATTATTTAGATATCAAGGAAAAATAATTCTTGCCTGTTGCAATAATCTTCTACAATGTCTAATAGAATCAGTCTGTGGTCCCCTGTGGCTTAATCAAACCCAGTTAGTCTTTAGAGCCACTTAACGTTTGTTCATTTCCTTTAACGCACATTTTTACCCGTTGTCTGTTTGTTTACACTGCGTCGTCCTGCGCAAATCTCATACGCAGAGTTTAAAACATGCTTTAAAAAAAACAAAAAAAAAAACAAGATTGACTCTTTCTTTAAACAAACCAAACCCCTCCCTCTTTTACCTCCTGTGCTCTGATAAAATTGACAGTGTGGATATATTCAGGCTACTTTATTGACTTTGCAGTTGTTCCCAGGAATTCTACACGTATACTCTAAATGGACAGATACAAGCACAACCATTCATCCTTGCTTATACACACACTTTAGTCAAAAAAAAATCTGTCAAAGAGAGCCAAAAAAAAACTCTGTACGTTAATGCAAATGTCTCTTAGTGCTGACTTGAGATTCTAGTAGTAGTAATATTTTTTGGCTTGTAGAATAAACATGGCCACATTATTTATCATGTTTGTAGCTGTTTTACTGTGATTCCTTCAACAAAGAGCGCTGAAATACAGCTGCAGCTGTTTTCCAATTCTAACCACTGACTAAAAAACATTGCTCAGGCCACCTCTCCCACAGTAACATAGCTTGGACTTACAGAAGGCAGGACATCTTTTTCTCACACAATTGGTCCCACCCATTGAAAATCAAAACTGAATTGGTTAATGTTAATTACAGTATGTCAGTGGTAGTCTAGACAGTGGGAGAGCTCACTTGGCTGTATCTACCTGAGATATCGTAGATTTTTAAAAATCTGATTGGATAATTTTCTTTTTGTTGTTTTAAGAATTCAGTGCTTTTATTTCCAATTAAAGGTTGATAAAATATGAGTGGTACTACAATACTTGCAGAGGTTAAATACAACAAACCTGGTGATTGAACCAAAATGAAAAAATACAGACATACAGTACTATGGAAACATTTTAGACACTTGAGAAATTTTTTTTTTTTTTTTTATAAAATGTATTTTTCACAGTTTATTTTTTAATTTATTTCTGATATGCACCATACGCAACATTTTATACATGTGTGTATTGTAGTGCAGCAAAAACCAACTGTTCTAGTTACCTAATGGTCCAGTAAGGCAGAAGATATGTACAGTGCATGCTTGCATGAACACACACGCACACAGACAAATAGATCAGTGTGTTCTAACCTTCTGACACAGAAAGAAAAATTTAAATTTAAGGTCTCACATGTGTTTTGAATTTTGTTGTTATGTGACTTTCAATGACTGTGTGTGTGTGCACAAGCGTATGTGGTACTGAGAGCGTGATTACAGGTTTGCAGCGATGGCTAATTCTGACGTGTTTTTCAGACACTACCCGAAAACGTCATTCACCAGTGTTGCTGACACTCCAGAAAACCTGCGCCTGAAACAGCAGAGCAAGATGCAGAGCCAGGTATCGTAAACGCTCTCCAACATACTCCTGCATGAGTTTAAAGACATGCACTGCTTGAGTCATAAACTACTGTTCAGAAGCAACCACTTATGTTGCTTCATGTTCCAACAACTCTATGATTGTCTTCCATGACTCTTACACTCATATGTTGCGTCTGATTTCAATGGGAACTGCAGCTTTATGTTATGCTTTTGCTTTTGGCGGTTGGCTCGTCTTTTATCCGTAGTTCTCCTGTGAAACATTGTTGAGAGTAGTCTGCTGGCGTTTAAAAGCTTTGAAATAAAGGACTACAGTTGCAAAGTCATAGCAACAGCACATGATCAGCTAGACTTCAAACCACTATTATTACCTTAAATCTCCATGTTAAACTTTCATCTACAGCAATCATATAGAGCTCCATTCTCCATTCTGAGCAGCTAACCAAGAAAGTTCTAAACATAACTTTATCCTTTGAACTCCAGACTTTTATTGAGTGATTACTATGAAACTAATGTATACATGATGCAGTTTTGAGAGTGAGGCTCTACATCATGGGCTCATATTGTGCTCTGTTTAACATTATAAGTGCTGAATCAGTGCTTTGCTATTACCCTCCATATAAATGTCTACGTCTCCCATCTCTTCTTTGTTTATAATCTCATGTTTCCATCCTCGCATGGTTTCACTGTTCTCTCATTTTCTCCTCCTGCGCCACCTCAACCCCTCCTACTCAAACAGAAGATCTCCCTGAATAGTTAACTTCTGCCCTATCTTACTGATGGGAGTACTCCAGTAGTTCCAGTGTTGATAAACACATGTGTAGAACTACACACTCAAATTACACACCACTCCACCCATGTTTTTAGCGGGAGTGGGATCAGAGTGGGGGTGTAAAAATAGGGGGAAAAAATAACATCTGGTGCCCTCATGACACTCGTGCCCACTAGCACGTAACAACATACACACCCAGTACATACTAACATATTGTGCCTCTCATTAACTCTGCCTCTAACCCTCAGTATTTTATTCATGTAAGAAGTAATTTGTCTTACTCTTCTTTCTTTTTGCTCTGTGATAACAACTGCTTTGTTTATGTGCTTGTGTGTGGATTAAGAGAAATTGAGGGAACAGTTCAGATTTCTGAAGCACACGCCGCCCCCCACACCAAGCCCCCGGATTAGATTAGAGAGTGAACGGATGTCTGCTTTTGTGTCTTCTTCTTTTTGAGCCGCTGTTATTGGTTTACTGCTATGTTTTAAATGTCATGATACATGACCCAGTTTTAGGTCCAAGGTCTTCTAAAGTCTCTTTGAAGCATTTTGCACTTGAACAGACATAGCAGTGTGAAACATGTGCATTTTAGTTCAGTTAAACTTTATTATTTTTATTATTATTATTATTATTATTATTATTATTATTATTATTACTGTTAAATTTGAAAGGAGATCAGATTAAGAGCAATTCACACAGCAATACACATAATATTACAGTATTTAAAACTGTTCATTTGTGTTCATTTAGTTTTCTGATTAGCTGTTCAAAGCATAAAGATTTGTATAAAGATCAGTGTTACACACCCTACAGCAAGGTTTTTCCCCCACTGAGCCGCTTACCACAGCTATGCCACAAAGCACCCTCTGGTGGTCTTCAGGTCTATACTGAGGGAAACCCGTGGTCTGTAGTGAGTTGGCGCTGGCATTTTGTCATAAAAAAACACGTCACTTGTCCACCCACAATCAAGTAATGTAAGGCACCCAAACATTGCTGTCCTGGAAATGAAATGAAATTTCCCATGATCGCAGCCTTAAAATCAATAAAAAAAAATTTCGGAATGGAGATTGGATTTTGAGAAAAACGGGTCACTGATGTGCTCCCCTCATCCCCTCGGTATCCTGGGTCTCATCTACTCCTGTTTCATAAATCTAATTCAGACTCACCACTGAGCTCTGACATGTAGTGCTAGCTTTTAGGAAGAAGTTAAAAGTTCTAATAAGACCAATACTGCAATGACTCGAATGGATGATCTGCTCCATAATCTGTTGTTTAGGCCATAGTTTTAAAAATGTCCATATTTTAGAAATAAAATTAAAAATAACAAAGCAAAAGGGTTTTCTTGTGGACTTTAATGCTTTCTAGTAATAAGTAGGTGAACTTTGAGGTGGAAAAGGTTCCAAACCACTGCCATGCAGAATGCATAGAATACAGAGGTATTGAAAATGTACATTCCATAAAAAGCTTGTGATGAGTAATGCATCCTGAAGGACTTTAGACAGATGTATGCACACATTCTTTGTTTCTTATTTATTCATTCATTCCTACCCACAGGATTTTCGCCCACATTATATTTTTGTCCCTAACTGTATTGTTTTCTAAGTGTTTACATACAGTCATTTTTGATCTATAAGTGATAAATATGTATTTGATATCTATAATCATATTACTAATACCACTACAAAAATAGGTTAGGCTAATGATTCATATTAACGTCTGTGTTTGGGCTGGTGTGTCATAAATGTCAGGCTCTATTTTTGATCCCAAACCCTTTGTGAGAAAATTAGAGGGAACATTGTCTGGAACTGTCTCTGTGCCAATGTGTCGCCACTCGTTGGAACTGTAGGCGTGCCCTTCTCTTGAAGTGAAGACTTTATTCATTGACCCAGCACTTGCTACTGCAACAAAACAATTTAGTTCTATTACAAGGCTGTATTCAAATTGAGATTCTCAGGCTGTCTTATCCAGTGAGTCACACTAAATACCATAGAATTGCAGGGCACGGCATTCTTTGCTTACTTAGGACATAGCTTTTTATTCAGTTTTTCCAAACATGTCTGCCACTTCTGAAATTGAAGCCATAGCCCTGTTGAGAATATTATTGATAGCTTCCAAAACCGTTGGGCCTTCTGAAAGTTTTAGATCCTTGGTTAGGGACATAATTTTTGGTGTGCAAGCTTTGCTGGTATAAGTGTACAAAAAGAAACCTTGGTGGTTTTCAATTTGTTTTATGTTTTTCTTTTGTTTGTGTGTTTGTTGTAGGTGCTCTACAAGGAGGAATTTGAGAAAAACAAAGGAAAAGGCTTCAGTGTTGTGGCTGACACACCAGAGTTGCAGAGAATCAAGAAAACACAAGACCAGATCAGCAACGTAGGTCAAATGCTAGACTCAACAGCCCCTTTTCCATATTCAGTGCATGTTAACACCAGTGGGATTCTGCTCACATTACCAAATTAAACTCACTGGTTGCTGATGTCTTAGCAGTTCATACGGTAGCAGGATTTACAGCTGACAATGATGACTGAAAACAGTCTGTCTGAATTGGGCATCTGCAGATAACAAAGACCACTTATTCAGAAAACGGTGTGGAAATAACCATGCTAAGTTGTTCTAATCCAGGTTCAAGGGGCCGGGGGGCCTTTTTTCTTTGGTTAACCTTTTAATTGTCAGAAGTTAAGCTTCAACTTGAAAACAGTTTATTTGTTAGCTTCAGAGGGGACACAACAACCACACTTCTTCTTTTGGTCATTTTGTGGCATTTTGTGGCTTCATGCTGAAATGTACACTGGAGCCAACAGTGATGTTGTGTAAATTGAAGCTTAATCTTTGTCAAATAAAAGAACATAATAATGGTGTGGTTCAGCAAATGTTGGGAGTATAGTTTGTTGTTATAGGATTGTTTATCTTCTGATTGTTTGCCTGTATTTAATCTAGTAACAAAGAACCATGCATTGTTGTGGCATCAATTGCTGCTTAGCTTAGCCCAAGTGTACCAGAGCTGAGAGCTGGTTTTGTTACTGTGATAACTCTGTAAACTATAACCCTTGCACGTCAGGCCTAGTATGAATCTTGTATGGAGGGAATGGCTGACATGTCTTTGAAAAACACAGGGAAACACAAAAGGCTCTGTAATGAATTGGTTTAATCTATTATAATTGATTCAGTGAAGTTCAGAGAACTGTAAATTACATAGAATAGAAGAATAGGCGGTGCCTGTAATTGGACTCATGCCTGGCAGGGTTGTAATATTTTCTGTTTAACCCTCTGGCATCTAACGGCATTTTCTGGATGTTTGCATATATCCTTAAATTCACCTTTAAAAGCACTTTAATACAATGTAATACCTACATGTGTTGGATCAAAATGTTCGAAAACAATCGCAGCTCTCTATAACAAGGACAACTTGACCTAGTCCAATGTGTAGAGAGATAATTTAGCCCAAAAGCTGAAAAATTGAAGTCCGGAATGCTTACTATCTCTAGCGAAAACGTAACTTCACTCATCTGGACGAACTGCTTTGTGCAAATAGTTTTGGTGCTGCAGTATTAGGTTTACAAAAGTAGTAAAATGTATTAATAAAATATGTAATATGTTATCCTCATTGCTACTTTCCGAATGTACATGTCTTACCGTTTCACATCTGTCTCTGAGTCGACTGAACAAAGGATGAAAGGTTTTTGTTGTGATTGGTAAGTCCTTAGGGATTTCCTGAGTGTTTGTAGACCCCAGAGAGTTTAATTTGAGTTTTAGTAAATCACATCCTTCTTAAATAACAAAATGTGCTTTTATTCTTCAGATTACAGATTTTCATCAGTCATCACTGAACATACTACAGAAACTGATGAGCTGTTTTAGAACAGTGTGCCTTTAATATCTTTAATATCTCTATAATTACTGATTAGCATATGTATGCATGGTATATTTAGCCTTCATTTGTTCTAATTGTACATGTGGATAACAGATCACAAAATCCTAAAATAGCTGGTAATTCAATAGGTGAACCTCGACCCTAGTTTGGAAGCTCCCACTCATCTCCATGCACTGAGCAATGTGGTGGTTAAAATGGTTAACCATCATCCATGCTTTAAATAGACTTAAATATAGTCTTTGGGGGTCCCTCTCCGGGATTGTGGCAGCATGTAAAGATCTTTAAATATATATTTATCTTTATGTTGGTGTAATTATGTGCTGTAATGTAGGTGGTGCTGTGACAGATATGGTATATGACTTTAAGCTCTGTTCTCCGTTGAATGTTTATAGATTAAATATCATGAGGAATTTGAGAAAAGTAGAATGGGAGGAGAAGCTCCACCTCACCATCCACCACAACAGCATAACACAACTCCAGGTATGTGAACAACCCTCCAGCCACAACAAACATTGTTACTAGACTAAAGGTGCTCTTGGTAAATGTTTAATCTTGTGTTCATAGCTAAGTGACATAAATTGAGAATTGAGAAAATTACCATGCTCTGTGTCATATGCTCTCTCTCTGTCACTGTGTCCCTCTCCTTTAATCTCTTTTTCGCTGTCTCCAGCATATCAGCCACCGGCTGCATCACAGAACTATCACTATGAGCCTGAACCGGTGCGCCAAGCTGCTGCAGCTCCACCACCCAGCTCTGGGGTAATGTATTACAAGCACACAAACACTCTTTTTCCTTCACAAAAGCCTTTGGAACTGTCCCAGTACCTCTACTGATCAGATGCCCCACTTTCTCTGCAATGATTCAGCACCTTTCTTGGGATGAATACTACTGTTTTTCTTATTCCTCTCAGGCCCTGAAAGGCTCCAAACAGCTTCCACCTCACAACAGCAGTTAGCATGTATCATCGTCTCAGAACCGCACCACTGGCAATCAGACACAATTTCGCAGCAATATAGACTAAGGAATAACTGAAGTTTGTGAGCAGGATCATGCCTAAAGCTCCTTCTACATAGCTAGTTTTCACCCCACACCACTTCTTCATCTCATTCCTGTTCTTCAGTCCCTACTCCACTGAGCTAGAAGCTCTTAAGAGTTTTCTCTCTTTCTACAGTCACACTACAGCCAAATGTTGAAGGCATGATTGTAAAATGCATCTTAAGAGTGTTCTAAAATACCGTCATGATAATTGTAGACATTTTCATGATCTTTCAGAAGCTTTGCAGTGTTACAGTTGCTCAGGTCGATTGGACAAAATACATCAGCAAAACACTAGTGCCATGTTTTAAAAAGTCTGCAATGTTATTTTGTTCATGGTTTGCACAAAAAATAAGAATAAAAAAGGAAGAGAAGAAAAATCTACTGTTGATGGAAATAAATTCATGAATTAAGGTAATAGCATTGTAGGCTGAGATCCAGTCAGTTTTTACTATATAGTTCATGCAGTTACTTCATACTGGTGGTTGTTGTTTGCAGGCTTTCTGTAATTGGTATTGATCTTCAAAATCTAATGCTGATGTGTAAACAAATTCATTATGAGTGTTTTGATGTGAAATGCTCCATCCTAGAGAATGTTGCTGAGCGAGAATTGTTCAAAGCGGTGGTGATAGGAGCCAGACATCTGATGAGTGCAATGCCTCTAAAAGCTTCATAACAAAGTGCATGGCTAGAAATACACTGTCTGATGCCTGAGACATTTTTACCATAGTTTTGCGGCAAAGATTGGGCCTAAAGGTCGGGTATTTTTCAGTCCAGTACAGTTTGTTGCTCGAGATGTGCTGCCGATTATCATCAATGTACGCCAGAAAGCGTGTTGGGATAAAATAAATGATAAATCATATGGCTCAGTCTTAAGTCAACACACATGGTCCAGCTCTTCTTTTCGTATCTCTGCATGTTTCATATTTCTCACTTGTGCTCTTTGTGTATTTTCAGAAGCGTTACCGGGCAGTGTATGACTATGCCGCGGCTGATGAAGACGAGGTGTCGTTCCTAGATGGAGACGTGATTGTGGACGTGCAGCCAATCGATGAGGGATGGATGTATGGCAGAGTGGAGCGCACTGGTCAGCAGGGCATGCTGCCTGCTAACTATGTGGAGGCCATCTGAGAAAGAGACCAAGAAAGGGATAGAGAGGTGAAGAGAGAGAGAGAGGAAGAAGGGAGAGAGAAAAAGAGAAGGGGGGGGGGAGAGAGTAATGGATAACAAGCCCAGTGCCATCTCATATTTTAAGAGCTTTTTTCTTCTTTTCTTGTTTGTGCTTTCCTATTAATGTGTCTATGCTGATAACTCATGCAAAACAAACACAGACATGCATACAGAAATGCACACCTGCAATTACACACATAGTGTATAGACATACATGCGGTGCGTGCCCTTTTATTGCTCTGCCTGCTCTGTTTCTCTCTGTTGCTCCCTCTTTTGCTCTTGCTGTCTGGCTGTCTGTCTTTTCTTGTGTTTCTTCAAGTCTTGGAGAGGTGCTGTCACAAGTGGCACTTAATGTCTTAATGACAAACACACCCACACGGGCCAATGAGGTTTTTTTTTCAAGGCCTGCCATATAGCACTTCGTGAACGGACAGCCCTAGCCACGTCAATCATTCCACAGTTGCCATGACAATGAGAATCTATTCCAAACTATATTTTTCTTTTCTGTGTCTTCTTTGCAGCCTGTTGTTGGTTGTATCTATCATTCTGGCCCATTGTGGCATCTCACTGGTCGTGCAGTAGTAATGCTTGAACATGAGACTTCTGATCATTCCATTTTGACCCACTGAGTCTTACAGCATATCCGTCATACCTCTTGCATCATGGGTATTGTAGTGAAACTGGAATATATATTATATATATACACACACACGCACACACACACATACATATATATATATATGTATATATATATATGTATATGTATGTGTGTGTGTGTGTGTGTAGATGTGTGTTTAAAAAAGAGATCTTCCCACTCTGGCCACAGTTCTATGGGTGTTGAAGAAGGATAGACCCTGCTGATACGGCAACTTGACATTTAACGCTTCATCTCTTCACTGTCAGTTACAACATGTAGACTTGCGTCTATTCTGCTAGACATCTACTGATTTAAAGTTAGCGGTAAAGCATTGTTGTCCTCCACAGTGCCCACCGGTTAGCTACTTAGCTAAGAGCAGAACTGTAGAACCAATGAGGGGAGAAGAGCCTAAGCACAATTTTGAGGACCATTTTAGAGGGTTTTTTTTTTGGTCTTGACACCGATTAAGCCTAGTACTGGACTAAATTTCACTGTTAACTTTGATTCTCTGGAAAATGCTTTGTAGTCATAGACTAAGCTAAATCTGTACCGAGAGCTAGCCCTAAATCTGTTTTTAATTTTTTTGTTTCTTTTTGTTCTGGAACATTCCATGTGCATCATATGATAATGTATCTCAGCACTATTTTGTATGATATTATTTTTCCTTCCCCCATACCATGCTTATTCTCATTGCCTTGTTGGTATTGTATGAGGCGGAATTGTAATGTCAGTTAATCAATATTAGTGGAATAAAACAGATCTATTTGTATATCAAGGCAGGCAATGCTCCATTTATTTTGAGCTTTTTAGGGCCTAGCATGTCATGCTGTACCTACCTAGAAATACAAACAATCACTTTTGCTGCTCATAGATTTGTGAGAAACTTTCCAGACTTTACTGTACATTGTCACATGACTCATTGTCCAAAATATATTCTTAAAGATTGAAAACAAAAGAAGTCGTAGTCTACCATGATTTTTTTTTTCTTTTCATTTTATATTGTCAGATGAACGTTGTGACAATCTGATTTAATCAATTTCTTTGTTCATAAAGATAAATTAGTTTTGTCTTGTTCCCTCAAAAAATTTTTTTTTTTTGGTTTCGGGGTGCTTTCTTGTGCTTCTCAAGTCTTAAAATCGAAGACTGAATAGTATACAACTAACACTTGTACAGTGAAGTCTCCTAGACAGATAAACATGAGGAAGTCTGATTAGAAGCTTGTCAGCTATCATCTTGTTCCACTTCACAGATTTATATGGTACTGGGGAAAAAGTCAGGCACCATTTATTTATTTAATTTGCAGTCAACATGGCCATTAACAAGTTATTCATTTTTCAGGAGATACTGTAAGCAGATGCTGATGTGATTTTTAAAATCTAATTTGAGAAAAACTGTCATAGTATAAAAATGTTAACTGGTCAGCTAGGTTCGCTAATGCTAATGTCAACCTTGCACTCTTATGCTACTTGTTTTACAATGGAGTGGAAGTGTTTAATGGCTGAAGATAGATTACAACACCGCTGTCTAGCGGTCAGAGGTTTAAACACAACACCAAATGTGCTGTTTGCCACCATATTTGCTTGTAAACTATTAATTAGAAATTGCTGCTGTGTGTTTGAGTATCAGTACAGTATTAGAGTGCATAATATTGCAATACTCCAGTGTTTCAATACTTTCTTGCATCCTTAATATGAGAAAATCCTTTTGCATAAGGAAGGGAAAGGTCACAGGAACTGAAGTGGGAAAAAAAAAATATTAGAAGATACAAAGAAATGGCACTCTTGGTAACAACCGTGCAACTAAGGTCCATTGGGTAAACTTTCATCTTTGAGAGAGCTAAAAATCAAGCTCTACTCTTTCTGCAGATCTGGGAAAAAAAGATGTTTCTGTCCATCCTTCAACTGTGAGAAGAGATTACTGAGAGTCTGTGGAGATGTGTAAGATGTCAGGAAGTTGTTACTGAGAAAAGGAAATAGCCAAAAAAGAAAGATCATCTGCACTACAGCACTGAAACTGGACATGTGAGATGTGTAGGGTTGGACTAGTCTAAAATTGAAATGGCACATGCATTGTGCGAAACTCCAAACAATGTATAAGACTGAACTTTGATAGGTGTTTACAATAAGCTTGGGAAATACCCCAGCAGATTTCTTTGATCAACTGAAAACAGGCGTCCTTCTATTCCTGTAAGGAATACAGGAATAGTATATACCACTAAATACTGAAAAGAGTGTTTAGTTGTTGAGACCTCTTTGTTATCACTTTCTGCTGTCTTTCCTGACAGCGCAAAAGGGAATAACTTGTATTTGATGGCCACTTTGACTGGAAATTAAATAAATTAACTTTTGCACAGTGCTGTAGGTTAAATATCAGCTTAAGACCTTGGGCCATGATGCTGGGTCCCTCTGCAACTACTGCCACCTTTTGTTGCATGTTTAGTTGTCACCATTAATTAATCCATAGCTCAACACCACAAAGGTTGGTTTGGCTACAAAATCGCTGAGAGAAACATATACATGTATGATCATAGTCATTTTAATTCCAAGGAGCAGAACAGCATGAAGGCTTACAAGGTCCAGGATATGTTTTACAATGCTATGGTTAGATACAAACAATCACTTTCATTCTGGTTCACAACTTGTATGATGTATGTGGTGTGCTTTATTACATACATACTTTCTTGTCTGTGTGTGAACAGTATGTAGTACCTTCAGTTTTGCAGATCTATGCAGTATCAAGAAAATTTTACCCTTTAATGCAACACTAGAATTGCACTTAATTATGTGACTACAGTTAAGTACAGTGGCTACAGTTAAAGGGTTACATGTAATTGTCTCCCAGTCAAATGACCTGAACACGTTTTTGTTGATTGATCAGGAAAGCAAAACCGGATCTGTTGTTATTGTATACTCATATCTCATATGCAACAAAACGCACCAGGTAGTATTTTTCAGCAGTTAGGAATTAATATAATAGAAATTAGGCAAAAATTGAATTGTGCTTGTATCTGTGTCAAGGGAACGAATAGCTGAAGTTTGTCTGGGCAAAATATGTTCTCTGAGCAGAAGGCTCAAGTGTCTTACTGGTCAGGCTGATGACAGAATGGAGCCAGTGAAAATGCACCTAGTGTCAGAACTGTCCTCTGGAATTGCAGACATTTGGTACTAAAGCTCTGGGGACCCCCATAAAAGCCTGTCAGATCCAAGGGTCCTTTTAGGTTCAGGTTCAGCACACACTGACAAATCAGCCGAGTTGAGATGTTTTGATTGAGGTTCACAGGAACTTTTCTGAGTTTTTTTTTTCTTTCATAGAATCTATTTATGTATAGAAGAAGGAACCTAGTTTTTACTGAGTTACTCTTTAGTCATTAACATTTAGTTCCTAATTCATTTTTTATGTTTCATTTAATTCTGTTACATTGGTGATGCCAAATGTATTGCCTCAAGATGAGCACCTAACAAGCTTCCGTTTCTATGCTGATAGATGATGGATGGACTAAATAGGTTCTTCTACAGTTATTTTATTACTCGGTTCTTAAGTGTTATGTTGTTTTGAGAAGGCACATTCACTTGAGTCATTATTTCACCGAAGTAACTATACTTGAGTATGGGTTTAGACTACTCTACCCAATCCTGGATTGGAACCTGTTCACCGTCGCATCAAAAGTGGTCATTCCTCCAATGTGGTCGCTATGCTTGTGGTCATGCAGATGGTAATTTTAAGTATGTCATTAAGATTTTACGTGCTTTAAGTGTATATATACTTGAGGTTGTGCATTCAAGGTTTGCGATAATGTCTTAAGGTGGTTGCTACAAAAACTTAACATGGATCCACATGATGTTCTTCTAGTGTAACAACCCTCACCACAAAGCAAGTGGATGAATATTTCATCTGCTGTTGAATGCACGTAGAAGCACAGTTTATTAAATACATTCTTAAAAATTAAGGTTCTGAAATGTGTTCTTTGGAGTGATGATATAGAAGAACCCCTGTTGTATCCCTGAAGTGCTTTTCAATGCATGGTTCCTTAAAGAACCTTTTCACAACCTCCACATAATGTAAAGGTTCTACACCAGTTGAAGGTTTTTCTGTGTGGCTGTGCCAAGAACCATTTAGAAACCGTCTAAATGGTTCACCATATGAGATCAGGATGCTGAAGATCTGTTCAGAAACTGATGTTATCCCAGACATAGTTGTGTAGTGCTTGGTTTTAGTTCAGCGAGGGCTCTCTAAGCATCCTCAGCTCTCAGTAAAGTGGAGATGGGTTTCATCTTCAGACATTCATTCGGAATCAAATTGTGAAGCCATAAAGCAGATTTGAGAACCTTCAAGCCATACCCACCATCAAGGGGGTATTGCATTTCCATAATAGAACTTCTGCTTGTGATCTTCACTGGATATGGCTCAGAGAAATCTTAAAGCGTCTTTGTGATTCTGATCTAGGCTTATGTGGAGCTGTATATGTGATATGGGAAATACATTCGTTCATTCACTCATTCCCAGGTCTAGCTACATTTGAACAGGTCATGCCTCAGAACAGAGCAGAATAATCATTTTACTGTGAAGTCTGTTCATCAGAGCATCATTTGATTCATGGTGAGCACCAGTTTCATCTGATGGGGGGCGGGGTAAGAGGAAAGACTCATATCAAAACCTTAAATGAAGGAGTTAGTTGGATGTGAATCCTAAAAATCAGTGTCCAGCATTTCATTCTAGCATCGGATAAATGTGATGTGGAATAGACAGTACAGTGGTTGTTAGGAAGTGCAGGTTGCACAAGACTGTGAATGCGTACAGGCTCAGAGAGCTACATATGTAAGTGGGAAGTAATGTGTGACTGTGGAACAGTTATATCTGATTTTAACAGATCAGATCAGTAATCCAAACATAACACATTCATATAAACCTCTTGTTTATCCACCTTGTGCTTGTACCGCATTGCTTTGTCAGTCTGGTAAACAATGACTGTCATTTTTTTCTATTTTTAGGAGTTTGCGTACATGTACTGTAGCACACAGAGGTCCAGTGTTCCATCTCAAGCACATGGCTTTTTAATTTCCCTGTTTTAACCTTCCTTTATCAGTTATGTAGGTGAGGAGCTGGCTAATGTGTGGATCAATAAAATACATTCTTTCTATCAAGATTTTGTGTCTGATCACTGCAATTGTTTCACTGATGTGTATCAAACAGGTGAGTTCATTCACTTCAGTCAACCTTTATTTAAACTCAGAAGGGTGATGCTTGTTTACAGTGTAGCCGTGCACTGTGCAAAAAAGAAGGGATTAAAAACAGTATATATACATTTATAATTAGAAATATAGAAATAAGACTAGGAAACAGAAAAAATAAATCAGGGCTACCAATCAAAATTATTAAATACATCAAATCAATAATGCTTAATAATAAAAGTGAGTAAGTAAATTAAGTGAAGTAAGAATAGAGAAAAACAATGCTAATAATTAAACATTTAATACAATTAGAAAACAAACCAATAATACCAATAAATAAATAATAAAGTAATTAAAGTAAATATTAAAAATACAAATACCAATAAATTATAATAAAACAGAGTAAGCAACAAAAATAGGTTATAAGAACTCAACTAAAAACAGTTGCAGGCTTAGTGGAGGTGGGTAGAGATTAGGAGTATCAAATTGAGAGATCATTGAGAGATCAATTTCACTTTGCTTTTTTCCAACTTCACACCTATCATTGCGTGGCAGTCAGTTGTGGTGTGCCTGATGTCTGACAACACCATAACAACCACCTGGAATACCACAGGAATCACCTAGCAACCATGTGAAATACGCCTAGCAACCTTTCTGGAACGCAGCACAGTCACTGCAGTTTGTAATAATTCAGTTCATACTGAAATAAAATATATTCAGACGTGATAACTCGAACTTTTAGGTCACTGTTTCATTTTTTGCCTGTAGAAAATTGGATCACCACGTGGGTTATTCATACTAGTAATAACGTTCCTCACATTGAAATGAACTAGGTAAACATGTAGTATTAGAGGGCAGGTGGAAGCTAATATGCTGGATTTATTATTTATGTATTTCATATGTTTGTGATTTAACGCCTTTTTTACGCTCGCGCCCTCCGCCGTTCTCATCCTCTCATCCTCAACAGCCGCTTTAACTACAGCTGAAACGTTCTAGAATCGGGGGGCGCGCATAAAGGGGAGGGGTCTCTCTCTCTTTATCTTGCTCTCTCTCTCTCTCTCTCTCTCTCTCTCTCTCTCCGGTGGGGGCTGCGGCGGAAATGCCTTTTCCTCTCCGGTAAGCTCGTCACGAAGGAGTCCGTCTTACTCCCAGCTCACCATGTTGGACATCCTGGTGCTGATGTTCTTCGCCATCATTGGCCTGGTTTTCCTCTCCTATATCATCTACATGCTGTGATGGCCGGCGACGGCAGAGCAGCAGCAGCAGCAATGAAGCACGATGGTGCTCCACGGCTAACGGCTCCAAGGCAAAGGTAGGCGATACTGATACAGGAGAATCAGCGTAATGCTCACTAATAGTTTGAAATGAACAATGGCGACGAAGTGGTACCTGGGTCAATCTGAGTGAGGCTCTAATTCACCTCCCCCATGCCCCTCCTCCGTATGCCCCCCTTAGTTATCGGTGCACGCAAGAGATTGAAATGCTTCTAATTGTTAGCCAAAGCCCATTGTAAATACTCGTTAAGACATGCGTGCTGTTTAATACTTCACAGTGATGAACAGTTTCATATAGCAGCCTGGGGGCAGAGTATACTGTCTATGGGGCATGTACATTACATGGACTGTCATTACATAGACTGAGGTATGTACATTATATAGACTGTCTTAGACTTGTCATTGAGAAATCCATATGATCTTGGGATCACATGGCTCTGCATTTTGAGATTTTCTAAGACCACTGCATCTGCATTGTTGACACAGGTGTGAAGCCACTGAATCATCTAAGGGTTTAATGATGAGGCCTGATGATGATGATGGTGTGTCTCTTGTTTCTCCAGGAGGAAACTTGGATGATAAGGTCACGCCCTCTGAAGGAAGTGGCAGAACGTCTCCCCGAAACATGGCAGCTCAGAACATTGTGCCCCGTCCGGTTACCCCTTCCCTCCTCACCCTCCCACACGCCGTCCTGCTGCTGAAGGATTCTGTCCTTCCTATCCCTTTGAAGCGAATGACAATGATGTTTAGGACTTTCCTCTTCAGTGTGCTATGGAGGTCAGCCCTGAGGTTAGAAGTGTTTGTGTGTATGTGTGTATGAGAGACAGAATAAGAAGAATGTGGTAGACGCAGTCAAGAATACAGTTTGTTCACTCCCTTCGATGACTTCACATCTGCAATACTGCATATATTAGATGTATAACATGCACGTTCTTGTGTCGATGGTGATGGTGACAGTATTGTTTTTTAAATAAAGATATAAGACTCTGGTAAAAAAAAAAATCTTTTTTTTTTTTCATAAATTCTACATGAAAATGGCTGAGATGTAAAGAGTGTCATCTATAGTGGTTTGGTCTGAAATGCTGTATTCTAGAGAAAGTTGCTGAGTCAGAATTGTTACCAGTGGTGGTGATAGGAACCAGACGTCTGAAGAGTTGAAGAGCTCTGAAAACTTCCTCACACCAAGTGACATCATGATATCATTAGGTATATGCCACCTGTTGTCTGAAACACTGTTTCATGATAGTGTTCTGATAAATTTGGCTTTAAATGTATTTTAAACCATTTACTTTAATCCATTCATGGTGGAAGGATACATGAAGGGTGTTGTAAGACAAATAGTCCCCAAAGAAATGTTATTTATTTTCAGTTTTGTGACTTTATTGCTATTTCAACATTGCATATTTATATTACATACAAACACTGAGAAGACATGCAGGTTCGCTGGTGGTGCTGGATACTAAATGAGATGGCCGGATTTGTGTTGTAGACCTGGTGACGCCTGGTTCCTATTGAAGCCACTGTAAAAAAGCCTGTAATTCTGTAGGCTTCTCTATAATGAACCACTTCACATCAAACCACTCTGAGTTAATCTGTTTACATCTCAAGGACTGAATTATTCACAGATTTTGAAACACCTGTGTAACTGCTCTTTAATAAATGCTTACTGTACAAGTTTTTCACTATTGACCTTCTGCCCCATCCTTGTGCATCTCATAAGTCTCAGATTAGCGAAAGTTAAAGTGGTAAAGAGAAGTGGTTTGATGGTTTGATTATTCTAACTGGAAATGTGTTGAAGTAGGGGTGGATAATACTTCGAAAATATATTGTGGTACTTAAAGACACTGAGGTTTATTAAGTTAGACCAGACAATGAACAGCAATGCCCTTAAGAATACTTACAAAATAATGATTACAATGATTTTTATACATAATTTTATCAATTTCACTACCGTAAATCCAACTGCACACCTATCATTGCGTGGCAGTCAGTTGTGGTGTGCCTGATCTCTGACCATGATGAGAGGGCCTACCTGAAGGAGATTAAACACCTGGAGAACTGGTGCCAGGATAATAATCTCCTCCTCAACATCAACAAGAGCTGATAGTGGACTGCAAGAAGAAGCAGAAAGAGGAACCCTGTCTGGATCAACAGAGCTATTGTGGACAGGTCTCGCACAACCTGTCAGGATCTTGCCCAATCAACCTCCTGGTGAAGAAGGCCCATCAGCCCTATCTACCACCTCAAACACCTAAGGAACTTCAGACTGTCCTCCAAGGTGCTGCGAAGAACCTGCGCCATTAAAAGCATCTTCACAGGGAACATCAAAGCCTTGTTTGGTGACAGCACCAAGCAGGACAGATGGACAGGAAGATTGTAAAGGACCCCAGCAATCCCAACAATGGACTCTGAAGAGTAAGGTTCCCCTACCTGTTAAGTAAGCACAGACAGGTGAGGAGGAGGTTCTTCCCACTCCGGTCAGCAACTAGTACTACCTCACACACACGTCATACACCGACCTTTGTTTACTGAACATGAACCACTATTAACTATTTATTGCATTTTTACCTTCAGCTCAATAGGACAGTATTATGTTGCACATTTTGTACTTTGCACTTAACACACTACTGTCTGTTACTACTTGTATATTGTAATTCCATTCCAGTCTTTACTTTTTTAGTTACATTATTATTACTATTTTTATATATAGTTAATTGATCTTGCTTTTCTTTCTTTATATTATTGTTTTGTGTGAGTGGGCAGTTGTCAAAGCAGGTCACTGCTAATTGCACTGTGACAAATAAACTTAGTTTTGATTTGAATTAAACAGTCCTAATTGTGCTCTTGTTGTAATGAAGCATGCGGTCAGTAAGTATTCTTTAAGTAGTGACAAAACCCATGACATTCAGAAAAGTCTATTGTGTTGCATATAACGCATCATAATAACAATAAAAAACTTCATATTTCCCACCCCTATATTAAAGCCCAATGCACACATGCAGTTTGGGGTCACTTAATTTATTCATATAAAACCAGTTTTGTCTTAGATACGTGTCTTCCGTTAAACAAATTTCTTACAGACTTTCTTACAGTTTCTAGGAATCTGCAAAAACTGTGCAGCTTTGAGATTGAACTTCACATTCATTGAGAAAGCCACATCCACAATGCCTCATATTTGAAAACTGATTACCAAATCTTGCTAATTAAACAGCTACCCATAGTAATAGAGATAAAATACTGTAAACTGTGAATAAGATATTGGTTTAGGTTTTGGTGTCTAGTGTATAGCACTTCAATCTACACTGTATGAGTAATTACTCAACAACAATTATTATTATTATTATTACAAGTGACCCCAGACTTTTGAGCAGTAGTGTAGATTTGAGTACACCTATCGATGTTGTACATGCTACTGTACTTAGCGGATGTAGCATACATTAAACTATGGATAGTTTAAATTCTAATGGTAGTTTAAATTCTAAGCCTGCCAAAGAGGCCAAAAGAGACTATAATGATTTTGGACAGTGTTACACATAGTTTGCCAGCTTATGAACGCATGAATGCTGCCAGAATAGGCCTTTCAGACCAACTGCTTGCTGTAAGAACAGATTAAGAACTATTAGGAAGTTCTATTGAGAACTAACAAACTACTGTGAAGGCAACTGACCACTTGGTTTCTCTGTGTATGTATAACACTTATGGACTGTTAAACAAAATTGGCAATAGCAACATACAAGTTTAATTATGCTGTAAAGGTAACACATAAATGAGTCTTTCCAAATATGAATAAATACATGTAAAGAAAAATAAAGACATCTAACAAAAACATGTAAGGCTTCTGAGTGGAAAAGCATGATTATGGTGACATCTTGTGGGAGCATTGAGTAAGACATGTATGTATTCATGCACTGTCTATTATTGTCCATTATTAATGGCCACATTTGCCATGAGTTGAATAACTTAAAGAAACAGCATTTGTGGTACAGTTCAACTGAAGCTGTTTATCATGCTGTAAGTTGAGTCAGACAGTGTATATATGAATGCAGACATTTTCTGAAACCTTTTTTCTGTCGCCGCCAATGGCCTTCACATCTTACATGTTGACTAGAATACAAGTGTTCAATTGCCAGTTGCCAGTTGCCAAAACAAGCTGGCTGAATTGTCCCACAAGGCTGGCAAAGCAGAAGAGCCATTAAAGGGCCATGTACAGCCCACTATACAGTCCACTACTGAGCTTCAGATGTCCACTATGCTCATAGAGAATGTCAATAAGTAAGTCGATTTTACTTATATAGCACATTTAAAACCAAAGTGCGTACATACAAGGTCACAGATTCCCACCGTCTGTTCACCACATTCATACACAACACATACATACATTAACACAGTTCACTGTACACAGTTCAACAGTTTAACAGCTGCTGAATGCTAAACGCTAAAAATGTATTATTAGCTTTGATATAAAAACAGTCACATATGAGGAGTGTCTAACGTCACTTCGGAGACAATTCCAGAGTTTTGGTGGAGCGATAGTAGAGGCACAAACCCCAAGACTGGAGCAGTGCGCTCCAAAGGTCTTCAGTACCTTTAGTTAGGGAGCATAATTGTACTGTGCTCTGGGGCAGTTATTTTCTTTAGTTCTGTTGACTCCATCTACCCTGTACTCCAGGCTTTTTGTTTAATGTTCTGCTTTAAAAGGGTTACGACAGTTTCTACAAACATTACAAAACATGAACATACTGGAAAAGTGAATCCATTGTACCTTTAAAACACATTTAGGATACACAGTTGGACCTATGTTGTACTTTCTATGGTAAATTTACATTGTTTGCACCTGTACAGTACAGTGTTGTTTGAGGCGACCAGATTTCTGAAATTCAAAATGGGGAAGTTTCCAGTTTAGCGATCAATAAATCATTAAAATATCCAATGTTTTGGCAGTGTTTGAGCAATGTGCTGTTGAACTGATAAAACTGGGTAAGTAACTTTGTAAAGCGTCACTTTTTAGAAATAAAGTAAAAGGGCTTTCAAAAACTCACTACATCTAGCAGCCTAGGCAGCAATATACCACAATTTAGTGGTTGGTTCAAAGATTCAATGGTTGTATGAGCCCATAATTCATACTCATATTCAGAATTCTGACAGTAATAAGAGACTCATGGCTACAGAAAAAAAGACATATAGCCCAATTTCCAGACCCCTGGGCTAGCTCCAATTCTGGAAAAGCAGAGGCTGCTGCTACAAAAATGTGATGCAGGTAAAAAAAAAAAACAATGCACTATTTGTAGATCACATGGTATCCTTGAAAAGACGCTTGTGGTGATGTTGTGGATTCACTTGACACTTACTAGCTTCTGGTGGAGTTTTATACAGCACTGTTCTCTAAAACTAGGCCAGCAAGCGGTGGCAGTGGTTAGTAGCAGCAGCCATCTCTGTTGGCCAAAACAAGCACAACGTAAGATGTCTGCCCACTTGCTCTGCTGCCAGGTCTTTCTTAAGACTTTCTGGTGTGTATTTAAATTCACAGTTAACAATGGGGGTATTTCCAGCACCATCAGCCGACAAGCCACTGAAAGCGAGGATGTCTGGCCACCCTGGTGTAGCAGCGCACAAAGCAATCTGATCTGCCAATGCAATCAAGAGCTCTCATTTAAAGCCCTTAATTTTAAGTGGCATTTATGGGATAAGAAGTTGTGCTCAGTGAGACGCACTGTGATAATTATGTGTTTGGTAGCCACTATTTAGATCTTTTCAGGCTATGGATTTATTGACTTGTCTTCTGTGATTCTTACTGTCTTCACACAGACTAATCAAACAGCATACTGAAAGACACCAACAGAACTGGAAAACTTGTGTGAAATTCCACTCCAGAGAAAGAATTAGCCTTTTGCTGACTTCCTCTATGTCGGGATAAATGATGCAACAATGAATAACGCGTTTATTTTTTAACATCGCAGTGGAATCCATGCACCATCCTGAGTGCAGGACTGTTGCAACGAATAACTATCAGACCCTTTCTTTAGGTCAGTGTGCTCCGACAGCTCTGTGGATTTCCACTGTTTTTCAGAACCTTTATACCACTGGCACCACCAGCCTCTTTCAGTCTTTCTGTTCTACCACTTCTTACAAGGTAGCATAGACCAGAAGCCACAAGCCACAAGCCAAGGTGTCTCTCTCTGGTTTAGTACCTACTACAAATGTATAGTGTGTACTAAAAATAACAGTGTGTTGCATACTACTAATGTAATATAACTTAACAAAACAGCATTTCTAGCATAATCCTGATTTATTCTGTAGATGTGTACTATATACTGTATAACGGTGAATCAATAATGCACTACAGAAGCAAACTACGTGCTGTGTAACAATGCTGTAGATACTGTATTCTGTAGATACTATGTGCTACACAATAATGCACACTACATTCTATTGATGCATCCTACATCAGTGCATTCTGTATTTATTTACATTCTGCACAACGTTCCAACTTTTTCGGTAATTGTAAATACATACTACATATTCATACTGTAAACTACGTTCTATAGGCCTGACAATTTGAAAGCATGCAATGTTCAAATCGCAAGAGCTGCAATTTTTATAATAGTCTACAATCATCATCAACTAACAAATTTGCCCTAACAAATCTGAAATAGGAAAATTTAACCAAATAACATGGTGGATGAGTTAGACCAATCAGAAACAACCCGTGTGCTGTGTCCAGAACCACAACCATAATTAACTGGCATTATGGTTGCATTAAGTCTACTGGCATTTTAACTGGCTACATTAAAGCCTCAAGACAGAAAAAAGTGGATACACTAGTCTTCTTGACATGGATCTCAATGTATAGATAATAATAGCAATTTAAATTGCAATTGCAATATTGGTCAGAAAAAAATGCAATTGCAAATTTACATAATGCATAGCCAACTGTTCTACTCATTAGCTTTTTCCCAGCATTTTTTTTCTTTATTCTGTTATACTTTTATGTTTTAGGATCATTTCCCAGCCATTCAATTATAAGCAAATTCAGTAATGCGCTGTATAGACTGTATACATCGAAAGTCCCAATTCATCTCCAGTTAGTTTCATAGTAGTTACTAAATAATTGACAGTAGTTGCTGAATAATAAGTCTTAAGGGTTAAACGTTAAACACTCGTCTTTAGCGGACAGGAAGCACCTTTTTAAGTCTCATAGGTTTATCAGAGATCCTGGCCTGGACAACAGATCAGACTGATTCAACCAATTAGAGCCCTACGATAACAGACTGACTATCTGGACGCTGTAATTCACATTGCTTGCGACAAGGGGGTATAGCTCAGTGGTAGAGCATTTGACTGCAGATCAAGAGGTCCCCGGTTCAAATCCGGGTGCCCCCTTGGAAACATAACTTTTGACCAGATTGCGCACAGAAGACCCTACCCAGGGCTCCCTCTCCACCGTGCAGTGACGCACTGTCTATATTAACAGTCAAATATATTGTATGAAATATACTCATTTACGAGGCCAGTTCCACTTGTCGGACTCCAGCGACACCAAACGACAAAAGAGTGCAAGAAAAGGCGCTGGGAACGCAGCGTCCGGCATTGCCACGTAGGCAGAGCAGCGGGATCCCAGCTTCTACGTGCGTGTGGAGATGGCGATTTACAGCGACATCTAGTGGGCATTATCAGTAGCGCAGCGACCCCAGTTGGTTTGACTGGATATCAGATATCACTTACAAGGAATTTCTCCTGGCAGTAGGTCACGTTAAGATGGACACAGCAGGTAAGTATATGTAATGAATTGCAATAAGAATGGATAAACAGACAGATCAATAGATACATCACCATGCATAATCCTAAAAGGGATTTTAAGCCCCCCAGCATTGAGATGTGGAGCTCTGGCATTTTCTGTAGAGTGATGAAGCTCCATCTAAAGCCTTTGGGCTGAATTGGAGTAAATTACAGCTAATCATGCAACAACAGTAAGTAATCTTGCTAATGCTTTTGCAGCTGAATGTAATCAAATCCCCACAGCAATGTTTCAACATCCAGTGGAAAATCTTGATGAAGAGTACAGGCTGTTACTGAAGCACAAAAGGTGCAAATTTTCTATTAATATCCTTTTTCTTTTAGAAGATGTCAACTTTTGGACGTATAGTCTAGATAGATAGATAGATAGACAGACAGACAGACAGATAGATAGATAGATAGATAGATAGATAGATAGATAGATAGATAGATAGATAGATAGATAGATAGATTCAGTGAGCAGTGATGCCCTCCATTAATCATTGTGTTCAGTGCCAGCACCATTGGCAGGCGGCTGCACAACACAGGACTACATACACGCAGACCCTTACAATGTCTGCCCTTAACACCACATCAGAGTTGCCAAAGACTGCAACTGTGTCATGCCAGACTGTCATGGAGTGCCTCAGAAGGCAGGAGGTCATCATGACCAATGAATCCATGTCAGCGCCAAGATGAACGGTTTGTTGTCACGTGTCACATGTCCCGAAGGCCTGGTGTCACTCCACCTCCACCCCTACCCCTACCGCACAATCTGCAGGAACTGTGTGAGAATATTCAAGCTGCATGGGGTGGATTATCACAGGATACCATTAGGAACATCTACAACTCCATGCGGAGATGTCTGGCATGTTGCATTAACAAACATGATGGCACAACGACATACTGAGGGACACTACTTCTGTATGTGTAGCTCAATAAATATTGCCCATATCAGTCTAAATGTATCATCATTTATTGTTCCTGGTAACTTTTATCTTCCTTTCCAATAGCACTGCAATCTGACACTCTGCACTTTACTGCTCCCTCCTTGTATTTATTGTTTGCTGTTTTGTATATTGTAAATTGTCTTGTAAATCTATTGTATTTATTGTTCTGTGTAGCACCTTGGTCCTGGAGGAACGTTGTTTCGTTTCACTGTGTACGGTACACCACTGTATATGGTTGAAATGACAATAAAAAACTACTTGACTTGACTTGACTTCCTTCTAGGTGCAGCTATTCTTTTGCTGTTTCGATGATGAGTGTCGATAGATAGATAGATAGATAGATAGATAGATAGATAGATAGATAGATAGAGTCATTTTGATTGCTTGTGTCGTTTTCCATGTGATGTTTTATCAAAGGAAGTTCTTTAAAATGAGCAGGCTATATTGTGAATGAATAAAAATGTGTTTTCTGATCTTTCAAAATATTGATCCCAGGGCAGAAACTTGCATAAGCTCATGAAAAAAACCTCTGTTGCACAACTGTGTCATTTTCATTTCAGTGAACTTCTCTTCTGAAACCACAAAAAGGCTTGAACTGACTGTCAAAATTTTCCTTGGCACAGCACATGTGCGCTTGGCTACGATCACATGACCACTCCATGATCTCAGTTGTGCTGAGAACTGACTTGAGTTCACAATATGAACTGTAGTACAGCATTAACACTTTCTTTGTTCATACAAAAGATGGGTGAACATTATACGTTAGTAAGTTAGGGTCACAAATGAATTTCATTTGTATTAACAAAGTATATGACCAGTGGCCTTCGGTAACAGCAGTTACATTACCAGAGTAGTTCATATATTTATATAGACTTTTTCTCTGCTTTTTCTTTCTCTTCACAGTTTTCTAAATACACCATAGTCCTCATTAACCAATATCTTCCCAAGTTTATTCTGTAATTTGTTCTTAAGAAAGGTTCTAAATAAGCGCCTTTGTGTTCTTGAGTGATCATAGATTCTGTTCTTAGCTAAGAACAAATTTCACAGAAGAAAACAGTGGAAAATGTCAGGATCTTGTCTCCTTATAAACAATTGATGAATGAGGCCTTATATGTCCAAACGTTTGTGGACATCTTCTTTTCCCCCTCTAGTCTTGCCACTGGGCATGGTCACCTTGGGTTGTTCCAGAGCACCCTGTTCTGTTGGCAATGCTTGTTGGCCTATGTCTGGATGGATGGATAGATAGATAGATAGATAGATAGATAGATAGATAGATAGATAGATAGATAGATAGATTTTCTGATCTACGAGAGAGAGAGAGAGAGAGAGAGAGAGAGAGAATGAATTACTTCCCTCTGGACTCTCCAAGCGTGGAGAGTCATGAGATGGAGCACATGACTTTGTACTCACTTCTATACGGCTGGCATGTGTTCCGTTAACTACACACTTCCTCAGTATCCTTCAGTGGTTAAGACATATAGACTTCTCCCATAGTTGCACTGACTGAAAGCACAGTAAACTGTTCTGGTGAAATATGCGGCAATAATAGATAATAGATACGTGACCTTAATATAACATGTCATTTAAAAATAGACAATCACGATTTATACTGAGGCCTGTTGATTTTTGAGCAGGGCGGGTAAATGTGCAGGCATATTATTTGTCATGGGACCATCAGCAACTAATCCTGAATAATGTGTGGTTTAACACAGACCTGAAACCTTGTTCGAATTTACGGCTTAAAGGCCGCTGGCAAAATAAAATGCAACGGCATTCACACATCTCAGTGCAAGCCTGCAATGGACTGTACCAAACCTAGCTGTCAATAGGGGACACTTCATTTCAAGGATAATACTGCCCGTTGTTTGGCAGGACCTCGACATAGTATGGTGTTATTTCTAGTTAATCGGTGAGTAAACAGCACTTTCATGACATGTCGTGGATGAATAAGCGCTGCAACGTGGAAAAACATTGGTATTTGTCGCACCTCCTCCACGAAAATAATTGGATCACGCCCCGATAGCTGGATCATGTGACTCCCTCCAGTTCGCCATTTTCCAGCTCTCCGCCGGGTCTCCGCGATTCGTGACCGACTCTCGCACCAAGAGCCTGGACTTCTTCAAACGCCGGTGTTCCTGTGGAAGAGCCGTCAATTAACGACCCCCTGATACACTTAAACGGAGGACATTTGAGCTCTTCGCTTCCCTCTCTGTCGTTAGTTCGAACGGTGTCCTGAACGAGCCAGGAGAATGTCCGCCGAAAGCCCAGAGTACTCCCCCTTCTTCGCGGTGATGGGCGCCTCAGCAGCGATGGTCTTCAGCGGTGAGAGGCGCCTCATATGCGGGCTGGGCTATGTCTACGACACGGGGGTGTCGGTTGGGGGTTATTTGTTAGTACTGCGGTGAAGAGCCGTTAATTTCTGAAAAATTAACTCGTTGTTACGAATGACGCGCTGCGGCTTGCAAGCTTTCTGGGGGGAAGGGAAGGTTTCCATCACGGTGGATGACGTCCCCGTTGACGTAATGCCTCTAAATAATTTATTTATGTTGATTTTTTTATTGCTTATAAAATAGAAAATATGTATGAATGTGTTCCGTATCGCTAAGAAGCGTCGTGTCCTAAGCCAGGGATAGGTAGCTAACCGTGCGTAAGGACATTGCCGTAGCAGCTGGCCAGACTGGCGTTAGCCCGCTAACGATAACGTTAGCTGCTTGGTCACGTAACTTCATTTGCGCAAGGACATTTTCTCAAAATTGTCATCGTCTAAAACAGACCGTAATGAATCCTTCGTTCATTTTAAACACGTATTTCGGCCTTTATTTCAACATGGCATCAGCTTGGCATTTAAAGGGTCGACGACTCGTATTCATAGAGACAAACGGACCATTAGCTAATTACCATTAGCAGGTACAGTGCAGAGTCCATTGCGACAATGGCTTGGCTTTATCGTCTGTATCTATCTTAGGACATGCACCCAAGACCATAATACTTCCCTAAACGTAATTATCGTCAGCTCAGCTGGTTGAAAGCAAGAGGACAGAAAGCTGACGGTGACTAAACGAGAGGCAATACCCTGTGGGCGGCCTCGGTCTTTTTCGGATCTGTTCGTACATGACTCGGGCTCAGCTCAGCTCGTCTCGATGATTCTATTGAATTTGACGCAGGTGGTGTTCTCCATCGAGCTTGGAAGGAAGTCCAGGTTTTAGTCATGTGACTGGCTGGAAAAGATGTCGGTGCGATGGCTCACTGCTTTATTCCGCCTTCTGACCTTCGCTACTAGTTCCTTTAAGGCAGCTTCTACGAAGAATGAGTGTGCGCTCTCAAGCGTGTGTAGAGATGGGGTTAAAGATGCAAGGGATGGACATTTTAGATGTAGGCTCCAGAGTGGTGTTCAGTAGCAGGGCTTTGTTTGACCAGGTGCTGGGAAACAAGCTTGCTTACTCAAGCCACACTGTGAAATAAAGTGCTTACTCACATTATATGAGCATCCTGGTGTTTTGCTACAGACATTAAAATACTCACAAACACTCTCTCTCCCTCTCTGACTGATGCTCTTCTGTACTCTCTGTAGCACTGGGTGCTGCCTATGGCACAGCTAAGAGTGGCACAGGCATTGCTGCTATGTCAGTGATGAGGCCGGAGCTCATCATGAAGTCCATCATCCCTGTGGTCATGGCGGGTATCATTGCCATCTACGGCTTGGTGGTGGCTGTTCTCATTGCTAACAACATTTCAGACAAGGTCACGCTCTACAAGTAAGTGACACATGTAATTGTAGTCTTTTATAACTCTTTCTTTTGCATTGTACGTTCCTACAACATTGTCAGCAATTTGACCAGTGTAACATTATGTGATACTATATGCATCAAGCATACTGGAGTGAAATGGTTGGATGTGTTTGAGACCAAACTGATTCATCTTTGGGGTATGATGGTAAAGACTGTCTAGTTACTCAGTATCACAGATGTTGGAAGATATTGCTAACTTACCATTCACACAGTTCACAGTTATGTTCTTGGCCACTTCTGTTTTTGGCTTTGCCCTCAAAGATTTTGTATGGGATTCTTCATAGCAGTGTCTTTTAAAATGCATTTCAGTTACCCATCTGCTAACAAGTAGATTTAAGGGTATAGATATATATATATTGCTAACTTATCAAAATGTTCATCTTGCTCCCCAGTTCATACAGTCCGGGGGAGGGGGATGTTTTCATTTCATACGTCTACTTTTTCAGCCTTCAGCCAGTTTAGCCCCACCCATTTACACTAAAGTTATACAGTGTGTAATACAATCACACACAAGCCAATCAGAGCACAGCTTATTTACATAGAGCAGTCTTAAAAGCACAATAACTAGAAATATCTTAATTCTATTGGTTTACAAAAGATTGGCTTATGGTAATGTAACAAAAGAATAATGAATGTTTCTGCTAGATAAACCCCCACAAATGGAAATCAGGAGGGACAAAAAAATGCAAAAAAAGTAGGATATGGTCACTTTAACTCCATCTACAGAATCGAAAGATAATTCTAACAGTCACCTGCTAATGGAAGATAATCAAATTTTCAAGCATTAAGTAAATGCGAGTTACTGACTTAAGGTGTGTATGCTTTAACACATTCTTTGTGGTTAGTTGCCTCTTGCATCACAAAAAGAAAATTACTTGCTGATAATGAAATACTCACCATATGTTCTTGCATGTTTTTATATGTTTGACTTTGGTAACCATTTGTTAAAAAAATAAATATTAAACTAGACTTTTTTTTTTCCATTCCTCTCTGACTGTTAATGTACTCCTCTCTGTGTCTCTGCAGGAGCTTTCTTCACCTGGGCGCCGGGCTGAGTGTGGGCCTGAGCGGCCTTGCTGCTGGCTTTGCCATAGGTATTGTGGGAGATGCAGGAGTCAGGGGCACAGCTCAGCAGCCTCGCCTGTTTGTGGGCATGATCCTCATTCTGATCTTTGCTGAGGTGTTGGGGCTGTATGGGCTTATTGTTGCCCTTATCCTCTCCACCAAGTAAATTACAAAAATACTTAAAATAATAATAATTATTATTATTATAATACAGACAACCACCCACTACAAACACACACAAACACCAACTCAGACGCCCACTTAATGAAACACATTGAGTAACTACAACACAAGAACCGAAGAGAGGGGAGAGTACGTGTGTGTATGCATGTGTGTAAGTGTGTGTGTTTGTGTGTGTGTGGTGGGCAGGTAATTGTATGCGAGAGCTCTCCTCTCTGTGTGTATTATAATAGCCTGATGTGCGTCCCCTTGTAAATGCGCTGTGTACCCTGTGCTCTCGTCTTGTTGGTGTTTAGGTAGATTCCCTGGCCCCTGCTACACTTGTTTGTTTGCGTTTTTATTTTGTCATGTTTTTCCTCTTGTTTGAAGAACAAATCATCCTTCTTTTTTTTTTCTTTTTTTTTCCTTCCTTTTTGGGACCATTTCTAATTCTATCACTGATGTTGAGGACCTAACTGTAAAAAAGAAAAAAGTAAAAAAGCATTTTTTTTGTTTTCATTGATTATTTATGAAGATTTTGAAATATTCATGAAACTGTTTAAATAGATCAAAGTCTTTATTGAAACCCCAATGGTCAATATAAATATATATAAATTCATGTATCAGAAATATATATCTGTATAGGTAGGTGAATTGCACTGTGGGTAATTTGTGCTTGGAGTTCCTCTGGATGTATTCATTGGTTACCATGGAAATCTGTTTGTCTATTTCAAGATATTGGAGTGGAAGTTTACAGAGCGTGCGATTGTGAGTGTATGCACGCGTACGTTTGTGAGTGTGAATGTGTATGTTTTAATTCTAAGGTGACATTCTTTGAACATGTGTAGCGTTATACCTGTAGTTACTACTGTTTCTGGTTGCATTGATGGGCAGACACCAGCCCAGCCCGTCCTGTTTCCAAATAAAATCTCCTCAACTTCCTCTGCTTCTTTCTCTGCTGTAGTTATTGTATTCTCTTCTCCTTTTAGTTTTTCGCTTTCTGTCACTATTTAAAAGTGAACATCAAATATACTCTTTCACATCCACAACGAATCTCTTTCTGCTGTGTGACTACTAAAACATGTCTTGATGTAGTATTTGTATTCATCTTACAAAGCTTACAGCAGACACACTACTTGGCACGCTTGCTTACAGTTTCCACAGTGAGGTTTCCAAATTTAACAACTTCCACAAACCGGCTGATGAGATGTTCATTTGGAAAAGGATCATTTACTCAAGTATTTGCATGACTAAACACTGGCATCTCATTGAGGCAAAAAGAGGAAGGGATTGTGCACTGGGTGTGCTGAGTGAGGGATTAGTCCCCAGGTTACCATCTGTCTTGTCACAATTTCTGTGCTTCTCCACACAGAACTACACACAGCAGCTCCCCCACCCTGCAGCCATGTGCTCCTGTTGGCCATAGGGTGTGCCGTAGAGCAACAGAGCCATGCCTATGCCTTGTGAAATGTGCAACAAAATGAATGCTATGGATTTAGGACTGATCTGGTAGAAGTAGCACTGTAATCATCACAGCCCTGAGTTTACTTTGGCAATGCAGGCCTTAAGACAATCTGTATTACTTTCTAAATCACAGATAGTGAGCAGGGTGGAATTCTGAATTGGGTGTCGAAGTGTTTAAATTAGATGTGCAGGATCACTGCTGAAAATAAGCAAAATGGCCACAAAACATATTGTTACTCATCATGTCTGGTTCATGTGATTTTATTAAAGGGCAATTTCATGGAGAATTGTATCTAGAGAAACTTGCTGAGTCACGGGAATCAGGTGTCTGGAGCAATTAATATCTCTAAAAGCAAAACTTTTGCAGTTTTGCAATAAGGTTTTGGGCTGAAATATATATTTTAAAGCATGTTCATGGTGGAGAAGCACATGCAAGAAATAGCCAGACAAAATAGATTTTTTTCAGATTCATTAATTCGGTTTTCTCACTTTTTTCTTTTTTTATCATCAACATTACATATTAACACTAAAAAGACAGGTAGATCTTAGATAGCAAATATAATGGTTACATGCACACTGTAAACATCTTGACAATACTGAAGTCATAGCATCTAGCCTGAGCTTGAGTCAAGACTATGAACAGAGTGATCTGAGACAGTGAGGGATAATGGTTAACAGATGAGACCCAAGGGATAACCAGGGACAGCACTATATGAGTCCAATTCATGACTGAGACTGAAATTGTCCTGTGATGAATGAGCTGTGCTTACGTACAGAAGCTATGACTGACCAGGCCCTGCTAATTGTGTTAATCAATAATGTAGAGTAATATGTTGTAACCACAGTTTTCTTTCTAGCTTATGCAGACAGACAAAACAGAAGCTGTTCAAAATGGTCAAATTGCCCTTTTTAGCTTTTCTAAGTGACAGTAGGTTAAACGCATACTCTACACAGAGCACACTTCTGCAAGTTGTAATGCACAAGCACTGAAGAGTTAAGCACACAAAACATGAAGTGTGGCCTGTTGCAAAAGTTATGGCACGTTTAATATGTTTACAATATGTTAATCTCAGCAAATACACTCACAAATATGTTATTGGGAACATCCTTGTGTCTACACTCATTGTCCATTTTATGAGCTCCACTTATCATATAGGTACACTTTGTTGATATGCAGATACAACCTGTATTCCATCAGTTGTTGTTGTTTTTTTTACCGACTTTGTTAGCCCCCTTTTAACCCTAGGCAGGACCACCACAGTGTGGATATTATTTGGGTGGTGGATCATTCGCAGCAGAGACACTGGCGTGGTAGGGCGTGGTGGCGTGTCATAACATAGCGTTATAATAAGTTTATTGTCAGGGACCCCCGGGATTTTGTTTATGAAACATATAGGGGGTCCAGGAGGTTAATGAGGGGGTCCTGCCCCCCTCCCCCATCTGAGAGCCCCCAATATTTCGCACCTTGCTTAAAATAGCATGAAACGGGATTGCACATATCTCTCAAAATACATAAGCCTAAGAAAAATCACCGATGCAGCATAAACCAGCTAAACTAAGACATAAAATATTGCATCATGCTACGCTGCTAACAGGGAGGGGCACATACCCTGGCGTGTGCACTCGAGGCACCACAAACCCGGCAGTCCCATGGCGGGCTGGAGCCTGTAAGGTTACAACGAAGAATTTATCCCTTCGACTAGACCAGGAACAAAACCATGGAGCTGCTGTGAGCTGCTAAACAGAGCCTGGAGCAAAATCCCGTCAAGGATTAATATCATGTAAATCGATTCTGGGTCAGTACTGAGCGACCCCATTTCACTGCCTCCTTCTCACCGCCTGTGGCTCAGTTTTCACACAGCAGTGCGGAGACCTGCTTTAACCACCAACCTTGAGACCAGCGTGCCATTAAATGACAAGCGACTTAAACCAATGTCTATGAACGCCCCAAAAGCGACACCACCCGTTCACATGGGTGGCCAATCCCTCCTCCGGCCTGTGCGGGAAAAGGGGGCTGGTCTCCGCTCCTGTATTGTTTACGTCCGTGGCCAAAAGTAGGTCATAGAGAGAGTGTGACAGTTAAGTGGCGAGAAGACTCGGGTGTTTTTTTCAGGAACGTTGCATCTCGGCTGGCACTAATATTAATTTACACCTTCACGGAGACTGAAAAAGTATTTGGCGGACTGCTAGGCGGCATCTCCCAAAGCTGGTAAATGAGACATAAGCTCGGCGGAGCCTTCAGACCGACATTGTCCCGGGTTTACAGGCACCGGAGTCTGCTATTGCTAACGCATGCTAACCTAGCTAGGTTTCTTGCTAACGGTTTGCTTACCCTCAGAGCCGAATAAGCGGCTATGCATGGTATCGGTTTTTATTTTGATAGCCAGCTACTTGTTTTGGTTTATTAAAACTACTTTTATATATTAGTTGGTCTGCAAAAAGCCCAAAAGCCGTAGCCAAACAAGTTAGCCGTTTATCTAGCTAGTTAGCGGACCAGCTCGACTAGGCCAAAAAAAATTCAGGCTGTCATGTTTGCGTGGATTCTGTACATTTGTCACTGTGTTTGCCAAGAATATGTATAGCTAAACATTAAACGGTGCGATTCAACGTGCACCTGTAAAATGCCTGTTTACGGGAAAGTGCCAAAGTGGCTTGTCTTGTGCGCATATTGGGTTGCATTGCTAGCCGTAGGCAGTGGGAGCAGTGCTCACAGGTCCTGAGAACACGAACCATGTTTTGTTGTTCTGCACAGTTTTGCATGTATAAGGAAGTTAAAGCTTTCAAAATGCCAACAGCAACGTGCTCATAGTTAGTTTAGTTGCATTTAAAGGGGAAATCACAGAGTTTTCCAAATTTCTGCATAATTCACTGGTTATTCTGAGCAGTTTTGTGTGAAATGGTTCATTGTCCTGAAACTTAACGCCTTATCAAGATTTCTTTACAGTGGTGGTGTTGGTAAAACAGGGTGTTGTTTACAGTCCAAAACCACCAGAGAAACATGTGTCCTCTGAGGTTTAGTAAGTCATGTTGATGAAGGTAAAATAGTCATAAATCTAAAAAAGAAGCTTTATCTTTTACCATAGAACACACTTCATTTACCCCTCCACCATATGTATATTCATGCTATATTTGTGTTCATGGCTCCTAGTTCCTATCCCCGCCCCTGTAAAGAAACAAACAGAGTGAGTAAGCTTCTCTACAATGCACCCTTTTATATCAAGCCCCTCTGGTTGACTTTGTTGATATCTCAATGATTTTATTATGCAGAGATTTAGGGGAAAACAAAATGGTGCGATTCCCCTTAAACAAGTCCATCATGTGCTTGGTCAGGTGTGTTAGACTTAGGAAAACACTGACTTTGGGAACTCTGGCACTCTGTGCTGTAATTTGCTGGTCACCAGCCTGACTCTTGCAAGTCTGCCTTCCTGCTGATTGTTGGCCTTCGAAAGGCTGTGATTACTGACAAGCTAGGTGTCGAAGAGGATAGTTGGTGATCTGTGTTGTTGAACTGGTCACAGGTGTGGTGGCCTTTGGCTGGCATGTCCAGGCGCAGCAGGAACAGTCGGGCGTGGCGGTACGTGTGGAGTGGGATTCGGCGTGATGCGGATGCAAGAGCACTGGTGCTGGCCTCAGAAAGCGAAGAGTGGGGCTACGATCGCCTACAGGTGTGTGTCTGTATATCTAAAATATGAGCGCCTGATGTGACAAAAGCCGGTCCAGTCAGAGGTCAAGATTCAGTGTGATTTCAGTTATTTTCCAAATTCTTTTTTTTCTACAGTGTTTATACGCTACATGGATTGATTTAACATGCCAGCCCTTTAACCCAATAAGCTTAAAAAATTGCAACCCCTATAATTGGTAAGCAATTACAAAAAATATCAATTTGGTCCTGTGTATAGTATAAGCCCCTTCACTCTCTGTTCCCACCCACTTTACTTTGACAGGACTGTAAGTGATAGGAGTTTTGATAAATCAGTGTTTGCCAAGCTTTGGCCTGAAGCACCCGTGAGCTGCATATTTGAGTGGTTTCCCTGAACTAACACTCCTGATCCAATAAATCAGGTCATTAGTAAATGCTTTCCAGGCTGGAGAAAGTCTGAAATGTGCAAGGCAGGTGTTCCCCAGAATGAGAGTTGTAAAATGCCAGTGTAGATACAGTTGACTCGTGTCTGTATGAGGTTTTCCTTTGAAAGCCTAATAATGTCCATTACCGGGCTTGACCCTGACAAGGCAACCGGAGTTCAGCTTATCAAATGTTAAAGGCATCCGTTTAATGCATTTTCAGTACTTGGTACATGGTAAACAATTAATTTCACAAACTTTTGATGCCTTTAGTTTGTTAATAAAATAGCTGCATTTATTTTTTGAAGTATCATCACATTCTATTTTTGCCATATTGCCCACCTCTACTGCCTATAGTAGGATCAAGGTTGGTTCCATTTAGCATCTCTAAAGCATACAGATGAAGAGATTGTTCATTAGAAACAATCAGTATATAGTATAACAAAATTTCATATGTGTTTTAAATACGTGTTGGATATTATTCTGCATTGTATGACCTTGTCACGTTCTCTTTCCTACTTTCACAACATTTTGATTATGTTGAAGTTTATTAGTTACTTTTTAAAAAAGTAAGTCTATGTTTAAACCTCTGTCCAATAAACATCTTCAACAAACTTCTTCTGAGTCTTCAGATAATGGCATATGTTTTCTTTATGGTATAACCTTAGTTTAGTATCAGGCATATTGTTATGCTGCACTTTGCATTGATATCACAGCAAGAAATAATGCTATCATGACTAGGGATGGAGTGATAATGATACTGAACACATCAAACTGACCATGTGTTTGTGTCCTGCAGTACAGTGACTCTGACTCAGAAGCCGAGTATTCTGCTATCGTGCCATCAGTGCCAAGTGCAGTTCCAGTAACTGGCGAGTCATACTGCGGCTGTGACTCACAGATGGAACCCAGCTGCAACCCTCGTCTGCGCAGTTACACGCGGCTGCGGGACTGCCACTGTGGTGAGGATGACCAGGGTAAGAGTGCACCAACTGACTGCTTTCTGGCTCCTCTATTACCTTAGAATTCTTAACGTAGCCCTTTAATTGCTTTAACTCTGACTCGCTGAATCTCTGGTTGGCTGTGTGTTTGCGTGCCTGTGCCAGAGTTTGACTGGGTGTGGGATGAGGGCAGTCGGTCAGCGGCCACGCTGTTGAGCTGTGAGAATAGAAAGGTGAGCTTCCATTCGGAGTACAGCTGTGGCACGGCAGCCATCCGCGGATCCAAAGAACTCTCAGAGGGACAACACTTCTGGGAGATCAAAATGACCTCTCCTGTCTATGGCACAGACATGGTAAGACCTGAGTGAGTGTCTGTGTAGCTTAGGAAATGCAAGTGGGTTTATATAGACAACAACATCTGAAAAGCTGCACATGTTGGATAAATAGAAACAGTAGTATTGACCATCTTGAAGCCTGAATTCCTACTTTTGTCCAGCTTTATAAATAACATTGTCAGAAAAACCACGTAAGTCAATGTAGGATTATGAACTTCTGTTATTTGTCAGATACACGCCCAGGCCCATTCCAAACCAAATAAGCTGAATTAGGACAACAAGTATGTCTTGTTTGAACAGCTATGTTTAGGGGTAAGACAAAACCTGAGTAAATTAGATTTTTGGATGAACCATTAAATTAAATGTGGTCTGTGTGATGGTCATAATTGGTCTGCCTGGAAGTAGCAAACGAAAGTTGGACAGCTACTGACTGCCGCTTTGCCATCAATTACACATACAAGCAATCTGCTGATATGTAGACCACGAGACGGTATGTAACTTGTTATATGCTTTGTAGATGGTAGGCATTGGCACATCAGATGTCAATCTGGACAAATACAGACACACATTCTGCAGCTTACTGGGTAAAGATGAAGACAGCTGGGGCCTGTCATATACAGGTAAAATTTAAGACAGTAGTACATACAGCTTAATGGAGCATGTATTATGGAACTTAGAAGTGTTTGTGTTTTAGGGTTGCTTCATCATAATGGTGACAAGGTGAGCTTCTCATCACGATTTGGTCAGGGATCAATCATAGGAGTTCACCTGGATACCTGGCATGGAACTCTTACCTTCTTCAAAAACCGCAAATGCATTGGTAAGAATCTCTTACAACGTCACAGACATGCCTGGCATTAGTGATCTTGGGGGAAAGTGATCGTGTGGGTATTCTTTATGTGCGGAGTTGGGTAAAGGACCCTAAATCCATATTCAAACAAAGCAGCTTCACTACATTGCAACATTGTTATAAACGTAGCAGTCTACATGCAGTGACACGGTCAAGACATGTCTAGGGTTAAAATGTTGCCTTGGAACTACAAAGCTAATGTTGCTAACAAAAACTAGAACTTGATAGTCACCCAAAATTACTAATTTGTTTCTGTAAAAATACTAAAACTTTTCAACCTGCTCAAACTTCAGGTTCGTATTAAGACCATGCAAACTTGCATTTTAAGACATAGTATGACTTACTGTGAGCTATGAAATGAATAAAACTCACTGCTATGATCAGCAAAACCAGATTTATTATTTACAAAATATTAACATTTTATAAGTGTGTATCAGTATAGAAATGAGCAGATATGTTCATGAGAAGTACAGATATGTGCATGAGTACATGTAACTAGTCATAACTACATGACACAGTGACCATGCACTGCTGTTTGTGTTTTACGCAAGAGAGCGAATTATATAGTTAGATTTATTTTTCATCCTTCAAGCCTTATTAAAAATGGATTTATACTTTGTATCCTTGGTTTTTTGCAGTACACAGAAATAAACCTGTTCAAGAGGAGGCAGGTACTCTGTAGAGTGTTGCTGTGAATGTAGCAAAACCCGAAAAACTGTCAAAAATTGCAGACCAGAGCATATATTTTACCTGACCTACCAGTTCAACTTGAGAACGTTGTTGACAATGGTTTAGCTTTCTTATTGGATAACTGCTACCCCTCTCACTCTCCACTGTGAGTAATGATGACTCTTGATGTGACAGCAGGATTGTTGTACAGGGTTGTACAGGATTTGTCTGTGTTTTTCACCCTTCTCCTCTGTAATAAAAGTACAGACTTACTGTTTGTCACTTAGCTGGTGTTCGAATAATAAATGATTTTCCAGGTGGTTGCTGCCTCAAATTGTACAAGCCTATGATTTAGTCCTAAAATGAAATGAGCAGTTTTCTCTAATTTGGTGGAAGAATAATCTGATGGGCTTTGCTCTGATTTGCTGTCTCCAGTGTCTATAGTGCCAAATGCTGAGTGAAGCTGCTCGATATTGTCCAAGGTTTGAGAAACTGTATGGAGTGAAATGTGCAGTACAAACTAACAACTTGGATTTACATTTGTCTAGCATCTTGTTAGCGGGCAAATAGGACTTCCATGCTACTCTTAAACGTTTGCTGATTCATGAAACAATGGATGATGGTCTGTAAACAATTAACTTGGTCCAGGTCTCAGTTATCTCTGTGCTAGGGAAGCATTAGAGAAAGTAAGAAATTCATTAAGTCAATCACAAATGTAGGAGCCCACTGGCTGATTAAAGGCACAGCTGTAACAGTATATTATATTCACATAGGTCAGCCGTGATGCACATATCCTGGAATATAGAACCCACTAGAAACTTTTGGCATGTAAGAACTTTATTTAAGAACTTGTAAGTCTTGTAAGCTGTTTTTTAAGATATTACAGATGTCTTATAAGCTATTTTAATCCGAATAAGGCTATAGATTAGACCCCAATAATAATCCATATAAGAGAGCATTTATTAATCACAATTACATTTCTATAGTGTTGTTGCTTTGCAGTCCTGGAGGGGTTATAAATTCCTTCCAGAATTGTACAGAATAGTTTTCTTGACCATGTTCTTACAGTAAACATTTCCAGCGTCTTTAATTATGTGTTTGCACACATTGTAGGTGTAGCTGCTACAGAGCTGCAAAACAAGCGTGTGTATCCCATGGCATGCTCCACGGCTGCCAAAAGCAGCATGAAGGTGATCCGCTCGGTCTCCGCCCCCACCTCCCTCCAGTACCTCTGCTGCTGGCGTCTCCGCAAGCTCCTCCCGTCCGGAGCCGACGCCCTGGGGGTTCTGCCCCTCCCACCCGGACTCAGGCACCTCCTGCACTCCAAACTTGGCTGGGTGCTAAGCTTGGACCACTCACATCCGCGCACAAACTCGAACGCTCACACGCCGCCTGGGCCCTCGTCAGGCAGCGACTCAGAAGGCTGTGCTTCTGACCCTGAGGCCTGCCAGAGGAAACGCTGCCGTTGGACCTGAGGCTCTGCTTATCTGAAAAAAACACGTACATGCACACTCTCACTTAACACATGGTCAATCTGTTCCTATTGTACAAACTCAGTTGTTTTATGTTGAGGCTGTCTGCTGATGGAGCTGGCTGAAAACAAGCCTACTGAAAAGAATCGTATTTCATTCAACTCATGCACCCAGTTTAACAAAAATACTCTACTCTTAAACAGTAACCTCTGTGGAGTTGACGCAGTTGCATTTTGTTGTATGGAGCATCGCCAGCCATACAAAATAGTACTTTGTTAAGGTGCAAGGGTGTATAAAACCACATAATGACTGGAGAGTGAACTGACTTAGCTTACCATTTGACTAATGCCACTTTCCCCTATAACCAGTTTAACATGTCATCTCGATGTTCTTTATATCCAGTACTTTGTCCTTACTATTTGCATCAGAGCTTGGCTCCATGGTGGGTATAATGGATACTAAAACATAGGATGTTGGACAGGTTGGATTAGTTGTCAGCCTTTTGATGCACCATTCGGGAATGTGATTCACCATCCAAGTTAGCTAACCACATGACTAAGTAGACAGCAGACCTCATCAGCATGGCATTAATGTTCAGTAAAGTGTGTTCACTTGAATGGGACTGGTTTCAAGGAAGGTGCTAAATGTGAGAAGTTTGAAACAACTATAGCAAATGTCTTGTTTCTGCAACTGTGTCACAGTATGATGTTATATGGTCATATTCTAAATGTTTTTGTGTGCCATGTGCAGGCCTGGCATCAGTAATAGACTCTTGGACCAGAGCAAAATGACCCTTAAAATGCAAAGGCAGCTGTCTTTGACATGTTATAATGATAAATATACCTTTTACCATCAAACATTGGGCTGTCACTGCTAAGTTGTGTACTTTCTAATTATGTTTGTACTGTCCCACATTTAATGAGAGCTTTTAAAGTACTTATTATGCTTTAATCATCTTACTCTGCATCACTTTGTCCAGCCAGTCAGTCAGTAAATGTGTTAGTGCAGTATGCGTGTGGTCTTTCGCTGGGTGGTGGGAGGGAGTCACACGGGGTCAGTTTTAAAGATGCCAGGCTAACTGTTTTTGTTCACCAGTGTGGTAGTGCCGTTCCACAAATGTCCTACTAATATGTAAAACATTAACACCTACATGGGTTTTTGGACCTGTGATTTGAGCCTACTCTTGCCCTAACTTTTTGTTCCCTGGGTTAGAAACTGGTGCTCCACACAAGATGTTCTCTCTAGGGCCGCTCCTACCCTGATACGAAACAAAACCGCTGTTGGCAATCTTAATGGCAGTCTCACCACAAAGCCCATCCTTTGAGAGCAAACTCACAGACCAACAAATGGGCAGGGACAATGTCAATGTCTGTGACATGTTGTCAGTTCTTTAAATTCAGCTAGAAAAGCTGATTTTCATAATTCAGATGTTATTTGAAAAATGTACCTGCCCCCTTTCTTATAAGCGTACTCTTACATCTCTCTATGAGGGTCATATTTAACCAGTATGGGGTCTAAGTGTGTATAGGTTTTGTAATTCACAAAATCTATTTTTTGTTATGCATTCAAGCACTTTTTCTGCTTCTTGTATGTATATAGAAATACATACAGATCCTCTATGCTGTTTTCTGTACATATTGTATGTACTGGCTTTTTCTCTCATCTGTCTCTCTGCTATATGTCATGCATGGCCTTTTATTTGAAGTATGATTATAGAAATTGGACAAATTATATATGCACAGAAAAAGAGACTGGAGATGTAGGTGGCTGTTTTTTTTTCTTTTTTAAAATCATAATAAAGGACTAAAAATCATTGCCATTTTGTGTGGGCTTTTTTGTGTACTCACATGGATTCTGGAATGGGTTGCACTCATATGGGAATTGAGGGTCAATGTAGATTATTATTACTTTTTACTTTATATGCATTATCCTTTTTTGTACATATCTATTGATGCAAATGCATGAACATTTCAGTGTAGAAACTAGAGTACATCTGTCTGGATTAGCAACATGGAAAAATAAAACTGGTTTTATAAATGCAGAAAAATGGATACAATGCAGACATTGTAATAAATTACCCATCATCTCCTAGAATTATGCTCTTTCAAGGTACGTACAATACATAATCAACTCATTTGTCTGATGCCAATTTTGACAATCCATAGAGATATGTATACAGTGCACTCCTGCTTAGAGGAGCCCATGGCTGCTGATTGTTAGGACGAGGTTTAAGGAGTTAGAGTATTTATAAAGCTTTGAAGTTTGGCTCCCCCATCCTTTCTTAATGGTGATTGTCAAAAAGCCATAGCTCTAAGCTAGGTATGAGACCTTCGTAAAAGTTATCTGAGTTATCTTTTGGGTTCACAAACCTTCGCATGATGCTCCTTTCCATTTGTACAAAACAAAAATAATGCACTAAAGAATGTCATGTTGAAAAAAATGTTTCATTTTAGTTTTTTGGTGCCTAAATGGCTTAAATGTTTGCATGTGTTTTATGTTAAATCTGTTTTTATGCACAATGCACAATAAATAGAATAACATTTTGTTTTGTTAGATTTGCTAAGTTGGACAAAACAGAAGCTGCAGTGGCACATTACTGCAGTAGCCTGGTTTGTTTATACTTTATTTTATTCTATTGTTTAAAAACCTACATCACAGGCTCTTGTGTGTAAATCTGAGTATGTTTATATCTGACTACAGATGTAAATGTTTATACATTATACGCTTATTGTATGTAATTGTATTCCAATGTTTGAACACCCCCCCATTCAAAATACATGTGTTCTGCGTCAGTTTACACATCTTCTCCAAAGGCACACTTAAAGGCATTTTTCTCTAAGTTCTGGTGCACAATGCCTGTTTATTCGTTTTACATAATGAAAAAGGCATATATATATATATATATATATATATATATATATATATATATATATACATATATATATTCCTTAGTACTATTACATGCTTACACTTGCTTATTATTATTACCCCTTAGAACTGTAGTCCTGGATTGCTGTGACCGATATGAAAGCTCTAGGAACCAGTGATAGAGCCTCGTTTCCGAACGGAGCGATTTTGTTTCGGACCCCGGTGGAGGAAGTTACGTTTTGTGGAGGTCAAGTCGAATCGGGGACGACTGGTGCTGAAAATCCTCTGAAGTCTGAATTTCAGAGCAGGTGAGAGTTCTGTGTTAGAGGTGGTAAGATCGCTGTTGATCACTCACAGGACTTCATTAAGATGTTTCATCGTTGCGCTTTGTGCGTGCGCGCGCTGCCGCTCTAAATACATACCTCCACGTGAGGCATGTAACTAGGCAACAGCACATGAGAACTTCACTGGGGTATCTGTTTCTGCCGCAGATCTGTTCTGTACACTGATCAGTCATAACATTAAACCACCTGCCTGTGTGTACACTCACTATCTATTTAATCAGCTCCACTTACCATACAGGAGCACTTTGTAGTTTACAATTACAGACTGTAGTCCATCTGTTTCTCTGCATACTCTTTTAGCCCCCTTTTACCCTGTTCTTCTATAGCCAGGACCATCACAGAGCAGGTATTATTTGAGTGGTGGATCATTCTCAACACTGCAGTGACGCTGACGTTGAGCTGGTGTGAGTGGATCAGACACAGCAGTGGTGCTGGAGTGTTTAAACACTGTGTCCACCCACTGTCCACTCTATTAGACACTCCTACCTTGCTGGTCCACCTTGTAGATGTAAAGTCAGAGACGATAGCTCATCTACTGCTGCACAGTTCATGCTGGGTGTCCTCTAGTCCTTTATCAGTGGTTACAGGATTCTGCCCACAGGATGCTGTTGGCTGGATAGTTTTGGCTGGTGGATTATTCTCAGTCCGGCAGTGACACTGAGGTGTATAAACACTCCAGCAGCACTGCTGTGTCTGATCCACTCACACTAACACACCACCACCACACTGAAGAACAGGATAAAAGGTCATATGCAGAGAGACAGATGGACTACAGTCTGTTGTTGACAATGGTAATCGGATCTGATAAAATGGCCAAAGAGTCTGGAAAAAAAGGAGGTGTAAGGTGCCATGTAAAACCCTGCATATTGTGCAGACCCCTTCATCCATCTCCGTACTTGCAGGAAACTTGATCTCCATGAGCAGAGTTGGGTGTCTAGAAGCTACTGCATCAGTACATGGTGATTAACAGCTTTTGTTCACATGAGTGTCAGTGAATATGCATGGTGCATATACCTTGTGTAGGACAGCATGAAAAGATATAACTGCTACATCAGTGGTTCTAAATTTTAGCTTGGGTGTTTTCCCTACTCACAAAACCTGACCCAACACACAAGGGGCTTGTTAATTAATTGATGAGTTAAATGAGGAGCTCTAGATGCGCGTCAATAGGTCCCACTGTGTGGAACCTTGAGCTATATTCTTTTATTTTCTTCACCTGTCTAATTAGCTGCCAGGCGTATTCTGGGCGACTCAAGGTTGAGGCTGTATCCACCACACTAGTCTTAATGATATCAGTTATATAGGATTAGGACAGCAGGCAAGGTAGAGACAGATGTGTTCAAAGTGTGTTTTGTCTTTATTATTGATCCCTCTCTCCTTCCATTGTCTCCTTCAGTCACCATGGTGAAGAAGAAGCGCTTGAGGCTGATTGCTGAGATGGCCCGAAAGATCCGGGCTTATCGAGAGCTGAAAAATCGGCCACGGGACTCGGAGCGCTATACTCTGGACTATGACACCATGACACGGCCGTTCACTGGTAAGAAGCTTCCAGTACTGGCCTGGAAAGACGTGCAGAGGGAGACGCGCCTCTTTACATTGCTGGCTGGCATGCGCATGTTCGGCGTGGGCCGGCTCTTCACCCGCAAATCGTGGCTGGAGGAGCACACGGAGCCCTGCTACTGGAAGATAACTAAAGTGAAAGTAGACTACACAGCAGAGGTAAGAGAGTCGCATGCATGACTCTCTGTCTTGGACTATTTAACAGGAGACATTCCAAACGACCTCAGACACTCATAAAAAGCATTAACAATATTTTTTTAGGTTTATGTTTGTGCACTTATTTAATCATTTGTGCTCTTTTTTTCTAGAATATGGACCATGGGAAAGCATGGGGAATTTTAACATTTAAGGGTAAGTGAAGTAGCACATGAACCTTTTACTGCATATCCAAAACTGCACAGATGCAGTACGTAATGAAATTAATAAGAGAATTCATTACGCAATTCTATAAGATGTTAGTGTCTTGATTTTAATACATTTTTCAGATACAACAAAAATAAGGACTCCTTCAAATTTCTGTACTTGGGGCTCTTTTTACATCCAGAGTACAATGATTACGAGAGCAAAAGGTTAGCTAACAAAATTATTCAGGCTGGTGTTAGCTAACAAAACTGAAAGACATGAAATGTTTTACCACATGTGTTTGCTGCACACTCTACACTTACTTATAGGGCTGGGCAATAAAACCATATATAGATCGTTATTGTGCTAAATTATGCCACAGTACAATACAGTATGCTTTTCTGAATATATTGTGGATATTGTTGGTACTTGTATAACACTGGCCAACTGGATGTTTCATTACAAAGAGAGCAAAATTAGTTTTGCCAGTTTTTGGTTGTGTGTTTTAAATGTAGCACTACTGGTTCTTTTTTTCTTTGTTCATATATTTAAGAAATTTAATATTGTGACACATTGTGAAATTTTATCAGGATATTAGTTATTTGCCATATTGCCCACCTCTACTAACGTTACAGCCCAACATATTTCGTGGTTGTCCCCAGATGTTCTTGTTATGAAATCACGTCATAGAGTTTTTGAGTAGTTTGATGGCATACTTTTAGATGTTTATCTAACGTGAAGTAACTTTATTCAAAATAGCCTAGCTTACAGTTAAAGCTGAAGCAGTTTAAAAGGAACAAAATACTAGATATTTTATAACCAATATCAAGTTTTCATTATCAGTTTCTAAAGTGATATGGCACCATCTCTTGTGAAATTTCTAAAAATTTCTTGAATGAGTCACGGATTATATTTTTAATAGCAAATGTGTTTTTACTGAATAATAAGGTACTGTCATATCAGTTCAGGCACCCCTGGTTAAATTGCATGTTGTTTTTCTAACTGAAAATAAGTGAATGCATCCTGTACAGAGAACAATTTTCTGCACTGTTTAGTGTACAATTACTGTTTATTTGCTTTTACATATTGTGGAAAAAAATGGCCTGTGCAAACGTATAGCAAACGTATTTTATATTTCATTTTTTGTTTCATGTTGGAAATCACATTTTCATGCAACTATATATTCAGTCTTTGACCACCAGTCAGGACTCCTGGGTTTCTACAGAAGAGGAGCCCCGTGGCTATATCAATGAATTGTAAAATGTCATTATGTAATAAAAGAAAGAATAAGAATCATAAAAATAGATAAAGATCAAGATCCTTATATAGTTGTGTAGTAAGTGATGAATTGCATACATTGGATTGTGTTACAGGTAAAGAGGAGGGCTCTGAGCAGGAGTTGGACAAGGTCATGTACCATGACTGGCGACTGGTGCCCAAACATGAGGAGGAGGCCTTCAAGCGCTTTGAACCCATCCCTGAGCCCCCTATCCGGCACGTATGCTATCCTCCACTCCTGCGGGCTATGATCCTGGCACAGCAAGCCAAGCAGCTGGGTGTGGACGCCAAAAGCCTGCCTGAGCCCACCCTGCCTCTTAGACGAGATGTGCTACTAAGCAAGGAGTACTTCCGCAGCCAGGAAGAGAAGCGGAAACAGGAGGGAACTCCGGTCTAATGCCAAGTTGAGAGGGGAAAGGTGATGACATTCTTGCGCTGGTAACCTTGGCAAGCGTCCTCTGGCCCATTCTTTTCAGTATGATGATTGTTTGGTTATAGCTGCGGGTTAAAACTGTATGAGCTATATACACCCAATGCATACCATAATCATAATGAGAGAAAATTGTCTGCACATAAAAGCATCAATTTGCTTTAGCGTCAGTACTGCTTAGAATGCTTCTGGTGCACTGGAGTCACTCCACTGAACACCGAAAGATAACCTAATGGACGTTTCTAAGTCTTTGCCTCCCTTTGTTGTGCATAACATGATAGAAAAGAGTAGGGCAGACTGAGTCATCTCTGTGTAATGTTCTATACTGTGTGCTATGATGATACCATTTATGTTATATATGTGTTATGTATATGATGACATTTGAGTTTATAAATGTATATGAGCTAGCTATGAGTCTGCCTGAGTACTTTTGTCCTGCACTGTCATAAACTTACAGGAGCATTCATATGTTATTGGGTATGGTACATAATATTCTGTAGTGAGTAACATTATATCCCTCAGTCTGCATCATCGGAAGGGTCTGTCTTTTTTCTCAAAGCTTCATTCCCTTCTAGTTCACATGATGACAAAAATAATTCCTAGAAATGAAGTATTTTAGACAAACAACAGAATAATGGGAAAAAAAACACAGACCTGCATTTACTGCTGGTCTAAGCTGGTCAACCTGCTTGGTCATGCAGGTTGACCAGGATACTAGCATCAAAACACAGCATATGCTGGTTTTGCAGGCACCATCATACTAATTTAAACTAATGTCCAGCACGGCAGGGTCCAGAACACATGCTGATTTGCTGGTGGTCTATGCTTGTTTTTCTAGAGCCAAAGTAAGTAATAAACAATTCATTTAAAACTGTGCAGATCTGTATCATCAAGGCCCATTGAAGCAAGTTAAGATTGGATGCCTTCTCAATGGTTTTTATAGACTTGCGACCATGGAGCCTCATATCTAATGTGATGTTTAGAACTTTGGTGAATGTCATCAAAAGTATTTGAGACCAGAGTTCATGGGTGAATCCAAGCATAAAATAACGCAGTGACTGATGGGTAAATATTTACACAACTTCCTGTAAAATAATAAACTGTTGTTCACTACTGCCAAGACAGTTTTAAGTTTCCCTTCCAAAGTAACGATCATGGTTTGGAATCACCCTTAAAATGTCTGAAACCCCTGTGTAGTCCGCCTTGAAGGAAACCGAGGACAAATGAAATGCACCTCTAACCTTTAAACTAGAACATTTTACTTTAAATGTTATTGTGGCACCATTGAGCTGGTATGTGTATAGGTGAGTAGGTGTGTGTAGACATATATAGAGAGGGGTATTTGTTCATGGTTGTGGGCTGGAGTGTCCCTTTAATGCCTGCTTGCAAAGCTCCTGTGTGTTTAAATTAATCATTTTCATATTACTATAAAAGATGACTTAAGAATAAAATGGAAATAAAAACAGAGTGAAAAAACAAAGCTAGGTGACAATGTGTAGGATTTATACATTAAAACATTACAAAATTAACTAAATTATCAACAGAATTTGAAGTTTTCACGGTATGTCAAAGGCGCCTGTATCATGTTGCAAAGATATCTACTGAAGTAAGCACTAATATTAACCAGCTAGCCCTGTCCTGTCTCATTTTACCACTTTGTACCTCAAGGGGCGACAGTGAGTCACTGTATCGTCAAATTTGCCATCAGTACAGCATGACAGGATGAAGAAGAAGCCCGAAAACAAGTGATAAATAGAAGTAAAATAAGAGTTAACGTTGGTGTTGCTTTCCACTGCTGGAGACACTCTTGGCGAATAAAGGGATGAGGTTTTATGCCTAACTTGCAACAGGGGGAAAAGTGAAAAGGATGGCAGAGGCGTGGCTGTGTGGAGTATGAATCTTGTGATGTTACATATTGCTCCTTTAATCATAAAAATAAATCTAAGAATATATTTACAGTTCTAAAAAGATTAGATTAAGAAGATTAAGTAACTACATAGAAAATAAATTACATTTCTGATCAAACAATACTAAGAATGATGCAATTGTACAAGGTTTTCATAGCTTTTCTAATGTCAGACAAACCTATAAGCTTTAGATACTGCTTACATTCCTTAATACAGACTATGTATGAAGGAATACTAGAATCAATCTAGGGGGGGTTATTAAGTTTATTAAGTGATATTGTCTTTTTCTGGATGTATTATAAAACAAAGAGCCCACTCACTATATACTTCCACAAGAGACAGAAATCCTCACACAGCCGATAATAGTAATAATCAGTCATTCAGGGCAGAGCACGTGTTTGACCACTTCTTGCAAAGGCAGAGGGCGTGCACGTGCTCGACTGCGCAGGCGTGTTTCAAGACGTCGGTGCGCGTTCCCGTGCGCGCCCTCTTCTTCTCTCCAAGAAAATTCACGGGGCGGACGAGCCGGTGCATTACATGCAAAAATGATTTGTGTGTTCTTAACTCTGTTCGCTTACGTTTTCAGAACAGGTGAGCACTTTCGAAAGACCTTTTAAATAAGATTTAAGCATGAATGTCCGTCCTTTGTGCCTTTTGCCTATTTTTGTCCTCTGACAGGCACTATATTAGGAGTCTGTGTGCTCGGTTAGCTAAGCTGGCTACTGTGGAAAATGTGAGTAGCAGTGCGAGGAATATCAGCCCGTTTTCTGTTGCTTCCTAATACTCGTGTAGACCGCACAAATGCCTGCTCATCTAACGTTATTGGATGCCCTGCTCACGCACATGTACCTAACCCGGAATAATAAATATGTTGACTCGCTTTCACGTCATGTCACTTCAGGTGGTGACTTGTATTTGTAAATATGTCAAGGTTAAAATCCAATATTACTCAAAATGTCCATGAATTAAAAGAAAGTAAAAGATTTATATGTAACCTGAATAGAGAATTGCACGCTGATATTTTTTTCTCAGCAACTTGTCAGGCTTCGGTTTGAAGGAATCGGTTCGGTGAACTGAATCGAACTTTTCCACACTGCTGTTCTGCTTGAAAGAATCGGTTCCATAAGCTCACTTGAATTTTTTTGCTGTATGGTTCAGTTCGAAGGAATCGGTTTGGTGAACTGAATCGAACGTTTCCTCACGAGAGTTCAGATTTAAAGAATCAGTTCCATAAGCTGATTCGAAATGATCATAACTACTGGTCACTTCGAGGGAGTCGGTTCGGTAGACTGAATCGAGGTTTTCCTCACTTCAGTTCAGTTTGAAAGAATCGGTTCCATAAACGCACAGTTCGAAAGAATCGGTTTGGTAAAATGAATCGAACCGCAGCTCATGAACTCACTAATGATTCTCCTTTGAAGTTTGCAAAAAATGGTTCATTAAACTGTTGAACTTGGAAAGGTCGGTAAACTAAAACGAGCTCATATAGTTCACTTTGAAAGAATGAAGTGAATTGTACTCCTTTTCACTGTAGTTCAATTTTAAAAATCGGTTCCCCTAATTGACTCGACATTCACGTCTCACAGTTTAGTGTGAAAGAATCGGTTCTGAAAACTGAATCAAGCCTTCCAGCACTAGTGTCCGTTAATCGCCTCCGCTTCACTCTACTGAAGCCTATTAATAGCTTCAGTTCTCCTGTTGGCTCTCTAGCCTTTATCCCCCGGTGTCCCCGTTACACTATTGGTCAGTCTGTGTGTCGGACTGGACGCGCGAGACGGCCGCGAGCAGCATGGGCTCCAAAAGGTCACTCTCGGACCCGAAAGATATCCTGGATTTAGGAGCGAAAATTGCCCGAGTCGGTGAAGCAGGTACAGTGGAAAGAGCCACATGTGTGACTGTTTATATCTCGCCCTGCTTTACGTTACAGACGGAGATCGCTCAGTCCAGCTCAGCTACAGTTATTACCAAACCATCTGTCCAGAGGGAGGCGAGCCGCTTCTGCCTAACCCTCACTGTAATAGGTTTACAGTTTGATATTAGGTTATTAAGGATGCAGCCTAGTTTATCTGTCTGCCAATACTGCATTCACCTCGTGCATTGTCTTGGTACCAGTATAAGACATGCTGTGTCAAGTTAAACGGGAACTCCACAAGTTTTTAAGGGTTATGCATAATTAAAAGATTGAGATGTAAACAAAGTCATTCACAGTAGTTTAGTGTGAAATGCTCACTTCTAGAGAAACTTCCAGATAGGGAATTGGTCATAATTGGTGCAGATAATAGGATATCTAAAGAGTTTATGCCTTTATTCAGTATTTTAAATTGCTCTCTGAAGTCTGCATAGTAGGTATGTGACTTTGGGGGGAAAATGCCCAGATGTGGTTTTACATGCCAGTTCACCTACTATTATTTGGCCCAGAAATGAAATGAAATTGCTATTTTCCCTTGTATGGTGAGCTCATGAATACTTTGATGAGCTATGCTTTGATTGGAGGGTTTACAGTGAGACACTGTGATGATCACACAGAAGCAACATGGAAACAGACAGGAAAAATCAAGTGAATCTCTGTTTAATGAGCTACGTCATAGTATTTAGCCAGCTGTGCTAACGTTAGTTACATGGAGACTGTAAGTGGATAAAGTTGCACAGCATGACTGCTCCTCGCTTCAGTGGACAACTCGATGTTGTCCAAGGTTTAAGACACTATGTGCAGTGATATGTGCAAAGCACACTAACAACTTGGAAATAAAGTTGTCCAGGACCCTGTTAAAGATGCGGGAGCTGAAGTTGACTTCCACCTTAAGTGGTGTTATCTACATTCTGGTGCATGTACAAGCTGAAGCATTTAAGGTGGAATGAAGCTTTCAAGCAAGAAGCCGAAGAATAGGAAGCCAATTTTAGCCTTGTTTACAGATGAACTTTGGTTTGGTTCCTTGGAAAGGGCATGAAAAGTGCTGCCATCAGCTTTACAGCTTGGAACAGTGGATTTAGTCTGAAACATAGTCTGACATTTCTGATGCTGTTGCTCTGTTATCATATGTATGTATATATTACTGAGTCAGGACTGTTACGTAACAGATATTTTTTTACTGTCCAGTCCTCTTTTGTAAATGCAGGATTTGTATTTGAAGGAGAAGACGTGCCATGTTTTTGCGTAAAAATATTTTAATATTAGACAACAATTAAAGGAATCAGAAAAAAAACTGTTCCCGAAGTGCAACATCCCCCTAGCTTTTCAGAATCACTGTATTCGGGCAGTGTGCTCATCTATGACAAGTAACTTGCTAAATAGTCCAGACAAGTACACAGACCATAAAACAACTGTTCAAAATAAACTATTAAGGAGAAATAACTGTAATAATAATAATAAAATTAAATTAGAGATTAAAGTATATAAATGCTGTGCCTTGTTCTAATGTCTTTGGTAAATTAGATTTGTGTACTTGAGTATTAGATTGTGCTTGGAACGAAGCTCTGTGAGGTGGTTTGTCTCCAGGGACAAGGTAGCGTTAGGCTAGTATGTGACATGTGGCTGATGTGTGAAAATTGCAGGATGGACCGGAGTGAACGAGCGCACCTTCATCGCTGTGAAGCCAGATGGCGTGCAAAGGAGGCTAGTGGGAGAGATTATCCGCCGCTTTGAACGCAAAGGCTTTAGACTGGTTGCCATGAAACTCCTGCAGGTAGGGACTCTCTTCAAAAAGTGTTCTTCTAAGAAAAAAGGTGCAGCATTAGGATGTGTTTGCCACCAAGACAGTAATACTACATTGGAAATGGGATATTTTCAATTCATAAATCAAATACAATTGCCATACAATGTATATAAATCATATGTTTGCATGATGTGGTTTTTGTAGGCTTCTGAAGAGCAGTTGATGGAGCACTACTGGGACTTGAGGGAAAGGCCGTTCTACAAAGGCCTGGTCAAGTACATGAGCTCGGGACCCATCGTGGCTATGGTAAGAAATACAGATCACTTCAGAGCCTTACCTCTAAACCTGATTCCCGAACTGCATCCTGTGCTACAGCTGAATGGTATCAGTTCTTATCTGTGAAAATATCGTAGTATATTCAGTGTGTGTGGTTCTGTGTGATAGGTGTGGCAAGGCCTGGATGTGGTAAAAACCTCCAGAAGGATGCTTGGAGAGACAAATCCGGCTGACTCCCTGCCAGGAACCATCAGAGGAGATTTTTGTGTGGAAGTGGGCAGGTTAGTGAATGGCTCCTGATTACGTTAAGTACAGGTGCCGGGGGTAATGTAATTTAATGACTGATGCCTATTTCTTTACAGCAGAATCAACCTAATTTTTTCAAATAGGAAACAGTACACAGTAGAAGACAGAGGACACGACTTAACGAGAATTGGCCACCGATAGCAGTGGAGATGCTAGAGCGCACTTGAGAAACAGTTTAGAGAGGAGGAATTAATTTAAGCTTAAAATTATTGGTCATACGTAATTGGTCACATATCTAAATAATGAAGGCACAGAGCCTCTGCTAATAACAGTATCATAAACAAATCACGTTTTACCTAAACAAAGATGTTAGAAATGCTGCATCCCAGATCCATCCCACATTGTACCCACTGCCTCAAGCATGCGAAAGGGCATAGTTTCCACACACACTAGGGCTGCAGTGTGCACCAGTGATTATGAAGTTGTTTTTTATTGTAGAAGCCGTATACGCAGTGGTGAGCAAAAGGGGAAGCACACAGCTTATTTGACTAAACTACTTTGTACCTGTATTGTTGCAGGAATGTTATCCATGGCAGTGACTCTGTGGAGAGCGCACAGAGAGAAATCTCCCTGTGGTTCAAAGAGCATGAACTCATCTGCTGGGACGAGAGCACCGAGCACTGGATCTATGCGTGATGTCATCCCCTTCCACTCACAGAAACACATACAGAGCTTTGCGGCCTTACACAATTCTAGCGCAGCACACGCAAATTCTCTTTTTGAAGTAGTACTCTTCTGCAGGATTGGCACAAAAGCCTCAGTATCCTATGATACTCCAAGAGGAGAGTTGCCTACCACACATGTAGTGGATAGCATGGTAGACGGTGCGTTCTGCTTCAAACAGGGTTCTATAGAGAGATTTAGACTTTACTGTTTATACTTTACTCTTCGGCAGTGTTCAGACTGCAGTCAAATCAGATTTGTTTCTTAAGTCACATGTTTCAGTTCATCTGCATAGGTTGCTGTGTTAACAACGTAGGCGTCATTAACTACGTTGCTGTGCTGGCAATTCAGATTTCATACATGGATCCAGGAGAGATGGAGGTGCATCATCTTGCTCTCCAAACATATTGCTCTCTTCCATAGTCTGAAAGAGCAGAAATTCTGGCACTTCAGTCATTATCGAGTTGACGTCACCATTATGTGTTGCATTGCGAGTGATGCAGAAGACACTTTGAAATTTCAGTGACCAGAGCCTCCAGACTGAGACGCATGTGTCAAAATCTGATTTAAACCGCATTTCAAACCACCTCAAAATGTGTTTTGATCCAATTTGCAAAAATGTTATTTCATGTTATTTTCAAACCATGTTTTTTTGTATAGTCCAAACTATCAAACATCAATCTGAATACAATCTACACATGCCAACGATCAGAATTTGGGCTGACAGTCTGAACAAGGCCCTATAGGAAGAGTAGTGATGTAATCTAAAAACCTATTTAGACTGTCTCTGAGAGGGCTTTGCTACATAACCACTGACCAAAACTTGCTTTTAAAAAATGTTGCCATCTAGAGTAACGCTCCTCCATACTCCATGTATGTAGTAACATGTTTACATTTGTGCATATGGCATTTTTACATTTACATGTTTACATTAATGTGCACACTTTGAATATCTTCATGTGCTCGCACATCACGAAGCAATATTTCTATGTTTGTCTGCTGTTACTTTATGCATTGCTTTGGAACAAACAAATATGTGGTTCACTTGTAATACTAATCTAAAAAAAACACAGTAAATAAGCTGCACAACTTGATAGTTGTGATTCTGGAAGAAAGGCACTGTTATGTATAAGAGACCGCCTCAGCGACATGAACCAATCGTGTTATTTTGAAACCTTCTGAACATCATGCTCTGACTTTTGCATGTTTTTATCCTACGCATCGCATATTTTGTAGCTCCTTTTGTAGATACTGAAGACTAAGCGGTATGCCTCTGGAGGAAAAAACGAGAAGCGCAATAATGAACTCATGAATGATAAATGATGTAGACTGGTCTTGCTCTCTTGTTGCACTACAGCTTTGGCCTCTGGCATTCTTAAACATGATTACACAGTGTTTAAATTGCAGGTATAGTTCTGTATCATGTGCTCTGCTGACCAAAAGATTTCCTGTTAAAAAATAAAGGGTTTTCTAAAACAGTGGTTTTTATTTCTTTTAAGTTACCATATGTGGTTGTGCTTGAAAGTTTAAGAATCCTTGGGAATTGTCTATATTTCTGCATGAACACAATATAAAGGAATAGATAGAGATTGTAAATAAATAGATAAATTGATTAAAAAAGCAATTGGAGAACCAAACACAAACACATTTGTGTCATTTAGTTATTGGGGAAAATGATCCAGTATTGCATATCTGTGAGTTTATTCTTCTTTAACTGTTTTTTGGTAGAATTACTTGTATTCTTAATGTTATCGTCTTGATGCTTTCTGTATGATTCAGAATTCATTGCTCCATCAATGATGGCAGGCGGTCCCGGCTCAGGTGCAGCAAAACAGTCCTAAACCATGAACCACTACCACAACCGTGTTTTACAGACAGGACAAGGTTGTTATGGTGGACTGCAGCGCTTTGCTTCCTCCAAGCACAACTTAACATTAAACGTTTTTCCAGTATCCTTCTGGCCCGTCCATGTTATCTTTAGCAAAGGGCAGCAGTGTTCTTTTTGGAGATCAGTTGCTTTCTCCTCTTTCACCTTCTATTTAGCTACTAATCCTAGAGATTCACTTACAAGTAGGTAATATCCCATTGTTTTCCTCAATAATAGTAATAATAATAGTGACAGTATAATATTTTTATCTCGTTTGTTTGATTGGGCTCTCTTCATTCCACTTAAATGTGAATTTTTGATTATGTTTTAGATCATATTTATGCACAAATCTAGAATATTCTAATGGGGCCACAAACTTTCCACAGCAGCTGTGATGATCAATCTGAAAATTAAATTATTGCTTTTTATCCAGTAAAGTTTCTACAGTGTTGGTTAACTCCATGGGACTCATTTGTAAACCATGTGTACAGGTTTGATGTAGAAAATGACAAATTAAGATCCATACGAGGACGAGACAATATTTCCAGAGCACGAATATGTTTAATATGTAATATTTAACCACACACAATAGAACAGATAGTGGCAAGTTACATACAGAGCGATTGGGCGGGGTGTTCATCAACTGTCAATCAAAACGGGCAGCCGTCAACAGGCTTGTGAACCACAAATCCCAGTCAAGTAGGACTTTAAAGCCAGCCAGCTCACAGCTCACGTTGTGTTGACTACATATGACTTTCTGCATGATTTATTTCCTCATGATTTTACCCGGCATTTCAATGACAAACATGGTTAGAAACCTGGAATTGCTTCTACTGATAATTTATCCAACAAATGTGCTTTCTTATCCATAGAACATTTCATGAGCCAACCACTGCCTTCATACCCTCTCAGTCACTCTCATAAGGCATACTTACTTAACCTCAATATTTACACTTTTTACATGTCTCTTCTGCTTCCATCACTCTGTCCTTCCTTCACAAGCGTTATACACAAGCCACTAAATGTGAATCATACAAACCAATGTGCTGCCTCTCCAGTCCCTCTCCTTTGAATCACCGTCCGATAAGCTGCCTGTCTTTATGGTGATTTGTGAGCTGTGAGCTGTTGGGAAGATAAGAACTAAAGCAATGTGGCATGTACATATTTGGCAAAAAAACAGGTTCATTTTTGGGGAAGGATGCTTTGATCTAGGTCATTTATAGTTGCCATCCAGCTGTAAGATGCAGGGGAGTGTTGAGCTGTTCCTTGCATGTTTGTACTGGAGTGCAGCAGGAGGCAGTCACAGGGGAAAATGAGTGAACATACAGGAAATAGTTACAATTTGTTGGGCGGGGGGTGGTAAATACAGGCCTTAGGGGGTAGTTACAGAGCTTGGGGACAGAATTTTGAGGGGCATAGTTAGGAATAGACAAGGTTTCATACAGAGTATTCAGGGCAGAGTTACAGGGGGTGCAGGCATAAGGTGTCTGATCATATTACTCAGGGACATAAGACACCTGCCAAACAATGATATGGCTCCTCTCGGCTTTAGCCAACGTTGGCTTGATCTGAGGGGCTTCTCCGTCTGCTTCCTCCGTCTCATCATCCTCACCGTCGCCTGGGATAAAAATAAGACCCCGTATTGTTATCACACTTCAGTTCCTCACTCTCATGTCTACGAATGAGTTTACACAGAATAAAGGAGTTACTAAGTTGTACCACATGCAGCATGTCCTATATACTAGTACAATATATTAATATTAATTAATACTATAAATAACACTAAATAAGCTTAGGACCTAGGAGATTAACTGTGTATATTTACCAGTGCATGTCATTATGCTTGTAAACACAGTATCACTATCACAACACCTTAGTTGTTATCACAATATGCATCTTTAGGACATACTAAATAACAGAACAGACTCAGACTATACCAGAGAGCCTAAGAATAATAAAGTCAAGCCCCAGAAGCCTCTTTGTTTGTGTATGTAAATGTGCCTCACCTATACGGAAGTCAATGTACCCCTCTCCTCCGCTCAGCACCAGCACATTCTGAACACTCTGAGCTTCACTCTGAGTCTCCACCGGGGCTGAGGACCCCTGAGGCTCCGACGGACTGTCCAGCACGCTGCCGTTCAGGGTGGCCAATACATTGCCTGGGATAAACATAATGGTACATAGACTCCTTAAAATCGCAAAGAGCAAGAAAAAAAAAAACTACCATTTTTCATATTTCTCCCAGCCATTCAAAAAGCATTCTAGGCAGAAAGGCTCCTTATAAAGTCAATGGGAGGGACTAAACTGCTGTAGGCTAAAGGGGCATATATATGTATAACCTTGTCGGAACACTGTGTAGCATGTAAATAGAAACAGAATGCAAAGATGTGTAAAAATGGTATATGCAATATTCAATTCAAACTAGTATAAATGCTGAAACTGCGAAATTTTATTGTTCCTTGAAAAATATATGACTTTGTTGAATTTGATGGCTGCAACACATTTAAAAAAATGGGACAGAAGAAATAAAAGACTGGTACAGCTGTGCAAAGCTGAAAAACACCTGGTAGAACATCTCCTCACTAATTAGGTTAACTGGCAGCAGGCCAGTAACATGTTTGAGAAAAAAAGAGCACCTCAGAGAATTTTTCAGAAGTGAGAAAAGACTGCACTGAATCCTCATAATCTACGGTACATAATATTGTTAAAAGATTCATAGAATCCGGAGAAATCTCTGTATGCAAGGAATAAGGCTGCTTATAATACTGCAAAGTATTATGAAACAGCTGTTCTATGTTAATAAAATCTTTGCCGTCTTTTTATTGCTTAATTGGGAAGTAACTTTAACAAACATTACTCAGAAAAAAGGCATCGTGTCCCTAAACCCCTGATAGACAGCGTAATGTTATCTTTTTTAAGTTCTCAAGAGACATAGTAGTTGAAGGAACTGATGGTGAAGTGATGAGGGTGGTTGGCACTCACCTGGCACTGACACGAAAAATTTGACTGCATCACGGTGCCCATGGAAGCAGAGCTGAGCTTGAGCCATGGAGCAGTACGGAATGAAGCTGCCATTTCCTTTCTCTGAGTTACTGTCATCAGCGTATACATGGATCACACCCCCTGACGATGTGGGAGACACTTTGTTTGCTGGAAACACAACATCAGAGCTTTATCAGAAACAGCAAACCAATAAAACAGTAAAAGTGGACCAGTTTAAACCTTACAGAACAAACCCAGACTCTGAACGAGAGCATGGTGAGAAACAGGTCTTAAAGTAAAACACAAGGATGGTCTAAGAAAAGTGTCTCCTATGAGGGATGCGCATACAAATCCAGATACACACAAAGAAACACTGTTACACATACTGTCACTGTCATAAGAAAACCTCGCATCTCAGAAACTCTCTTAACTCTCTTACCACAGCCTCTTTCTGCAGGGCCCCCTAGTGGCCATTCCCCTGGTGGAATTTTGGAATCTTGGATTTTTTTTATTTATACAATCAAATAAAGACATTTTCCCAGCCAGCGACTCTGTTATCAGATTAACTAGGACACTGTTGGTGTTTGTGTTCTGTTTGTGTGAAATATTGTAACTCTGTGTTGGACTGCTAGTGAGCAACAAGGAGCAATGAAAACTGACAATGCTGTAAAAACCATTCACACTGCTCTACAAAGACGGCCGTGCCTAGATAAAACAGACAGCACAGCTTAAGCTTTCCTGATATCAAACATTTCTGTACAATTGCCACACCAATATTTAAACACAATAAAATACTTTTGTAAACGTCAATTTCACTACGAACATAAAAATCTAGTTTTAAAAAACAGTTCCATCAAAAAAATCCCATTTACATCACTGAAGAAATAAATACTGTGAACCTTTAAAACCGGCGGAAATTGCATTTTATGGCTATTGTAAAAAACTAAATATTTTCTGTTAATGTAACTTAAAGGAGCAACATGTAAGATTTTTAGTTTAAACAGATGTTTAGTTTTTAACAGAACATGAAGAAATAAAGTTTTGATGCTGTGTCAAAGACATCTGTGTATCATGTTGCAGAGAGTCTTCTAAGCTTTCTAAGCATGCTAACCAGCTAGCCCTGACCTGTCCTGTCTCGTAATACCGCTTTGTACCTCAAGAGGCGATAGTGAGTCACTGTAGCAATGAATCTGCCATCAGTCAAACATGAGCGGCTAAAGAATGTGTCATCTTACACATCGCTCCTTTAACAAAGTTGTATACATGTCTTTTGGTCTTTGGGTCATAAAGTAATCATTGAATGTAAAGGGCAGCTTTTCTGCATGGTGTAAATAAATATAAACAAGGTTACAATGATTTCTTATGACAGTGACATCACAAATCACATAAAATAATATTGTATTTATGATGACAAACCATCAAAAGAAACCCCAATGCAAGAAATGAGAGACTAGATTACAAATTTAGATTACAGAATTCTGAGAAGAAAGCAAGCAGGAGAAAAAAGATGGCCGGCGTGGTGATGTGAAAAAAAGGGAAGACAGACGGAACACTCTAAACTTACCCCTCAATCCGAGGAGCTGGCCGCGATGCAGGACTACAGCTACAGGAATAAGCATAAAGAGAGGAGAGGATGGCAACATCCATCAGACAAGGGCAAGAGTGGAGGCAAGGGTCAGAGAGAAAAGCAGTGCAGACACAGAACAGGGTTAACAGAATAGGACGGGAGGAAGACGTGATCAGAATTACAGAGCTGTGGAGAAGTTAGAAGAGAGATCTGAAGAAGGGAAATGGACTGTGTTTCACACAGTAGACCAGAAACGTGCTCGTCTACACAAGCTTTATGTTTTGGCTGTTGTGTCTAAATTAATAAGCTCAGAAAATCAAATATACACAAATCTCCTCGTTTTCCTTTTTCTCAAATACAGTCGCTCAACCAAAACATGTTTGCCCGGGACACGATGAACTAAAATGACAACTACTGCTGTTTTTAGCCATGCGGTATACTTCTGTCTACTTACATAGATAACAGTATGTCATACAGAGTCAGAAACCACATAAGCAAGTTTATTTGGACTTATTTAACTCAAATCCTCGTTTTCTATCATGTAAACCACTTTGTTGGAGATGATATTAAGACGATTTGTTAAGTTGTTAAGTGAAGTTAAATAAAACTAACATAGTGTTCAAATCATGAAATTACCATAAATAAAAATTCACTATATGTTATTAGTAAAGTAATAACTCTTTCTAATGTCTTACTTACGGTATACGATCTTCACAATAGCAACAATTATTAAGGTCAAGTGCAAGCTTTTAAATGGTGGTGTACATTACTAGCCTTGGAGCTCCAGTGCAAAACCAAAGAAGCAAACTTCAGGCGCCATCCATGTGACTGGATCAACTACATTTAACGTGTTAATGGGAAAACTGTCTACGTCTGAGTTTTGGCCGAACCTTCACTCTACACTTGATGCTTCTTTATAGGTATCTGCATGTGCATATGTGAGTGTAGCTGAGCAAGACAGATAGATCCACAGAAGCTTACTTTCAGTCAGAGGGATCGAGATGATCACTCCATTTCCTGTTCCCACCCACAACCGATTACCTCCAATCAGCAGGGCTGTTATCCGAACAAATGAAAAGCCCAACTTTCCTGTCCCTGTCAATCAAAGCCAACAAAACAAAAGTTAAACCACAGCATTCCAACAACTCCCAGCTCCCTAAACACCATGGAAATACGTAGCTCACTGGATAGTGATTCAGGGATAGCGACCTATGAGTGGTTAGAGGGACTCGAGAAGCAGCATGTTGGTTTGCATGATTCTTAATTAGTACTTTGTACTACACGTAATAGAAATGTAAGAGACTAATATAGATATACAACTATCTATATTAGTGACAAATATGCCCTGCGGTGGTCTGGTGGCCTGTGCAGCCCGGACCTTGTACCTGCCAGACCCAGACTGTTTCCTGCCTTCCGCCCAATGAGCACTGGGATAGGTTTCAGCACCACATGAGGATAAGTGGCTTAGAAGAGGGATGAATGATGCCAAATATCGTGATAACACTTTTTATATTTCCTTTTTTTTCACTAATATTTATTTTTTTCCAACATCTGATTAGCCGGACCTGACAAAAAAAGAACTAGCGCTGCATGAAAAGCTACTATCAAAAACTACGAGAACAAATTATTATTATTTCATATTTGATTTCACATATTGCACTGTACTAAATCCGATTAAACAGGACCAAGTACACTGTCTTTATAAACTGGTCAGTGTGCTAGAAGTATTTATAACATCCACACACAAGTTGTGACATAATTTATCACCATGACAATAAATATCATTTTACTGTCCAGCCCTCCTACACGCTATCATGACTGTGTGTAACTCCTGCCTCAGGATCAGCTGACATTTGGGCTATATCCACATTACATGCCTTACTGTTCAAAATCGGCAATGCGGCCAACACTAGATGATGAATACAGTCATATGCAATTGTGTCATTAAATCTGTAGCATTTGTCACATTTCAGTTTGGTTCAGCTCAGATGAACAAGGAAAGAACATAGAGGAAGTTACCGAGCATCTTGCTGACGTAGGGCTCGATGTCCACATCCTGCAGGTGCTGGTGTGTGAGCGCGTGGTACAATCGCAGCGTGGAGTCCAAACGGATGGACACCCACACACCATCTCCAATCCACGCAAGCTGCCTAACTTGGCTCTCCCTGCGCGGGTGAGCGTCAAACGATTTCTGTCATTTGAAAGGAAAAGAGAAAAGAAATCAGAGAAAGACAAAAACAAACCAATTTGGAAAACTACTGTTGGTCACACCATAATACATACATCTGTCCGCGGCATTAACTCACCTCAATCTGCATGCTCTTTGGCTGTATGACATGGATCTTGTTCTTGTAGCCGCACCAGACCTTGTCATGCACCACAGCCATACAACGGATAGAGTGGTGTGGGCGACCAAGGTCCATAAGATGATAGTTTGACAAGTCCCACTGACCATCTGTATGTACACCACAATCACACACATGCACAAATGCTTACATCAATGTCAGCAATTTTCAGACACCTTCAGACACCTGCATACTATTGTTTGTATCATTTACAGTCCTTTTACCATTTATGACCCAAAGTTAAAATAAGCAGTTTTCAGAGATATTCCAAACCTTCAGCTCTGTGGAAAATGGCAAGAGTTCCATCTGCCAATGCCACCAAAACCCTTCCTTTAACATGCCTGTCAGCAAAAGAGAGGGAAATATCACAAATCATATCTCTCAACATGTGTCTGAATAACTACAGTGTAGAGTTCATTGAGATGACACTTACACTAGACTGAGGACAGAGTCTTTGAGTTTGATGGAATGGAGACACTTCTTCCAGTTTGCCACAGCAGAATGTACATACAGCCTGAGGACAGAGCCAGAAACGTTATAAAGGAGGAGAAAGGTCATGGGTTAAACACATGAATGGGAATGTTCATAACACTCAGCATGGAAAGTCCTGCCCTTCAATAAGGTGAGCCAATCAGCTTGCTGTTTAAGCTGCAAGCACGTAAAGCTTGCCCTCATTGAACATGTGCAGTAGAGAAACAAGCACTGTAGAGAGCACAAGTACTGCAAACGATTTTTGTTGTTTTTGTCAGACTTTAAATATGATTTTGAAATGTCAGTGTGGCTTTTTGGTTCTGGTTTTATAGGTCTCTTGACATTCAAAGAGATGGTCTTGGATAACTGGAAATAACCGCCTGGGGACGTTGCCAAGATGGCCGTCGAGTGGATATATTTTCCCATAATGGCTTTGATAGAGCGCACAAATGTTACACGCCTACTTCACCTCTCAGTTATACTGATATACAGCTATAAGCACTAACATCTAGAACAATCCTTATATTCACAGCCTCCAAACTGTGCAAATTCACTAACAGCCTTAGAATACATTCCTACTATCAAAACTAGCACTAACAACAATTTAGAAAGATGTTTGTACTGTGATTTGTTCTTCTGGCAATCATACGTATCACTTCAAACAGAGTCAATCATTTATTTTTACTTTATTGGAGAAGTAAACAGCCAGTCACGTTCAAAGAATTAGAGAGATCGGGAGAGACAGAAGTCAGGCTGAGCATAGTGTTCTGTGATGGGTTGAAGGGATAAAAGGTAGCTGATGTAGCATCGTCTGCAAGGTGAGATAAAGGGGCAAATGCATATAATATTCCAGACTTGTGTAGCTTCTACGAGGTACACTAAACCATGATAGTACTTTTTCAGTACTGGATTGTAAATCATACTGTATAAAATGCATTATACGTGGCCTGGCCATTTTACATTTACATTTACGGCATTTAGCAGACGCTCTTATCCAGAGCGACTTACAACCGTGCTTAGTGTTCCGTTGGATAATATTCAAGCTAGTACATCGCTTCCCAGTACTGTGAACTTGTCACTGTGTTAACAAGCTAAAGTATAAGACCCTTCTTCCTCCCCTCTGGCCAGAACTACAAATGAATTTACTGAATAACATTTAAATCTGAAAGTTTATAGATTATTGTTTAGATTTTCTTACAAAAGACATTTTTAAATAATAAAACACAGAAATAAGCATCTTTTATTGATACTCTGATTAAACAATTCAATAATCTGAACTGAATTACTCATGTGAGCTTTGGGAAAAATATCGCAGCACAATGATCCATAAAAGAAGCCGTGCATGACTTTCATACAGTGACAGAAAACACCAGCACACAGACAGGTTCAACTCTACACGCTAATAAGTTTCACTCTTTCCATTTCTGCTAGAGTCAGAGTTAACGAGGCTGTCACCAAATCTCCAGAATGGATAACGGTGAGACACTCCATTCTACAGAGTAAAATCTAAATGCTTAATATTTTGAATAATAATATTTTGGCAAGACTAACCTGCTCTCGGGTATTTAGATTTGGTCCCCTCTGAACCTTCTTTGAAACAAAAACCCTGAATATCCCCTGAATCACTGAATATGTGTGTGTTTGTGTGTGTGTGTGTATGAACATGTATTAATTCACTCACCAGCCATTCTGTGCCCCCAGCCACATGGTGGGTGCAACACTGGTGCCAGCACGATCGTCTCCACCCTCTTCTAAATCTGGGGGCGCTGATGTCACTTCCTCCTTTGGAGCGCCACCCTCACTGAGTATTTAACAACAATGTACATATTAGAGTATTTCTCTTTACACTGCTTTGTAAACTTCCAAAATATTGTAACCAGGGATGCACAATCGGATTTGGCCAAAAGTGGAATTGGATTTTTCATGCTGTCCAACAGCTCTGTTTAAACACAAACGTTTGCTAATAATAATACTGTTACTATAATAACGCTAGTACTAATACTATAACAATAAAACTATAATAATGTTACTTCAGCTGCAACTTTAGCTATTAGAAAGTGCTGGTAGCGTGTTTCATGTGCTCTTTCAGCTCACACAGTGTGAGTTTCAGGTTTAAAAAGCTGTATTAAAAAAATTGGAATTGGTCATAAAAATTCATGATCAGTGAATCCCCAGTTCTAAGAGCAGGAGCACAGTATAAGCATCTATCAGTTCTCTGTGACACACTGAAATACTGAACTACAGTACAGAGGTATTTCACACAAACCCTAAAAGTCAATGGTGATAACAATTCATCAATCAATCATTATCACCATTGTTATTATTACTGTTTACTTGGGAGGGAACAGAACTTGAGAGAACACAGAGTCTGTGCTATTAAAAATACATTTTTATTAACCCACCACATGACAGTTAGGTGACTTAGGCTGTTATGACTCCTTGTTCATTTCCTAAAGTCGAAAACATTATTTGAGTTTTTGTGACACTTTTTCATTTGGTTAATTTGCCTGAAGTGCACCAAACTACACACTTGAGTGCTTGTTCATTTATTTAGATATTTAGCAAGTGCTCTGTTAAGTGATCTTATTTACCACCATTTGAAACAAAAAACTCCTACTTTGCAAAACCAAAAACAGGCACACTTAACATCTATGTGTATCACAGCCAATGCAAGAATAACAGACCTTGCTTGATATCCGCATCTTTATGATTGGTTTGTCAATTTGAATAATAGCAGTCAGGCCGCTAAAACAATATGCTCCGAAATCCATGTGCTAAAATGAACAGCATTGCTTCGCTATTATTTAACCATATAAACATCCATACAGAGTCAGATGTTAAAACAGGCAGGCCTAAGATTTTTCCTGGACCATATTTCAGTACAGGTGGAGAGTTCACACTTGTCAAAACAAGGTGAACTAAAGTAAAAGTTTGATAAGTTGGCATCTAACAGGGTAGGTGTGAACACACCCTTAGAAGCACAACAGAATGATTCATATAACTGCGACACACAACAGATAAACTATACAAGAGGCGTTTACTGAGAGGGTCATAGTGGAACATAACAAAAGTATGCTGAATGACCTGTGCTGAAGCCAATATTTGAGTATCATCAGTGCACCACACTGAAGGCATCTGTTGCGCCTCCAGGATAACCTCATCTGTTATGCTTCGCTATGAGATCATCATGGTTCACTGTAAATCGGTTACTGTTGTGTCTTACTACCACATCTGTAATACACAGACCACTATGTAGACACTACAGCACATTTCAGATACACTTCCTATTCTACTCCAAGGTGCTATCACACCGTAATCAGGGATCCCACTGCCCAGGTATGCTGCCACAGCTACTGACATCTCCCATGATGCCTTGCAGAAAGCTGAACTGGCTTCAGCGTCTGAGCCAATGACAGCATGAGTTAAAGAGTTCAGACAGAGAGAAGCAGAAGCAGAGATTTAAGACTAGTCTGATGTTGCCACTTTGTTTGCACGTTTGAAGAGGATGAAATGTAGTGTGCATGTTAACCTGTGTGAGTTATCAGTGAAGACATGCTCAGTAAAAGGCCCAGACGGAGCAGCATTCTCTCCCCCTTCACTGGGGCCTGTCTCTTCTGACACCTCCATGGCTTCCGTGGCTTCCTCCGCCGACTGAGAGACAGCAAGCCGACTACACACAGGAGCTGTGGGTGCTGCAAACATACATACACATACATACCATGAGGAATTCTGCACAAACAACAAGTCAATCCTCATTACCAGTAATAACAACCTGGTGCAATTTCACCAGCAAGCATGCTTGATTATGTATGCTAATAACTAGCTGTCTAAATTACATATGCATATTCAAGGTTCCTTTGCATTCATTCATTTGTTAATCTTTTAAACCACTTATCCTTCTGGGTCGTGGGTTGTGCTGGAGCCTATCCCAGCACTCACTGGGTGGAAGGCAGGATCCACCAGTCCATTCCAGGGCAGACACACAGACATGCACATTCATCCTAGGGGCCAATTTAGCATCTCCAATTCTCCCTAACTGCATGTCTTTGGACTGTGGGGAATCACTTGGACAGAACCCAGACAGACACGGGGAGAACATGCAGACTCCACACAGAAAGGGCCCCAGTCGTATCAGCCGGGAATCGAATCCAGGCCATTCTTGCCGTGAGGCCCTTCTTGCCTGCAGGACTTGCCTGCATCCAAAGGACCAGTAACCCCCCATATGTCCTGAGTTTTTATGCGTAGTGTTGGTGATGGTAAAAAGGTGATAAATCTGAAAAAGTATGTTTTCTTTGGACACTATTTTGTATCACAGCGCCCTATATGTATCTTTCTCAAGTGTTTACCACAACTGGAAAACTAATCTCTACATTTCCAGGTTTTCCAGGATGTGTACGAACCCAGATAGTAAGAGGAATGTTACAGAGAGTAGATATAGTTCTGTATAAACCACACCAAATTTCTATTTCTAGTTTGAAAGAAAAAAGTTGGTATTAAAGTCAAGGCATTGCTTTTGTCATTAGTAAAAACAGACATTTTTAAAAATACCTAACTATAGTCGCAGCAATTTTGGCACGGAAACCGCATAGAAACGAAATTCTTTATTTAACTATCTTCATAATCATACTTAATTATGTAGTAATACATTTTAATCTTCATACTTTACTATGTTTTAGTAATATCAAACATAGAGCAAGATAACAATAAGTTCTTAAGGTTAAGATGTTATCTAAATTTTCTTTAAAGTGCAAACACTTAATAAACACTTAGCCTTGTTATTCACTGAGTTAATGAGTGGATATGTAAATAGTATATTATGTGACTTGCCTTGTCCTTTGTCCAGCACTGGTGTGTCTGTGCGTGATGAACAGTTACTCCTGACCACGCTGCAGTTGGTGGCGCAGCCCACCAGTGTGATACCTGCTAACATGCCCTCCACTCTTCCAGTGTCCTCCGAACCACCATCACCCTGCTGCTCCAGAAATATCTCACCTGCAGGGTAGTCACTCTCACTGGCCGCTACACAAACACATATACAGTCAATATCAAGTAGATTCACTGTTACGAAGGCATGCACATTGATATCCGAATCACAGCATCAGCAGATGATTACTCCAAAGTATTGTCTGCATTTGTTTAGAGTTGACCAATATTTATATATAATAACAAACTGAGATTTGACTATGTGTCCTTTGTACACATTTACTTTACTTTATTCATTTACTGCATTAGTTAGCCTTATATCCAGGTGTTATATTTCTCCATTACGTTAATCCAACATTTTTATAAATGTTTGCGCAAAGTTTACGTATTGGCAATTGGCAATATTTAGTTTTGCTTAGATTTAACAAGCTAAAACAGACAAAATAGAACCTGTAATGTTACATATAAAAATACTATAATGATATTATAACAATAAACGTACAGCTGCTTTGATTTTTATTTAGTGTTTTACAAACAGTACTGAACTAAATCCAATTAAACAGGTGACCACTTCTAGATAAACTGCTGGAAACCATATAAAATTGACTGTTACATGTGTTAACATTTGTTTCATTTAAAATAAATGCACTGCAGTTAGAAAAGCCAGTTGGTACTGGGGAAAAACGATGCATATAAGAACAGGTAACAGATCTGTTATTTAAAAGCTAGTATTTGATTCTTAATTTTGTATATGTTAATTATATTTATGTGACATTTCTAAACTTTACATTTTTAAAAATATTGCTGTTAAAAAAATACATTTTCAAACTTACAACTTTTACATTTTAAAAATTCATATCCATGAATTCAAATCTCTCTGATTTAAAACTCAGAAAACAGGAAACCAGTGGATGAAACAAGTTGCAACAGCAAATTTCACTACCTCACAAGTTCATAAAACAAATAACCATTGTTAAAACGCAAATGTATTAGTTATGCCATTAAGTATTTAATGTTTTGATATGAATTATTATTTAATTAATAAATCTAATACAAATATACAAATTTCGGATTTGAATACTTTTGTCAACTTTTAAGATCCATATTATATATCTTTAAATTCTGCTGTGGGTTTCTGCAGCTCTCACCTGGAACACTGGAGATGCAGAGCACGTGGGCATTGCACACATTAAACTGGTCGACCAGTGAGCCAGGCTGGTTGGCATCAATAATGACCACTTTACTGGCTGAATGTGTGCTGGTCAGAATCCACACACGGCTACTCATGGAATCTGTCTCATGAAGCTCCTTAGACTGAGAGGAACCAAGATATGAATTAACATTGTGTGGCACATTATCATTATATATTTCAGTTACAAACTGTAAGCCTCTCAACCTAAACTCAAGCTAAAACCTAGTCCTAACCCTGAATTTAACCTCAACCCAAAACCTAAACCTAATCCTTACCGTGTCCCTAGTCCTAACCTTAAATTTAACCTCAGTCGAAAACCTGCTCCTAACTTTCACTTTGTCCCTAATCCTAACACTAGCCCTAATCTCAACCCAAAACATAATCCTAATCTTCACCCTGGGCCTAATCCTAACTCTAGCCCTAATCTCAACCCAAAACCTAATCCTAACCCTCACTCTGTCTCTAATCCTAACTCTAAATTTAACCTCAAACCAAAACCTATTTCTAACCTTCACCCTGGCCCTAATCCTAACTCTAACCTTAACCTCAACCCAAAACCTAATCCCAGCCCTCACACTGTCACTAATCCTAACTTTAACCTTAACCTCAACTCAAAACCTAATCCCAACCCTCACACTGTCCCTAATCCTAACTTTAACCTTAACCTCAACTCAAAACCTAATCCTAACCCTGGCCCTAATTGAACCAGAACCTTAACCAAAACCTAATCCAGTTCAACTCAGGGACTCAGGGAATTGTGTCAGGAGCAGCTTGTTGAGGACGTTGAGCTGATCTGTATTACACATGTTACATGACGTCTGTTTACGGTGAATGTTTATTTCATCTTAGAAGGACCACTCAAAATAAAGTGCCACTAAAAAGCCCTGCTGAGTGAAATCTACCCCAGGGTTATCGTATGTGCTGATGTTTACCTTCTTCTTCTCTGGTGAGCTGTGCTCACTCTTATTCTCTCCTCCCTCCTCCTCTCCTGTCAGAGGATCAGTGCCATTGGCTGGTAGCTTCACTGCTGCCTCCTGACTGGACGTCCTCCAGCCTGTCAAATCCACTCCAGCAGCACACCAGAGCTACATAAAGCCAATATGTGATACAGCTTTAGAATACATGTTCACCTCAGTACAGTTTTGCCAGTTGCTTGCTGTTGTCTCATCACAGCTGAATGAGCTGTTTCTACCTTCCTGTTGGGGTCTTTCTCCACTAGGGGGCGGCAGTACACTGGCACAGGGACATTCTTCATGCGGGTGTCCTCTTTCTCATTGGCCTGTGGAAAGACATGGCAGGGACATTCATCAAGCAGCCTATAACACTGCTGCTTCAAGCCACAGGTAGAGTAGGCACAGTGTCGGTAGCCCCATTGCGACCTGCCTTAACTGGCCTTGCCCCAGGGCAGAAACACAGACAGAGACGCAGAGACAGGGGGACACCCTTGGTGGCAAATTGGAGCAGCAGGTTAAAGGGTCGACTGTAGTTAGAGGGTTAAAAACATACAAACATGCGCAATTACAAGGGGTTAATCTATACTGTGCTGTCAGCCGCAGTGACAGAAAGAACAGCCGGCTGTGGATTAGACTGACATACTGACAGTTATGAGCAAACATGTTTCTCAGATCAGATTATTATGGCCGTGAAAAACTGAAATATTTGAGTGAGTTGAAAATGCACTGGCAGTACTTGACTGGCAGACGTTTATGTGTCAGTAAAAGCAATCTGTGCATCATTACTGTGATCCTAGGTGGATGTGTTACTGCAAAACTGCAGCCAGTTACTCATCTCACTCGCTATCAGTACCGTGTTAAACCCGGCAAAGAACCTTAAGGGATCTTTGTCACACTTCAAGGGGGTTGGGCTGTGGTTAGGTTGGGCTGCCAGGCAACCTGTAGCATTTGAGTGGGGTTAGGGCGGGGTTTGGAGAGGGGTGGGGCGGGAGAGGTGCATGCTGGTCCTCTGCCGGTCGGACTTGCCTGCGGCCTCTTTGCTGCGGCGTCCTGAGCGCTGTCCGCCTGGGAGCCCGTCTGCGGGAGATCACAGTTAGAGCCACGGCGACACACCGTCACCACTGGCAACCCTCACACAAAAAACTCTCTGCGGATGCTCCGAAAAACCAGGAAATGACTCAAACTTAACCAATCAACCTCGACCTGCTAGCATGATTCCACAGGAATCACGATGCTGTTGCCATGGGACAGTTTCAACTCCATTAGCAGTTGCAGTCCCACTGACAACAGGAGAGAGCTGTTACCTGTGACGCTAACATCCTTACTGAGCAACCAGTTCAGATCCATAGTGCGGAGAAACGCCAGGAAGGTTAGTTCAAACATTGCAATGAAGCATTCAGGCCCTATCTCAGGATCTAGTCACTTATTTTCCACCTCCCTTTCTCTCTTCTCTGCTTTGTGGAACGGAACCTCTCTGGGACATGTCCCAGCATAGCTGCTCCTTTTTTCAGTTTCACCTCTATTTATTCATGCAAGGACAACGGTGCTCTAAGTGCTCCTTCTCCTCTATACACTACACTTCCCATTATTGTCCTTTGCCTCACTCAGAGGCTTAAAGGGCCCAACATTTTTAACATTTCTGTGCTTTGATCTAGCCAAAACAGTCATAATTCGGTTTTCCAACCTCTGTTTATGCCTATGAATTAAACAGGCTGTTTCTGTTACCGTGCTTTGAGGACTGACATGTAAAACACATCTGTTCTGAATGGAGGCCAGCACTGAAGTCTATGGAACAAATGTAAATAGAAAAAGTTCCACCACTGCTTCTGTATGTCTAGATCTTTTGGAAGACTGTAAACTAACAACACTTCTCATCACTTCAGTAAGAATAGGCATGATAAAGAGGTACAGGTTAGGGGTTGAACAGACCTGTCGACTAGTTGCTGATCACGTGATTATGACACTAACAGCATGGATGCCTCAGATAAGAAAACAGGTGAGGAGTCTGGTGATTTCCTCAAGATTAGCAGTGCTCACTGGAAAGGGAACATCACACTCTACTGACCTGTGGAGTTTGCTCATTTCTAGCTCATTTCTCTGCTGATCTACAAGGCTTCAAAGATCATATACAGGACGTCATCATCACTGGTCTGAAGACGGCAATAAAACAAAGTCTCGTGCTGTTGGAGAGGGGAGGCATAGAGTTTGACGTCAGTTACTCTTATTTTCAAAAGAGTTACAGCGTTCTGAATTTCCCTGGCTCTCCGGACCCCCGAGCACACATTTGGATGCAAATATGTGACGTTCCGGGGTCCGTGCTCCTGGTTCCCCGAAAACTAGCAATGAGATCCAGGGCTTGTTGGAAAGGGCACATCAGGCTCTATTGACCAGTGGAGGTTGGCCTTGTGAGAGCCTTTTAAAGTCAGATTTTTAAGGTCAGTTTCTTTGTAAAGCAATTGCTTCTTCTGTGGTTTTATTCATGACGTCATCAGCGATTAGTCGACGTTGACTGTCAACCACCTCAGTGGTCCAGCATAGCAGAGCACAGCCAGTATGAGTCTCTCTCTCTCTCTCTATCGCCCAGATGATCAGGAAGGCCACGCAGCCCCTAGTATAGACTGAAAAGTAGGTCATATTTAAATGTGTTCATGGTTGTGACATTGCACCTATGACACACTCACAATGTGCTTTTTTTGTAGCTCCCATATACAGACTGTATGAGCTGGGGGTGGGTAAATGGCATAAAGTTGCTCTGCGAGAGCAGCAGTTGTAAAAAGCACCATACAAGCACATTTTAAATTTGATTTGAACTGAATGATTACATAGTTGAGCGCTGACAAGTATAGCCGTTTGTATATAGCACACCAATTTCAGTTTTCACAGATATGCGCCCTTTAAGTTTTCTTGCAGTGAAAGTGGACACCCCCTCACAAGACCGAGCCATTCCAGCCTCCAGAAACCCGCAGGGAGGTTGGAGGTGAGGAGTGAACTGTGAACTGGGGGAAGAGGGGAGGGACAGGAGGCACTACCTGTTTAAAGCGGGGCGGGACGCTCCAGCCGCAGGCCTGCATGAGGCCATCGTCCCGGCGCATGTGCTCGCGGACCTGTCGGTACTGCTCACGGCGCTGCTCTCGGCGGGCTGACAGCGCCGAGTCACTGAGGAGAGACGCAACACCGTTACTGGGCAGTCTATGGGAGCGGAGAGAGAGAAAGAGACGGGGGAGGGGCAGCGGTCAGCGAAAGAGAGAGCCAGAGAGCCAGCCAGCCAGCAGCGGCCAAAAAGGGCACACAACAGAGAGAGAGACAGAGAGAGGAATGTGGAGCAGTGGGTTACAGGTGAGACAGAAAGAAAAATCACACGGCACTGACACTACACAGACAGATGCTCGGAGAAGCCCAGCTGTGAGCGTGCATGCATTGGACTGGGACTTGTTGTATGTTCATTTGATGAGAGAGTATGGAATGAGTGCGAGTATCTGTACTTGTGGGTTTTGTGTAGCAGTAAGGGCAGCGCAGCATTGCGGAAATGTTAGCTAGCCCAGAGGAGAAAACAGGGATCGAGAGACAAAACATACATTATGCCATATTATAACAAACACATGATGACTTAAGGTATGTCATGACAAAGATGTGTGAACACAGCAGAGTCCAAGACAGACAGACAGACAGACAGAGAAATACAAATTGACTGACTGTATGTGCATTTATTTGTGTTTGTGTGTTTGTATGCAGGGTTGGGATACATAGGAATACAGGTACTGGGAAAACATATTCAGAATACTGAAATTAAATATGGATTTTTGTAAAGGCAGTATTCAGAATGCAGTTGCTTGTCACACTTTTAAGGGTCTTCTTTACAAACACTGAAGCTCCTACTAAAGCCTATTAATCTGGGCGTTACTAAGCTCATTTAAAGGACTGATCAAAGTAACAGTCTCCTCCAGAGTTGACATGAGTGGTAATTTTAGTATCTAGTATTTAGTGTTTAGTGTTGCATTGCACAGCATGAATTAATGAAATATCTACATGAAAAACCAAGTTTACTGGCCACCAGTAACAGCAAGAAACAGGCTGAATTAAGTAAAACAAAAAAGTATGTATATGTATATATGATATAAAAATGTATATATGATGTACGTATATTCACATATGATGAAATATGTATTCTAAATTTATTCTGAATATGTTTTTTTATGCATTATAATGGTAAACTTTGCTAAATACCATTAGGACAGTGTAGAACGTTTTCAAAGGATTTTGCCCAACCCTGTTTGTATGTGTATATGTGTACATATGTGTATACAGTACTGTGACAAAATCAGAGACCACCCTTTATTTAATTTTCTATCAAGTTCAAGTTATTCCCTTTTTTAGCATCAGGAAAAAAAACTGAAAATTGAGAAATTTCACAGAAGCCTCAACAACTAGATACAATATATTTTGTAGTGTGTTCGGTGTATTTAGTGTGTGGACCCTTTGTCTTTATTACAGCTTCCCTTCTGTTCAGGAGACTTGATTTCAGTTTTGGAATATTTTTCTATGTGCTGAACTCCACACATTATCAAGAAGGAGGGATGACCAAGAAACAGTCAAACAGGAGAAGATCTGAAGAACAAAGACTTTGAGAGAAGTTCTTAGATCAGGCAAGTGCATTTCAATGGTGGAGAGACCTCCTAGAGTTTATAGTGGCAGTAGTTGAAAAGACTGAGAAAGGATGAGGAGGTTGCTCTGTTTATGCCTGACAGGTGGGTAACATGAAATAATTTTTGCTGTTCACAGAACCAATAGGCTCTGGTATTTAATAGTGTCATGGCATTTGTCCGTACACTGGGTAAAGGGTTTTATGACCATGAAGATCTAAAAAAACAAGTTTGCTAGCCCAGTGTCACTCACCTTGGAAATACACTTCCATGAAATTGGGGGGTGGAGCTCCTGAAGGAACACTGAAGGGAGGGGTGTATTTGTTTTGCTATTCATATCAAATATTAACAATTCTTCTCCAGAATCATATGCTTTCTCATCAGAAATATCTCCTGAAAAATGAACGACTTGTACGTAATAGCCATTTTGACTGAAAATGAAATGAATGAAAGGTGGTCTCTGATGTTTGTGCAGTTCTGTATGTATGTTGTGTTTCTGCGTGTATATAGCATCTTTAAATGTTGCACTTCTGGTGCATTTTGTCCATTCCAGATGATCAACAGTCTTCAGTTATTATGATTCTGTGTTTTTGCCATGTTTGCCACCCTTGTGCCCCTGTGTGCTGCATGCTCTTACTCTTCAGGGAAGAACTCAAGTGTGCGGTTGGAGGTGGAGATCTGGCACATGGTATGTGGGCGTCTCTGATTGAAGCCTGCAGGTGAGGGGGATTTGTAGTGGATGTTGACGCTGGTATATGGCCGCTTCACTGGAGGAGGACTTGCCGATGAACTGAAGAGACGGGCAAAGCTGGAGGAAAAGACATTTTCATTAAAGCAAACATCTGATTACAGCTTCCACAGTCAACACAATACCTCAGTGGTCCTTATGTTCTCTGTGATTGTAAAGGAACTGAGGTCAGATACTGTGAGGTTCATCGAAACTTACAACTGCCAGATGGTTGATTTCTTCTTTTCCTGGATTTGAGGACTCTCCCTGGAGGCCCTGTGAGAAGACACACATGACCACAAGGTCACAAATGAGTGCTTAAAAACATACCCTCCATGATAATGATAGGTTCCACTAGTGTTAATCCCCAAGGGATTCTAATTGTATGTTAGTGCTACACAAACTTTTTTTACTGTTCCAGATTAAACACATATATTTTAAGCTTATAAAAAACATTAACATATATCTGACCTTATGTGTAGCAGAACTACAGGGTACCATTTTGGCTGGCTACCCCAGCGTTGACTGGCTGCTAACTCACTCGCCATAGCAGAACTGATGCTGCTTCAAGGGCAAAAAATGTTTAGTCTAACAATTGTTTTAGTTATGCTGTAATGTGGCCTTCCAGAAATTAACTGAGATTCTACACATCTCCTCTTTGGTTTGAAAAATGACATAACAATACATATATATATATATACTGGACAAAAAAATTGTCACCTGTTACCTAATAGTGTGTAATACCTCCACGAGCATGAATAACAGCAGTGATTTGAAATTCTCATGGAATGCATTTGATTTGGCATGGAGTTTATGGATGTAGGCCACATCAATGTTTAGCCACTTTTGCGTCAAAGAATTGTACAGTTGGGCCAGATTTGGTAGATGCCTTCCCTGGCACAATTCTGTGGATAATTCCACGTAGAATGGGATTTTAGCCACTGCTGGTAGACCTGTATGACGGTACGCTTCCATACACCTGCAAATTCAGCTGCTTTCTTTACACTATGGCCTTTTGGCACGCCCAAATGCAGTCACTCCTTTTAGCCAATCATTAACATCTGCTTTGGACCCATTTTCGACACATGGAACGAGACATTCACTGCACTGTACCACCTCTTCTCAATCTATGGATCCCGTCACTCACACCACGCAGGTATTTATAGCCTCATCGAGCCTGAAGTTACTACCACTGCAAGGTGCCTCATTTTTTGTCCGGTGAGCTTATATGGTATAATGATGCATTCAAGTGGTATTGGAAACTGGGAGATACCAGTTTTCCCACTTAAAGTGCACTTGAATGGCTGACTCAAAAAATCATATTTACAACTGGTAAACTCTGAATTCCTGACACTGTTGACATTCTTGAACTGAAAAGTGATGCATGTTTAGATAAATGTACTTCTGAATACAGCAAATGAAAAAAAGCAGGGTTGTAATCTGTCACACACCACACAGGTATTTATAGCCTCACCATCCTCAATGCAAAGCCATCTGCAGGAGCCTTAAACAAATATATTACTACCACCTTAAACATATATATACAGCATATATATACAGATACGGCTTTACATTGTGACCACCTCAATGTATCTACACTCTTTATCAGTGGTCACAGGACGCTGCCCAAAGGATGCTGTTGGCTAGATAGTTTTGGTTAGTGGACTAGTAAAGCAGTGACACTGAGGTGTTTAAACACTCCAGCAGTACTGTTGTGTCTGATCCACTCACACCAGCACAACACACACTAACAAATCACCACCACGTCAGTGTCACTGCAGTGCTGAGAATGATCCACCACCCACATAATACCTACTCTGTGGTGGTCCTGACCATTGAAGAAAAAAAAAAAGGTGATGGATTGAGTGTGGATACATTTAGGTGGTATAATGTTACGCTTGATTGGTGTGTATATACATGTATACATATGTGTGTGTGTGTGTGCGTGTGTGTGTGCGTCTGTATGACCCTGACCGGATCATTTCGGTCCAGCGTACAGCCTCCTGCAGTTCCATCAGCCTCTCTTTGTACTGGTTGCGCTCCATCAGCACCCTCGCCATCTCCACTCGCGTGAACCTGCGGCGCTGAGCCATAGCCACGTCGTCCTGCAGTGGAGACGAATACTACACCATTCACACGCAGCCCAGCACAGAGCCACACACACACCACAGCAGCAGTGCAGGGTTAGTGCCTTAGTGCTTCAGCAGAGCACGACATGGAGGTTAAAGTAATGAAATCAGAGATTAAACAGCAGATTTAACTGGACGTGAGATATGACATGCCAAAGCAACAATAAAAGTAATGGTGTGTTATATGCTCTGCCCAGTGTCTAATCTTGTTAATGGATAAAAGGCTAGTTTTGCACTGCCGCTACAAGACTAATGTGGCTAACATTATGTTAGCATTAGGAAGCGTTAAGTTACTTATGTCCCCCCAAGGTGTGCACGCTGTCCAGCTTCTAAATCAGTCTTCACTAATTTTTTGTTGCTGCTCAGAGCAATGTCGTAAGCAAGTAAATGGAGCTAATTAGATGGAAAGGGTTTATATTATTGGGTGGCATTAAGACTTTCACATACATCTTCTCCTCCTTCATCTTTGGAGTCCTGGGAAGCTCCCAGAGCCTCAGCTCTCAACCTAGGGAACAATGAATAGTGGCAATCAGTCATAGTCAGAATCAGAATCAGAAATGCACAGCCACAAACACACATACAGATATTCTTATTCTACCTCTTCAGCTCCTCCTCTAGCTCCTTCACTCTGGCGTCCACTTTATTCTTGGACTGTTTGACTGTTTCCAGCTCCTCCTTCAGAACTTCTTGCTCTCCTGACAACTCATCCACTTTAGCGATCAAGTCATTCTTCACAATGTTCAGAGCATTCCTGGGCAGAAGGGAAAGAGTGAAAACATGAATCCGCAGAGATACAGTACATCACTACTATTTGGATGTAGTTTTTTTATTTTTTAATACAACAAAAAAGTCCTAATATCCATCATATCCAGAGGCGGATAACTTGATAAGAAGTGGCTATAATTAGGCAATTGCAGTATGTTTTCATGTTATTAAAATTGACTAGAACATATAAAACTTATATAAAACTGACTAGCACATCAAAAGTCCAAATTTCGCTTCTTTATTTCAGTGCTGAAGCTGCAAGGCAAACGTTGCTAACAAACATAGAAGTCAATAGTCACCCAAATATTTTCTGTAAATCCGTCTTCAAAGTTTCTCTTGACTCAAACTCAATCTTGAAAGTCATTTATCTGGGCAGTAAGCATTCATTTCCTCAAAACACTAATACTAATACAAATAACATTCATAAAATAAGTAGTGATTTAATGCATGTCAGTGTGTTTGTTCACCCATTTCAAACTTCTCCTCACGGCAGCCCAGTATTCATTGTGGTTGTTGTCTGACAGCGGGTTTGGCTAATCAACATATAATTAAGTTAAATCAAAAACGCATTTACAGCCAAGATAAACGGTTTTAAACAATGTGCTATGGCCTTTGCACAGTTCTATGGTGAACAAAACCATGTAGTTAAAGACTGTGGGCAACCTAAACCACACTGGCATGTCTGCATGTCCATAAAGGGGAATTCCAGCAATTTATCAAAACTTAAAAATAATGTCCTTGTGATATAAACAGAGTCATTAAGAGTGGTTTGACGTGAAATGATGCATTATAGAAAAAGTTACAGGCTCAGATTTCTTTGTGGTGGCCTTGACGGGAACAAGGGTTCACAACGTCTACAACAATAAATGTAGCCTTTTTATTTACTATCCAAAACCATTTACATGTATCTTCTGAGGTTTTATATGTCACTCTGATTAGGGCCGCACAATATATCGGTCCAGCATTATCACTGCAGTGTTTGCATGCACAATACTCACATCACAGGACGTGCAGTGTTAAGTAAGACAAATGAAATGAAACATGTCATGCTACATTTTTTTGCTGCTTGATACCGAAGAAAAGCCTGTGCGGTTCCGGGACTCTGATTTAAGGCGTCTTGGATACACAGAGAGGAATAATCACAGCGCTCATCTGCTTTTGCGTTTGGTACATTGATTATAGAACACTTTTTTTCTCCGCTTTTTATATATATTTCTTTTCATTTCACAATGAGCAATGCTTTCTAAATATTGATGTTCAAGTCATCTGGTGACATCTCCTGAATAATTTATTCACATTGTGATATACATCACAGGAAAATTGTTTTCCTATATGTTTTCCAGTGTTTGCTCACTATCATAATTAGTGTCTCAGACATCAGTAAGTGTGCTCACAACCATTTCATAATAACTTTCAATGATGGAGCTTTTAGAGGTGGACATCTGGTTCATATCACCACCACTGTGAACAGTTCTGACATTAGTTTCTATAGAACATTTTGAGATTTTCACACCAAACCATTCTGAATGACGTTGCTCACATCTTTACCATTAAATTATCTAGATATTTTGAAAAACTGATGAAGTTTCCCCTTAAGAGCAGGTTAAGAGAAGTATTGTTAATGTATTTATGGAAAAGATTTGGGTGACTATTGACTTCCAGTGTTCCAGCATTTTCAGCTCCAACTAAAGAAGCAAAATGTGGACACTAAACATGTCCTGGCTGATGGACTACAACTGGGATACGAGGAAAATTCTCTGAATTAGTTTTATCTTACTTGGTCTCCAGCAGCTGTTTGTTCTCAGTGAGTAGATTCTCCACCTCTTTGCCCATCCCTGTAAAACACATTACTATCAGCAGCAGAAACCTTCATGAGAGAAGCATGTCAACCATTACAGCGCATGATTATTTTTCATTCAAATAATATGATTTTCATATTATGGTATTTCAAATGATGAAAAAATATATGCTTTTGATACTACTGCAAGCATAACTGACTTATTGTGATTAATAAGTGGCATTATTTCTCAAACGGGGTGTTTGTGAGGGAACAGGAGTGGTACGAACACAGTCCGACTCAGGGGAAGTGGTTATAGCAGTCGAAATGAAAACAAGACATTTATATTGATTAAAACATAAACTGCACATATTTATGGAGTAATTAAATATGCACAACTGAATAGACAACAAAGCTGGCCAGTCAGAAGCACAGCACCAAGCAGCCTCAGCTAAAGGAAGGTTTTGATGCCATAGCAGAAGCACTGCAGGAAATGACATCACAGCAAAATATCACACAGAGTTGTAAGCATGGGACACTGAAAACAGACACACGAAGAGAGGAATTAGGAGGGCCAGAGCCTTACCAAAGAAATCATCCCGCACTGAGAGAGCGAGGGAGAGAGAAAAAAAGGAAGGACAGCAGGAAAAGGCAGGATGAGATATGGAGAAAGGAGAAGAAGTAACAAGAGAAAAATGAAAAGAAGACCATGGTGGAAAGAAAATGAAAGAGAATGGGACAGACAGAAAGAGAAAGAAAGAGAAAACAGGGGTAAGCATCTGCTGATAAGTTGTATGAGGGATGTCTGTTAACACAAAGATGCACACACACACACCTACGTGTGCATATAGTTACTCAAATCCAACCAGAATTACAGAGGAAATGTACATGTTTACATCAAACCTTTGCATATGACTGTGTGAGGAATGTGCATACAGCAATATTAGGAAATGTCTGAAATATGTCTTTCTTTAGGCATCTACAAATAATCTTTTTTAAGGGATTACGGTAATCCTGCACTCTGAGTATGCAGAGATGGAAGTCAAGGTTAGCTGATTTTAAAGGAGCAATTTGTAAGATGTCACAACCTGTCAAATTCATACTCCACACAAACAGGGGACAACATATCACCAGAAAGTTGCGGTGTCCATCCCTAGTGGAGAAACAAGGACAGCACATGCACAAGACAACAAGCACAGTCCCTCTTTCTCCACCTTTATTCCTTACTAGTCTAGAAGAAACATTTCGAGATTACCATCAGACTTCTTTTGCTGAGAGCTGACGGTGGCAATTACTCCTTTCACTGGATATCTGTCCTTAAATCTGACTTCTAACATGATTGATAAGAGGTTAGAATATGCCGATTGAGGCAGCATTGCTACTTCTTCATCCTCTCATGTTCAGTACATATCTCTACAACACACGATGTTGTGTTAGACGTCTATGACATACCGTCAGAACTGTTATATCTTCACTTTCTGTTGATAGTTTTAGTAAATTTTGGAATGGTTTAAATGGTTTAAGTCTTACATATTGCACCTTTAATGTAAACACAGTTTTAAATCAGCTTTATCTGCAAGATAAGCTAAATCAGCTTTACACTGAAAGGCCTAATATTTCAACACCCAGTTAATTTGACTTTTCATGGATCTATTCATGAAAGTCTATCTAACGAGAAACAAACAAACATTACACTACAAACAGTTCGTTATATACAATCTTCAAACCTCTGCAAAAGTAAATGTCAGTTTTTGAGAAAGAAGAAGATTGTGAGACTTTCCTCTTTGTTAGAATCAAGGTATCTGTTCTCCTACTCGTCTGTTACAGCAGTGATACAGTAGCCTCTAGAGACACATGTCCTGTTTTAAAGGGGAGCTATTATGCTCATTTACAGTGTTCAGAATTTTAATTTGGGGGTCTACTAGAATAGACTTACATGATTCAGTTTTCCTATAACGAAATATGTTTCTGTATTTACCCTCTCTCTAAAACGCTCTGTTACAGCGTCTGCATCTTTAAGCCCCGCCTCTCTGTGAGCCCAGTGTGCTGTCATTGGTCAGCTCGTCCACTCTGTTCTGGATAGTCAACCGCCACAGCGGCAACCTGCTACAAGTTCCAATCCCACACCGCCGTGTCTGTGCTTACAATGGTGTGAGTTTTGCTGTATCAGTTTGAGCCCGATCCTGAAAGTCAAGTGGAACAAGTTGGTAGAGCCAATCCACCTTTGCAGGGTAGACTGGAGTTGCAGAGTGGTAAGTTTTTCAGAGGGGTACGTTTTGGTAATTTTTTTGATCTCTCTGTGTGCTGTGTGAAAGTATGCTGAGCTTGCCAACAGGTGAGCAATAAGGGCTGTTTTACAAGACGACATCATCTTGTAACAGAGAAAGGGCTTGAATGAGCCGTTTAAGTGGCTTCTGTGGAAGAGAGTTTCACCCTCTGGCATGTACTTTGGGCTTTAGAAATTTGCAGCCTGTTTACATGCACTAAAAGTCACACAACCACTAAAGGATAGAGAAAAAATCTGGAAAAGCATAATAGACCTCTTTAAAGACTAGGAAACACCCCTTCTGATGATGTATCTTGAAGGTGAAAGTAAATTTTGAAAGACCAATGAGGGATTTGAGGTGGGGTGGGTTGTTAGATTGTTTTACTAGCTGGTTTATTCTTTTAACCGAACTATTCTTTTAACATGGCGATGCTACATCGCTAATGCTAGTTGGCACCATGTAAGTATTTTTAGCCTTTAGATCGAGCGCTGTAGGGATTCTCAGTGGATGTGTGATGTATTTGCGTAATGCGTGCTGGGTGTTGTAGTGAGTGAACATGAAATGCTATAATGCTGACAATAAGGGATATAATACTACATCAACATCAACACAGTCATTGTTAATTTAGATGGAAACGGCCTTTTAAGATTTATATCTGTGAGACATTTCAGTTATTTTGGCCATTCACTGTAAAAGTGACTAGAATTGACGTGTAATCACAAAGGTGTTTTGCTATTCATGTGCAGATGATTGGACTAGATTTACTAGACTAACCTAGCAAATCTATTAATGGTCACTAGATCTATTTGTCCATTAGTCTACTCATTTTAACTTATCTATGTAACCAAGTAATGTTAATTTCATACCAAACAAGACAGAGTGTGAAAGTAAAAGAGCAGAGAGAAATAAAAAAGTATGGACCAATCAGTGATCAGATACACACCTGAGAATTCCCCTAGGGGCATGGCCAGGAGAAGCACACACAGGAAGGAAGCACAGAGAGGGGTCAAGGGTCAGTGAGTGAGACGGCCATTCAAATCAAAGTTCCACCTTCACACTGAGATAAACAAATCAAATGAAGTTCTATTTTCACAGTCAACTTAAAAAAAATACAAATGGTGAAGCCCCAACCCAAAGATGAGCTGAAACGAACCAAAGCAGCTGTCTTTCATCCAAACACAACAAAATGAAAGCTTTCCTTCTTTTTGCAGTAAAAAGGCATTTGATGATTGAAGGGGTGCTGCAGCCATGGGGCAAGAGTGATATCCCAACAGCCTTTGCCGTGAAGAAGCAGGTACATCCATTGTCCATCATACAAGAGGTCATGCAGGTCAAAGTGCAAAGTGCCACAATCAAGGCCTACAACACATCAGGCCACTGCTTGCTTAGCCATCACGCTTAAAATATTGGAAATAATGAAAAATCATAAATGCAGGTTATGAACAAAACATCTGCCACACCTGCATTTATGAGAAGCTGTAAAACAGTACAATAAAGGTGAAAAGGTCAACAACGTCATGAAGCCGGCAGGACCAAACCTTACCGAGCAGCTCCGCCCCAGAGTCCACATCACCGATGATGCCACACTTGGCGTCTTTGATCTCGTGGTAGAGGGAGTCGGTGTTGATGCCGAATGCTTCATTCACTATACCCTGAGAGGGACTGCGAAAACACAGCGGAGAAGGAATCGAGTAAAGAAAGTTTTAAAAGGTTTAAAGCCATTAAATCTGGCTCATGATTATGAATAACAGGCATTATACTAAATATTCTTCATTTAAAGGAGTTATGGAGTAACTGAAATTAGGGAGGAGGAAACCCTTTTCTTCTTCCAATAAATTTCTATCCCTACCTTTCGATTCCCATATCTTTTCACAATCCCAGAGCTGAGCTGGAAGTGGAGATAGGTATTCTCTTATTTCTCAAAGATTAATACTTTCAGTGCTATTTATTGACGTTTTGAAAAGTTTTGATGGTCTACCAGGCCATACATGGTTGTCAAGAATCTGTATTTTTGGACTTATGTTAGATCTGGTACTTTGTGATTTTTAGGTTACTTGCATTCATGATCTCTACAGCCAGGAAGTCTGCTGTATTGTAATTCTAATAGCCTAATCCAACATTTGGGACACTTCACAGTCCCTTGTCTACAGCCCAACATTCACTGTTGAATCATCTAGACCGAATGGGGCCTGATTTCATACCATAATGGCTATGTCAGCTAATAAATTACAGATTTATGCATCAACATGCTGTGTGTGTTCATTGTCTGTGAGAAAGTGCAATCTAACTGATCTAATAGTATGTTACATAACACATGTGTATAATCACCAAGAAATATGGGTAACCTAGAACATACAAATCAACGCAAATGACCTGAGAGCCTAATCTGAAAGAAAAGCCAGTGGTTTGAGTGCCACAAGAATCAGTGTACATGGTAAACTTTGTTTTCATACCTGTTTCCACCACCATAAATACGAGGATCCATGCACATGTCTATCTCTGGTGTAGAATCTATGATCTCCTGAAACTCAGGCCACTCATCACTGCTTCCCATACCTGCAGACATGTTTCATTATTGTTAACTTTAATGATGTTTGTGTCATGAGATTTCCCAAATAATTTTAGACAATTTTCACACAAATAGGTCATACATGATATTCGCCCAAGTACATTTTGTCCCATTTTAACAACTTATTTTTAGATTGTTATCAATAAGTAAGTGCATAAGCATAGCATCTTATGCAATATCAGCTGCGTCCGTTTCAATTCCTTGGTTCAATGCTGCACATTCAGAACACAATTAAATATTTAGCAATTTGCAGCAAATTGTAGTGCACAATTTTATTTATTTGCTGAGCTGAATATATACAAAATGCACCATAGCTTTTGCACAGGCCACAGTTTATGTTCTTTCCTCAGTGTGTTAAATTCAGAAATTAAACAATATTGGTTTCAATCAAATTTGTAGAAGTGTGTTCTCTGCGCATGATGTGCTAACTGAATTTTGCTTTGTGTTATTTTGTGTTGTTGTTATTTTGCTGTGTGTGTTGATGTGAGGAAGTATAGCTGTAAGCTGCTATGACATGGCCTTTTTTGATATCCTGTCTCTCTCTCTCTCTCTCTCTCTCTCTCACCGATGCTAACGTTCCTGGTCTCCTGGGAAACCTGCACCTCCATGTTTCTGCTCAGTCTCTTGGCGTTCTTACGGCTGCGACCCCGGGAAACCTCAAACTCCCCAGAGGGCAGCATGGACTCGTTGAGAGGCGTGACTGTTGCTGAGGGAACAGACGAGGTGGGTGTGTTGCTGCCTGTGCTGCTGGGCGTGGCCGCAATGGAGTCTGACTCTGAGCCATCCTCCTTAAAGGGAGGAACCAGAAACACATGCATCTTAGTAAATGTCACTCATGCATGTAAAACAAACGCACCTACAAAAATCTATACCATAAACACATTTAGATGGGATTTACTCCAGAGAGGAACACGCACACGCACAGAATTCACATGGAATGGATGTACTGTGATGAACTGCATCCATCCTTTCACAAAGAACCATTAAAACCACAAATCAGTGACCCCGTTTACACATGGTCATTTTATGTGTAAAATCATTTTCATGTGTCTGAATTAATTTGGATAAAAATGATCCAAAACCTAAATGCACCAATAAAATAAATGTAAAAAAACCACAGCTGCATTTCAAATTCAACGCCAATTCCAAAAAAGTTGGGACAAGGGGCTAAATGTAATTAAATTAAAAAGACATATCAGATGTTGAAAGTGAGACATTTAACCATTTAATGAATATTATCAGCTCAGTTAGAACTTGATGGCAGCAATGCATCTCAAAAAAAGTTGGGGCAGGGCCATGTCTACCATTGTGTAGCATTCCCTCTTCTTTTAACAACAGTCTGTAAACGTCCTGGAAGTGAGGAGACCAATTGCTGGAGTTTTGGGAGATTTCCCTAGATTTTTTGTTTCATGATGCGCCAAATGTTTTTTATTGGTGATGTTTTCTATGTCTGGACTGCAGGCAGGCCAGTTTAGCACCCGGACTCTTCTTCTGCAAAGCCATGCTGTTGTGATGGATGCAGTATGTGACTGTCTGCTGATATATGCAAGGCCTTCCCTGAAAGAGCTGTTGTCTGAATGGGAGCATATGTTGTTCTAAAACCTCCACATACAGTTCAGTGATTATAATGCCTTTCCGGATGTGTAAGGTACCATGTCATAGGCACTAATGCAATTTCAGGTTTTAGTTCATCTGACCACAGAAGAGCGTTCCATTTTGACATAAGGCTTCTTCTTTAACTTGCATTTGTGGATTGCACGGTGAACTGTGTTCACAGACAGTGGTTTATGGAAGTGTTACTGAGCCCATGCAGTGATTTCCAGTACAGAATTATGCCTGTTTTTAATGTGGTGCTGCCTGAGGGCCTAAAGATCACAAGCATCCAGTATTGACCACTGGCCTTGTCCCTTGGAAACAGGGATTTCTCTAGATTCTCTGAATCTTGATATTCTGTACTATAGATGGTGGGATACACAAAGTCTTCATAATTTTACATTATAGAAAATTTTTTTGAAATTGTTCCACAATTTTTAGATCCAGTTTTTCACGTTTTCAGTTTCAGTTTCTCCTGTCACAACTTTTTCTGAGATGCATTGCTACCATTAAGTATTAATTAAGTTAATAATTTTCGTGAAATGGTAGAATGTCTCACTTTCAGCATCTGATATGTGTTCTATGTTCTATTGTGAATAAAATATGGGTCTATGGGATTTGCAAATCATTGCATTCTGTTTGTATTTACATTTATTTGCATTCTACCCAGCGTCACATCTTTCCAGGTATTATGGTTATAGATTGGTTGCTCCAACCACTTCAGAAGGTAGTCTGAGAGCATTTTAGGCAGATATTACACAAGTGTATGTCTTTCTAAGCCACAATCAACAATCAAAATCCCTCGCAAAACTATGACGCCAGCTCCCTTTTCTGTTCTGCATTTGCAGAAAATATCTCGCAACAATACATTAGGTCACTGATCACCAGCCCTCTTCCTGGTCTACTTCTCTGCAGAGTTTAGTTCCAACCTGCATCTAATATGTAGGCCCCGTCTCACCTAGATTCCACAGAAAGGCAGAGCTCCAGGACGAAGACTGGTGAATGCTTCCTTACATGGTCCCTTACCGAAACAACTACTGCACGAAGCTATAACAACATACAAAACTGTGATTTTTAAGTTGGCTTCATTCCTTTCGAATAAAACAGGAAATATGAGGAACATCACAGGCAAATGTGTGTTGCATATGAGCTGATTTGCATATTACCTACATTTTACCTGCATGTTGTCGTTTGTACCTCATAGCAATCAGATTTCAGTCTGACTAACCAAAGACACATTTCACTACCAAATGTAAATGAATGAGGTCCAAATCTTATCATGTTACAAGACATACACCAGGTGCAAACGGGGTCAGAAACCAGTAACTAATAGTGCCCAGAGTCATGTAACAAATAAACACAGGAAATATACTGAAAACAGGAAGTATGGATTTTCATCTTTCTTTGAATACAATGGCTCTTGGCTCATCACTGACTGACCATATATCAGCAATTGCCAACATGTTTAAAAACTGTTCTCAAAATACCTAACAACGCTTCATGAATTTGAGTCTCATCCTGATGCTTCCAAATAGACTCTCCCCAGGACTGGGGGCTTAGACTGAACCTCTATGCTGCCTGTCTCTTCAGAGTGCATCCATACTTCAATTGGAAAAGCAAAGAGGCCAGAGGCAACAAAACCCTGTCATGTTTTGTTGCTGAAAATAATCCTCTACAGTGGAAGAAAATGAAAATAAAATCATGCACCCCCGTAGGCCTGCTGGCGTCTGAAATCTGCTTAAGAAGACAAAAAACAGCGCCAGCGTGGAACTGCTGTACACTTAAGAACATTTGTTATTGACGCGAGCAGGTGTAAGGGAGTGTGGCAGACGACACGGTGACGATTCCTTCCTTCGGCGCGGGACAACAGCATGTCTTTCTGAAGCACCTGGAAGCCAGGGGCGTAGACGGCTCTGCCCAAATCACTGGCATGCCAGGCGTCTGTTGAGGTGGTCCTAGCCCCCCCGGGACCCCCACGTACCATACCATCTCCACTGGGAAAGAGACTCAGCGAAGGGGGGCGCTCCGTTTTTCTACAGAAAGAGAGAGATGGAGGGGAGATAGCGAGGAGAGAAAGATCAAGAAGGAAAAAAGCGGGGTATAGAGTTTAAGACTTCAAGGAGTCAACAGGCCATTAACACAGTTTTCTCCATACTCACAATGTAGTTGATCAGCCAAGGCAGGCTTGGTGTCTGAAGTTTGCCTTTTTAGTCATGCTATGGAGCTACAAGGCCAACTAATGCATATACCACAGGATTTGGCATTGTGTTAACTGTATGCACAAACTGCATGCATATTTTCCCTGAGACCAGTTGAGTTGTTAAGTAATCTCAGATAGATTTCTTTATGTCTGGGGCTGAGTAATGAAATGCAATACTTTTATCACACTCTAGCACCCAATATATTCCCATTCTTAGCTTCCATTTCTCATTTTCTCAATCCCCACCACCACCCCATCTCCTCCTTGTTCCTCAGTCCTGTGACTATCCTACCACAGTTACATAGAGGGGTCACCCAGAACTCCAACAAGTTCTCAGAGTTCTCCAGCCACCCTTAATCAGTCTTCTTCTTACTGCTATATACATCTCTACAACGTCTCTAAGTCTCTGTCCATACTGCAGAGACAGTATTTGATCATCTGCTGCCTGAACTGTGGTGAATCACAATCACAGCTCATCATCATATATAGACTGTTGTTAAAACACCCTGAGCAATATATCATAATACCTCTGCTACTCCCGGATATGGTTCTACTTATTGGGTATTAATCTACCTCTTTCAATTTAGTGCAATAACTGCTTTCATATAAATACAACAAACCTGTCTAATATGCTAATGTAAATATAGATAATAGCTTCTGTAAATAAGCCAATTGATATACTATTACATCTATTCTCGTATATTCTATTTTAATTCATGTATATTCTTATTTCTGTGTAAATGTAAGTTCTATGTATGTATGTATGTATCTATTTATCTGTCTATCTGTCTGTCTGTTTGCCTGTCTGTCTGTCTGTCTGTCTGTCTACCATCACAGGCTGAAGGCATAGTCCAATCTCACTAAATGATGCTAATTCATGGTGTATAGGCTTCTGTTGCCCATTAGCTGTTAGTCTAGTTGCTCTAGCACAAAACTACATCAAACTCCATACAACAAATCTGTCTCGATAGATCAACTTCATTTTTGTAAGGAGAGAATTGTGTAAATTGAAAGTTTTCACAGAACTATTATTTTCTTCATTCAAGAAAACAGAGCATCAAGAATTAGCAGACAATGGAAACACAAAATGAGTACGCGAGCACAGACACACACGCACGCACACAGAGGAGAAAGAGGTAGATTTCTCATTCTGTGACTGGGGCGCTGCTAAACTAGACAGGCTCTTTCGCTTGACAGGGACTTATCTTCCCTAATGAGGGCTCAAATCTTAACTGGGTTAGGAGGGGGGATTGAAGTAGAGAGGACGGGGGGGGGGCATTTTTTACCTTTTCCTCCAGGTGTTGCGTTGACTGAGAAGACAAACACAGCAGTACACGCACAGAGAGAGAGAGAGAGAGAGAGAGAGAGAGAGAGGGAGAGAGAGAGAAAGTGAGAGAGAGAGAGAGAGAGAGAGCGGCACAACGAAAGAGATGTAGATTAGAGAGTGAACACACGCGGACAGGCACACTTCTCTTTCACACATAGTATTACACAACACATACAACGCATATGTTACGATCTACAAACACAAAGCTAGCTTTACTAAAGGCTTTATCTAATGCTCAAATTACATTAGCAGATTATAAACAATCCACAAATCACTACAGCCCTAAAGGACACTGGGAAATAAACATGTATCTTTGTGTGTGTGGGTGTATGTGTGTGTGTGTGTGGGTGTTGGTTATGTACAGTGGGGGGAAAACCACAGTCTATATACAGTCTATGGGAGAAACAAGTATTCAGACTTGTGTGTTATTTAAAGCCCAGTGAAAACTCAGAGAAAAATGTATGTGATGTATATGGTTATATGAAATAAAAGATATGATAAAAAATATGATAAAACATGGACTAAAGACCACTGATCAGATCTTAGAACTGTCTGGGTATGGCTAATGAGCAGCTTGATTGACAGCTCTCTGTCCTGTACTCCTAGCCTGCTCTGCCACTCATGCATAACTAACATTATTATCCAGCTTATATGTGACGGTAAATGAAGAAAAAAGTCACAGACGAACAAATGCGCAGATGGCTGGATGAAAAAAATGGATGGATGAACAGACCGTCTTAATTTTGCCATTCCACCTTAAATGATGCAGCAGTTACTACAATACCTCAGACACTAGAATGTAACTGCTGCACCATTTAAGGTGAAAGTGGAAACTTAGGACAGGAAATAAGAAGCTGATTTCAGCCTCATATTAGGTCTACAGCTAGGACAGATTGATAGTCTAAATGTCCTTATTAGAAAATCTTACTAGCATTAAAATTATAATTAGGTTATTTTAATCACCTTATCAGGGGAAATTAACATTATAAATACAATAAAACTTTTGAAACTTCCATGCTTAAAACATTGGAGTCCCTCAACTCCTCATTTGGTGCCACTGTTATTGTTCACGTACATTTGGTATGGTTTTCATATGTTTACATAAAGTATTGGGTTATGTTATTATTATAAAGTTTATGCAAACAAAAAGTCTCTACAATTTAATATGTGGTTTTCAGTATTCAGCTTGTGTACATCAGTACATATTAACATATTAACAATACCACCATAATACTGATAACCTTGATAATTATGCTCACTATAGTCGTGATATTACGTTTTCATACCATTTCATCTCTATCGCTACTATTTGCATGAAACCGATGCCACTATCTTTTGTAAAAGATAAGGGAGGATTGACTGAATTTTGGCATGCCAAAGACCACAGTGTGAAGAAAATAGCTGAATTTGCAGGTGTATGGAAGCGTACGGTCATACGGGTCTACCAGCAGTGGCATAAATCCCAGTCTAAAGGAAATTCTCTGCAGAATTGTGCCAGGGAAGGCAACCACCAAATCTGGCCCAACTGCACAATTCTTTAATGCATCAGTGGCTGAACACTGATGTGGCCTACATCCAGAAATTCGTCCAGTACATGCCATATTGAATCACAGCTGTTATTCATGCTCGTGGAGGCATACATGTAATACAGGTAGATATATCAATTTAAAACATATCAAATATCCAATACAACAAAAACAAACGTTAGAATACTTGTTTCCCCTCAGTGTGTGTGAATGGAAAATGTATAAGTGAGGAGTGAGCTAATGCTTTTGTCAGACTTGAGGAAGTAAGATTATGCGTGGGCAAGGAGTGTGCATAATTGTGTTTCTGTGTGTAGGCCAGACATGACAAAGCCTCTGACTAAGGAGAACCTGACAGACTGTCAGCCAGCATCACTATCCAGAGCCTAGCAACACCATCTCCAAGACAAAGCTCTAATTATGGGCCATTTGGTGCTGTATCTGGACGTAAGGACTGCCTAACCTGCCTATACGCACCTCATTATACAGCATGCGTAAGCTAAGATACAAAAACAACACAGACACCTACAACATAGAAAACAAGAGCATACAGCAGAAAAGAATGAGCAAAAATCACATCAACAAAGACAAGGAGCTCGAAAACACACATAGACACACATGCACACGGACATACTGGATGTGCTTTCTCAGACACTAAGGGTGGGATTTGTTATTCATACAGACATCTGCACTCAGTATTTGTTTACCAACGGGGTACTCAAATAAGGCAGCGGTTTGGAAAAGGCAAAAGAGATGCTGGATGGAATCAAAGGACTAAAGAGGAATTCCACAGATTCCTAAAAGGAATTCTGGAATGATTAAAGCCTTAAAATGTAAACAAAGCCATTCAGAGTGGTTTGATTTGAAATGCTCTGTTCTAGAGAAACTTACTAAGTAAGACTGTTTACTGTGGTGGTGAAGAGCTGAATGCCTCTAAACATAATCTCCTAGATAGATATTACACAAAATGGTTATGTATGGCTTAGCTGATGCCTGAGGTCTTGTTATAAGTCCTAAAACAGGTATTTAAAGTGGACTTACTGAGCTTATTTTCAGTGATTAGAATTTTATGTTTACAATCTAATAGAACAGATTTACATTTATATACTTCATTTACATTTACATTTATATTCTTCCCATACTGTACTTCTGTATTCACTCTCGGTCTGAAACACTGTTAGAGCTCCTACGTCTTTAAGCCCCGCCTCCCGATGAACCCAATGTGTTCTGATTGGTCTAGCGCCAGAGCAGGACTGTGTTACAAGTTCTGCCCCCATGCTGTTGTGGCTATTCTTACAATGGCTTTAGCTCTGCTGTATCAGTTTGAGCCAGAGTCCCAGAACAGACCCACCTTTGCAAGCTAGACTGGAGAAGGATGTTTCAGAGTGGTCAGTTTTTACTGTCTTAGCTCTCTGTGCATTGTGTGCGAAGCTTGCCAGTATGACTTCATCTTGTAACAGAGAAAAGGGCTGAAGGGCTGAGAAATATGGTTTCTGTAGGAGAAAGCTTTTCCTTCTGGCATGTACTTTGGACTTTATAGCTTTGCAGACTGTTTACGTGTACAAAAAGCAACATGAACTTACTAAAGAAGCGGGAAACTGGAAAAGGACAACAGGGCTCTTTTATTATGGATAATAAACAGGCTATATTTGTAGACATTGCAACCCCTGTGTCCTATCACCACCACTGTAAAGCAATCTGAAAGTCAGTATGTTTCTCTATAATGGACCATTTCACATCAAATCTCCCTGAATTATATGGAAACTTATTAAAAACTATGGAATTGCCATTTCAGAAGTTCAGAAAAGCAGCTAAGCTATAATATGTTACATCAAATTTTAAATTTTAAAACACAAAGATAAATGATTACATGTACCCATCAATCAAACCTAGATTACCTCATATGATCGCATGCAATAGATGTTCATTCACCTCTATGGTTTTTACTTGTAGCAATATACAATGTTTTTTCAATGGCTTATTCAAGCAGCATTTGTTTATATCTGAATTGCAAAAATAGTTAAATACGCATCCAGATCACACACACCCACAACCATACTCACGTCCTTCCGCATCCGGTGGTTTCTGACTGGTTGCTTCCAGCCTGCTGCAATTTGGACCGTTCAATGTGTTCAACGTAAGTCTGAATCATCTGAAGAAGACAGAATTAACATCATATGAGCATACGTGTATGCATTTCTGGTGGCATTGGTGCCCCTCCCTGACCCCCCAGTCACCACCACAACCAACGCAAATATGGTGGTGCTTACATAACCATATATAAACCTAATACATCCCTCTGTGTTGGTTGCCACAGCCGCTTCTTTGGCATATTTTTGTTTTCAAGAAATCAGTCCTTCGTTTCACTGTAGCCTATATTGCTATCAAGACGAATACAGTGTGTTTGATCTGCTCCCGGATTCCTATAGTACCTTGGCACTGCAGACGGCAGCTTGAAAAGTTATTTCAAATCAGCGCAGAAGCAGAGATGCAAGAAGCAAGTCAGTTTTCCACTATATATCTAAAAGCTGACACTTGCTCGTCCAACATTTCGCCTGAAATCAAGCCTATTACTAGAGAGTTTTTCCCATTATTGCTGCAGTGGTATGGCGAGAAATGTACATCACAGTATAATTCAACTTTCCGATGGCTTTGGTACGCAACATATACAGTATATACTGTATGTTTGCCCAAAGGGCATTTTGACTGTGTTGATTGTGCTACAGGTAGGTCTCTCTATTTCAGTGCAGCAGAATGGCTTAGGATAATAAATTCATACCAAATATGTAAAACATTTCATACAGTCACAGTCAAAGTTTTCTGGCTTACTTCAAACCAAGTCATGGTCCATGTGTTTATGTTTGTAAGAGGCACCCAAAGACAATCTTACCTCTGTGTGTCGCTGGTGAAGAGCATTGTACTCCTTCTTCATGTCTGCTTCGCGTTCTTCCAAACGAGAGACTATAAAAAGAGACAGAAACAACATTGATATAAAAGCATGCTTCATAGGGGCACATGTGCATGTATGCAAACTTGGGCATGTCTTGTGTGTGTGAGACTCACTCTGGTCAGCGTAATTCTTGGTCTTCAGTTCCAGCTGTTTTGCCTGCAGTTCTAGAAAGTCCACCTGTGACTGGAGGTCCTTTTTCTCTGCCTCTAAAGAATCCTCAAACTCTATAAATTTCTGTTAATACAAACACACACAAAAACAGTTCAGAAACACTGCCATTCTGTAGCTCATACAGCATATCAGCTTCAGAAACCTGCTTTAGTCTAATAATAGATAATAATAATAATAATAATTATTATATTATTATATAATTATTATTATTATTATTATTTTTTTTTTTTTACTTAAAGAGCACTTTTCATATCGTTGGCAGCTCAAAGTGCTTTACAGACAGTCGACATGACATGAAATTGTACACTGTAAAAAGTGTTGAACATTAAAAAAATGACTATAATTTGTTACAAGCAAATTAATTAGGTTTATTCAACCTAAAAAAGAACGAACGATTCTGTCAATCAAATTAATTTTTTGAGTTCGGTAAAACTTCTTCAATTGCTTGTAATAAAAACTTTGAGCACATTTTTAGGTTGCACTTTTTACAGTGTACATTTTAATGAACCAAAGACAAAAAAACTATTCATACATTCCATGATGATGTAGTTTTAATTAAACGCTGAGTTAAAGAGATACATTTTAAATGTTTCTTAAACATATGCACTGAGCCTGACTGTCTAACAGAAGCTGGAATTGAGTTCCAAAGTTTAGAAGCATAATAACTGAAAGAGCTCCCTCAACGTTTTCTGTATTAGAGCTTGTGTACAAGAGGGTACCAAAGTCTGAAATCGCTCCTTTGTTTATTTAATTTCCAGTGAAAGTGAAGAAGTATAATATCAAAACACTTTTACTGACACTATTTCACTTATAACTCCATCATAATGACATATTTCCCTTTCTCTACTTACATACACTAACGTGGTGAATGAAAGTTTGAAATCTCCAGATCTTTGTGCAGAATTGTGCAGAGTGTTTCAGTGAGTTGAGTGATGAGTGAAATCTAACTGACATGTGTATTCTGCACATGGTGCCGGTGGTGTTAAGGGCCCAACAGAGATGCAACAGTAATAGCGATAATACTTGCTGTATATTACCTTACCAGCAATTTGTTATTTACATTACCATTAACCGATAAAGAACACTGATAGTTAGTTCACTGATTTAAAGAATAATAAGAAGAAGAAGAGAAAATACTTTCATCTGCAATATGGAGGTATGGTATATACTCCATATATATAGCTGATTTTTGAGTGTGCTAGAGATATATGAGCTGTCTGCAGTGTGTGTGTGTGTGTTAATGTGCTGACTGTTTATCAGCATCAGCCTTTACATAAGACCATTATAAAGCTAAAGAGAAGACCAGAGGTCAAGGTGAAGAGTGTCAAGATTCAGATGCTGACCACACACACTCACAAACACAGGTTTATTTTTATACAATATCAGTAGGTGAGGTCATTAGAACTATAACCAGGCCTGGATCATCCAATAGGCTTAATGGGCACTGAGTAACTAGGGAGCCCCCACAAGCAATTATGAGAAGATGGAAACAGCTGTTTTGACTCCCAGTGGACGCCCATCTCCAAAGCCTATGATAAAATGTCGCCCAAATTAAAGAAAAGGTTGTGCCATCTGACAGTGATCTGCAAAGCGTAATCAGAGGTAAATTATAAATTGCAGTATGCTTTAGATAGGGTGGGTTTTTAAGTGTCCTTTAAGTCTCTTAACGTACTTTTCTGCTGTCTGGTTTTAATTTAATGTCATCTTCATTCTGTTAAAGGTTCTGTCTGCTAAGAGTGGATGCATGCTTTGTAGAGATATGCTGCACTGGCTGTGTTGAGGTTAACATGTGCTCTATGTGTTGTGTAATCTTGCTATTCTATTGTTTTGATTTTAAAAAGACACTGCACTTACAGCAGTGACATGCCTAACATAGATCTACATGTGGTGTGGTGCTACATAGATCTTGTGTAACTTGCTGTGACTGTAGTCCATCTGATTCTATGTATACTTTGTTAGCCCCCTATTTCCCTGTTCTTTAATGGTCAGGACCCTCACAGGATCCCCACAGAGCATGTTTTGCTGGGTGGATCATTCTCAGCACTGCAGTGACACTGATGGTTGGTGGTGGTGTGTTAGTGTGTATTGTGCTAGTGTGAGTGGATCTGAGACAGCAGTGCTGCTGGAGTGTTTAAACACCTCAGTGTCACTGCTGGATTGAGAATAATCCACCAACCACAACTATCCAGCTAACAGCGTCCTGTGGGCTGTGTCCTGTGACCACTGATGAAGGACTAGAAAATGACAAACACAATCTGTGCAGCAGCAGATGAGCTATCGTCTCTGACTGTACATCTACAAGGTGGACCAGCAAGGTAGGAGTGTCTAATAGAGTGGACAGTGAGTGGACACAGTGTTTAAACACTTCAGCAGCACTGCTGTGTCTGATCCACTCACACCAGCACAACACACACTAACACACCACCACCACGTCAGTGTCACTGCAGTGCTGAGAATGATCCACCACCCACATAATACCTTCTCTGTGGTGGTCCTGAGAATTGAAGAACAGAGTGAATGGGAGCTAATAAAGTATACAGTGAAACATATGGACTACAGCCTGTAAGTGTAAAACAACAAAGTGCTCCTATATGGTCATTTGAGCTGATAAAATGGACAAAGACTGTAGACACAAGGAGGTGTATCTAATGAAGTGAACCTAATATATATATATATATATATATATATATATATATATAT
>CM067477.1:14171892-14191959 GCA_034552555.1 Semaprochilodus insignis | reverse complement strand
TGTACAGCTTACAAATGAGCTGGGAAGCAGAGGGTGTGCTGTAATAGGTTGGTGGTTGGTGCCTCTGTCTTTTTGGATGGTCTTTCATTAATCACATATCAAGAAAAGTTTTGTCAGTGATCAAAGAGTAGGCATCTGGGTATAATAAATATGCTTGTTTGAGGCACTACATTGTTTTTCTCAAGACAGGACAGTTTTTGCCTTTAATTGTAGGTACGAAAACAAACATAGTCAGACATAAACAAGCACAAATATCTAGCAATGTCTCACACATGTGTGTGCTGATGGTGACTTGGAGCTGTGAGGGTTTAAATGGAATACAATAGGTTCTTTCTGCAGCCCAGCACAGCCCAGTGAGAAACTACTGGAATTCAGTAATCCTCACACTACACAGAGGGTCAGCCAGCAGCTTCAACACAAACACACACACGCACACACGCACACACACACACACACACACACACACACACACACACACACAAACATCTCGAACCCTTTCATCTAAAGCAATTCACCTGATCCTAAACATAATGGCTGTCATGAGAATTAAAAGAGAACGTAAAATATATACCTGATTAAAGGCTTAAGATGTAAATACGGTCATTCAGAGTGGTTTGATGTGAAACGCCATGAGAAACTTACTGACTCAGAACTGTTTGCAGAGGTGGTGACAGGAACCAGATGTCTGAAATGTAATGCTGCTGAAAGCTCACACAAAATGGTTATGAATTTGCTGCCTGATGCCTGAGACATTGTTTTGATTGTAGTTTATTTTTATCCGTTAATGGCGGAGGAGTACATGCAGAGTGCTGTAAGGTTAAATAGTCCCCCGAAAACGTATTTATTCCAACTATTTTATAGGTTCATGGTGGTTTTAGCTAGGCTCCTATTACCACCACTGTAAAGAAATCTGAGTTTATAGGTTTGTTCGCAATGAACAATTTGAGATCCAACCACACTGAATGACTTTGCTTACACTGCAACAACAGAATTATGACAATGGTGGAATTCCCCTATAATCTCCAGCAGTGTACGATATCTGATACATATTGTTTTATACAGTAAATGCATCATATATATATAATAATTTTACATGTTGTACAGGGAATTATCATATCAAAATGTCCACTTCTTTAGATCCTTCTTTTTTACACCATTTGATGGGACCAGTTGCTCCTTACATTATATAAAATAATGAATAGGTAAATAAAAGTGGTGCAGAATTACTGCACCTTCATAAACGCTTCAAAAATAAATATCATTATTTCAATATACACTGAAGTTAATTTCACTATCAAATTACTATTTCAGAGACTGCAGAGATTTCAGAGATTGTTGACATCTATATATATAACATATCGTTGCTGTACAAAGAAAAATAGCAAATTCACTGGAGAGGGCAAAAACCTAATTACATTTTAATGTCAATGGAACCAGACTTTTTTTCCAAGCAACTTTAGGCCATCTCTTTTGGTCTATTCACCTTGAAATTCTCACACAGTGTAAACAGCAGCTGCTGTGTTCAAATGATGCATAAAAGTAAAAATAAACAAAAATGGAGATACATATTATTCATTGGACAGAGACAATGTATTCTTTATCATACATGTACTTTTCCACAGTATTTAGTGAATGTAGTGCCTAATGGGGGATTCAATTAGTTGTTTACACCGACTAGATGTCTACCATTTTAGATCTTCCAAGAATTTCTGTCATTTTCAGAGAGTTCTAAAGGTGTTTTCATAATGATGGTTCCAAAGTAAGTCTTGAAAGCCCAAAGGCATTACACACACAATACTCCACATTCCAACAAAGTCCACAGACATAACACCTCAGTGAACTAATCTGGAGACTGGAGACTAGTTCACTAAACACAATGTAGTCTGGCCAGACACTTCATCTTCTCAGACTCCAGTTTAGTAGTTCAATAAATTGGACTAGCGAGAGACTGAACAGAATTATGGTGGGGTTTTTTTGACACAATATAAACTGTCCATTTAATGGTGTGACTGAAAGTACAGAAAGTACCCAACACTGACAGCTTATCTCAATGTGGAGACTTGGCAATATGTCATAATCATCTGTGACCCACTATTATTATGTAAGAATGCAGGACATAATGAACCACAGGGGTCAAATTCAGATTCATATTAAAACATAATCTGAAAGAGTATTCACTGGACACTGGTGGTGGTTTCATCTTAGATAGACAGATAGATAGATAGATATATAGATAGATAGATAGATAGATAGATAGATAGATAGATAGATAGATAGATAGATAGATAGATAGATGGATAGAAGAGTAGTTGCACACAGAAGGACGCAACCAACAGGAATGAAACTTGGTGGGTAGGTTGAATGCGTTTCATGCTAGGCGGTGCATGCTGCATAAGCAAGGACAGGCCTTATTGGCTGCTGTACATGACTGACCCAACAGCCACGACTGCAGACATTCAGCGAGCAGTGACACTATTCTGTATGTGTAGCTCAATAAATATTGCCCACATCAATCTAAATGTATCATCAGCTAAGTCTCTCTTAGCAGCAAGCTAAGGAATAATAGCGCAGTGGGCTAACCAGAATACAAGAATGTATTATGGTGTTGCAGAGTGGTAAGTAGTTCAGTTGTTTTTAGAGAAGAAAATATTAGTTTATTTTGTGTAGTTTTAGGTTTATTCGTACAAGGACTTGAACAGCCTGAATACAGGTGGGGTGATGGGTTTTCTAGAGTCGAGCAGAGTCTAGCCAAAAACAAAAAAATTAATATTCAAATCCTAAAACTAAAAACCGAACACCTGCCCAACAAGTCAATATCCAAATTGTAGTCGAATACGTATTCGGGTTCAGTCCTACTGTGGGTAGAGGAGGTGTTAAAGGGTGCCATATAGGCAGCTTTTTTGTACAGGTAAGATCTCCACTAGCTCCACCAAGCACATTCAACCAGTACAGCTCAACAGCTGGGTTTCTACACCAGTGCGCAACAGATCTGCACTTCTACTGAAAACATAGCATTAATCTTACAGATGGAAGTTGAGTTATGTTCACATGTGGGAATACTAGTACTTATACCCTTTACCATCACCAACAGTGACTGCTGTTACTCTGTTACTCTAAACTAAAGTGCTTGTACATGTTTTAGGAAAAACAATACAAACAATGTGAATTTACAAGGGGAATATTAACAAATGACATACTAACGCATGATATGAGATGTTGAAAATGTGCACAGATATAGCAGCTGAGATATAATGGTAGAATTACACTAGGTGCAACTAAGGAGAGACTATTAAACCAATGAAAGTGCCAGTGAAAGACAGATGGTTTTGACTCAGAGATAAGTGTATTGTATCATACTGCACAGGAGACTTACAGGACAGATTTGTGTGCTGTGTATGCGTGACTGGTTCGGAGAGATATGAATACTGGGATCTAAAGTAAGAGGTTTCTGCCCTTACTGTGTCCATTATAGCCTACTGTCATAATCCCTCAGGAGAGGAAATTGGAGAGTGCTGTTTACTCTCTAACCGTCCACTCCTCTCTCTCTCTCCCTCCTTCCTTCCCTGTCTCTCTCATCTTCTCTCTCCATCCCTCCCCCTCCCGCCTCTGTCTCTCCATCTCATAATAAGAGAATCAGGTTACACGCCAGCCTCCAGCATCCCCACTGCGCGTTATTGATTACCCATAATCACCCTCTCCATCCATCCTCCTCCCAGCGCCGTCCTCTACGCCCAAAACATGACCCCGAAATGAGCATAGTAAAGGATATAGTAAACAACAGCAGCCCTAATACTGTTTTTGTTTACTGGGAAGGTATACTTGCATGCATTAGTGGGATGGTGACTGGTTTTAATGATAAACTGCAGTATACAACTCAACAATAGTCATTCCCTCCAAGTTTTTATCATTCCGATACCTGTTTACAAGGTGCTTTTTTGAAAAGTCATGGTGGGAGTAAATAGCTTACTCCTATCAGGGATACATGATACTGGAATCATAACTGTATATGAATAAATTTGTTAAATAAAAAAAAACAGCATCGTCTGACAGATGGTTACATTTCATTGCCATTTGTTACTCTGTCCATTTACATTTCTCCATAATACTAATTCAGGTAGACTAATTCATCATTTCATAAATGCTTATGTATAAGCATAAGCAGACAATATACATGGAAAGTAACAGATATCTGCACTGGACCATATCCATGCATCTTTAATGCTGGGTTCACATATTCCCATCAGCGAAAGCATTTTGCAGTGCCTTAACAGTGGCTGGGAGGCGTGTAAACTTTTATCAGCAAAACCGGCTGATTAATAGAGAGTGTAACAGTGTCAGTTGTTTATTTGAGGTCGATGCTTTTGGCCCAAAAAAGTCACGGTTTGGATTTAAATAAGCACATAAATAAGAGCATTTGTGTGGATATTCACGGCAGTGATTAACATGTTGCAGCAGCAATAATCCTTTTAACCTTAAGTGATGCACTTCTTAAACACCGTGTGGGAAGAGACGTATCCCATGGACTTGGAAAAAGATGTTACTGTGTTTCAGAAGGGTCAAATTACTGGCCTGCATTAAGCAAAGAAAACCACAAAAAAGAAGCTGAAATTACTGGAGGTGGGTTAAGAACTGCCCAAGGCATTCTCAAAACCTGGAAGGACAGCGGAAAACCATCAAACTTGCAAAAGAATTGTGGATCTGTGATCACCTAAACACTTGGTAAAATCAAAAGATAAATAATGAACAGTAGAACTCACAGCTATTCTTTATGGTGAAAGTAAGTACATTTCCACACATACAGTGCAACAAGAACTTACAAGATTAGGGCGAAACAGCTCTGAGGCCATACTAAAACCACATGTTAGTGAGACTGATCGGGGAAAAAGGCTTCAGTTTGCTAGGTTTGCTATAAAGATTGGACTCTGGAGATGGATGGGAAAAGGTCATGTGATCCAGCACAGGAAGCAATGTACATATCATGCATAGCACCCACTGTACAAGCCACTGGAGCCAGTGTGATGATCTGGGGAGCTCTCAGTTGGTCAGGTCTGGGGTCAGCAATGTTATGTGGCAATTAATGAAGTCAGTTGATCACCTGAATGACCAGGTTATCCCAACAATGGATATTTTCTTTCCTTATGGCATGGGCACATGTCTTTCCTTCATCAATACAAGATGGAAACAAATGTTGTGACGTTGCATAAAGTTGTCGAAACAGTATATAATACTGGAAGCACCTGAACTTCAGTGATGACATATTTTGCGGCCGTATATCCCATAACATTGATTTCTGTTTCATTCCACCGTCAGTTCAGTCCAAACGTTCTACACGTTTAAGCCTTGACAAAATGTTCTTCTAACTGCTGCAGTGTGCTGCTGTTGATGCTGACTGTGGCAGAATGTTCCATTGAAAACAATGACATATAGGGTTTGCTGGCGCCCATCTACCACCATAATGTAAAACCAGTCTTCCTGCAAAGCATGCAGCAAGATGATCCCTGTTTATAGAGTTAAACTCTGAATAGTATACAGTAGTAGAGTTGGTGATTTTATATTTTGAGTTATATATTTGGGTTACGATGATTTATATAATACATAGAGGTTCAACTAAAGGCTCATCAGTATTATCGCCTATTCATATTTTTATGCATCTATGAGGAATTTGTTTACACAAAAGGACAATACAGAACGCAAAGAGTAAACACATACACACGAATAAGCACCTTACACAGCCACAAAGTGGAGTATAAAATATACATCTTCACAGCATTTAAACTATTACATACTCGATTTTAAACCTGTATGTTGACTAAAACCAGTGTGCTGTATGGTAAATAGAATACCATGGCCTGACTTTCTGCTGACTTTGAAAGCAGTAGGCTTGCGAAACTGCTCTCCTCCATCTATTCCACAGTGAAGCCACTGTTCTTCAGAACAATTATTCATCTATTGCAGCCTGTTCTCTCTGCAATCTGTAGCCAGATCTATGCTGTGCTCCAGACTGCGAATTCTCTGCTCCTTAGAGCCAAAACACCTGTCATCGTAGACTTGCTCGAACTGCTGCTACAGCAAAAAAACAACCCCGTCTTCAGAATGACCCAGCAATTCAGGTTCTGCTGCAGGTGCTAAAAACAGTTGAGGGACATCAGGTCTACATGAACGGAGGCCTGTTACATAATAAACGCTGTATACAATATTATATTACAAAGACTATAACTGTTTTTCCATGAGGCCGCTGAGAATGAAGCTGTTTTTAGACGGAGGATGGATAGTTTATGCTGCAAATCTTGAAGGTGTAGCTGAAATTCAATTCCTATTACCACGAGAGGGCAAATGGACACCTTTCAGTATGATGATGTTAATGCTACCAAACAATGCAGATGGTTTGTTCCACCTGATACAGGAATATTCTATGTGAGCCACATGCAAATGACTCAAGTTTCACGCTCGGCTGTGCATGTGACGTAAGCAAGGACAGGCCTTATCACTGTACCTGACTGACCCAACAGCCATGATGGTGGACATTCAGCGAGCAGTGATGCCCTCCCTGAGTCATCCTGTTAATGCCAGCACCATTGGCAGACGGCAGCACAACGCACATGCACACAGACCGTTACGACGACTGCCCTTAACACCACATCAACATCGCCAAGGACGGTGATGGTGTCGTGCCAGACTGTCATGGAGTGCCTCAGAATGGCAGCGGGGCATCTTCAGTGAAGCAAATAATACTGTTATATTTGCATTATAACCACAAATAAGAATCAATTAATACTATTGTAAGTAATGTATTACTATCCTATTTATTTATCACTGCTTATAATAAACATCTGACACTCTTACAAACTGTTAGAAATAATAAGATTACATTAATAGTGTTATATTTCCTTTATTACCACTTATAAGAATCTATTAGTACTGATAGTTTTCATTTTTGCCACAGTTAAAAAACTGGTTACACATTTTATTACGCATTAGCAAGACTTCTGAACATGTTAAAATAGCTGTATGTTTCAGTTCAAGGTCAATAACAAAACTATAGTAAGATAACCAAACAGTTAGAAATCTAAGTGTTCTGTTAAGAGGAGACATTTAGAGAAAATCCTTGGGGAACTGAACGTATGCCCTGACTGCAAACCAACCCCGTTCATTCATCCCACCAGAAGGAAGCTCACAGAAAACTGGAAACCCAATAATCACAACAAGCACCCTATATGTCATTTTATATATTAGTACCACTAGTCTGCTTTTGGACTGAAATTCACTACAGGTCCCTCCACCTCTCTGTATCCCATGCCATTCTTCTCCCTCAGCTACAGAGAAGACTTGTGGCCTTCAAAACCACCCAGTGACACCGTTCCATCCATTATCTCCAAACAATGCTGTTTCATCACTTATGGCAATTACTGTGACTTGTCCAATCTCCTTCCCATTGATGCCAATCCACTGTGCGGATGACGCAGTGGCAGCATTTGGAAGGGTTCTGTCAGCGCCAGCTTGTCGTGATGATACTGCGGAGGCTTTAGCTGAGGGTTTTAAGGGAATCTGATCCCAGCTGCCGGTGGTTCAGTACAGCAGTGCCTATTTTAGTGCAAGATGCGGACAAAGATGAAGGCAGAAGCGTGGAAGTGGAGGAGGGGAGGTCTAAGAATACATATTACAGACTTATATACTTCACCAAGTTACTGAGGAAAAACTAAACAAGCGCTCGCTCCTCTAGGTGCAAGCAACCGAGCTGATGAAGCCCTTGGTAGGAGCTCAAAGTCTGCTATATGTGATAGAAACGCTACAGTGCTATTCATTTTGGAGGTGTAATTAATAAAGAAACAGCTCAGGATCAAACATGTTTACTGAGGCCTAATGGCAACAAACAAGCTCCTCAAAACAAGTCTGAATGTAAGAGGATGTATGTGGTAAAGAGCAAATGTACATTATGCTAACAATGCTAATAACACTCAATCACAGCCCAGATGCTGTTTAAACCCCATCATAAGGTACCCATTTGCATGTGTGAATTATGTGTGTTCTAATAATAAATAAATGTTTCATTAATGGTAACATTTCATAATATCCAAGAAATGGTCATTACTGCCACAACGCTGCCTTGGTATAAAATGAAACCACCTCAAAACCCGATTGCGTGGGAATAAAGGCAAATGGAAAATTACAGAAACAAGGCTTATGACACTTCACAACACTTTATAAAAGTGTTACAAATAATGCTTGTAATAGCAAAAGGATTGTTGATGATACTTTATAACAGCCCAGATTTCTAATGTCATTAAGTTGTTGACAGTATTTCATAACAGCCCAGACATGTTTAGTAATGTCCTAAAATGGCCTGATCTAACTAGATCTGAGTGAATTTAAAACATCTGAGTTTATTAGATCATTTGTATCTACTTTATGTTATTGGAAATCAGGGCGAACTAAAATTGGAAAAAATAATGTTATAACCATGTTATAAATGGTTATTAATGGCATAAAAGTATTGACAATGTTTCTTGTCTAGGTATTATTCCCAAAACAATAAAGTCCATTACATTACTTTAACCCAAAATTAGTCTCAATGCCATAAAGCTAGTGAGAACATTTAATAACTGTCCTGATGTGGTTATTACTTATACAAAGCTGTCAAAAAAAAGCAACCTCATCAACCTCCCGAATGAACATGACCCTGCGTAGCTATAACGTTTGGGAATGAGGGCAAACAGAAATTGTAGAAACAAGGTTTATAACACTTTATAACAGTGTTACAAGCGGCTACTACTGTGATTAACTTACAGACTTTTTAAAAATATTTCATAATAGCCCATGAATGGTTACAGTCACACAGCTGTCAAAAAAGCATCCTCCTCAAAACACCAGAGAACAACATTGTGAGTTTTTCTATGTGATGTGTGAGGGCATAACGGCATAAAGACAGCACAGAAATGACTTCTAATGCCATGAACCTGCTGGCTGTCAATGCTTCATGACAGCCCAGAAAATTGGTTATTACTGTCATAAAGCTGTTAATAACACTTCATAACAGCCCAGATGTGTTTAGTAATGTCATAAAGCTGTGAAAAAGCTAATTAATCGATGTTCTGAGTAAATGTGTTTATATGTATGGCAATGAGGAAAACCAATGTGGAAATAATGTTTATAACAGTGTTATAACAGTGTAACAAACAGTTACTAACATGATTAATTTACCAAAAATATTTCTAATAGCAAAAAGGCTGCTGGTTATACTTCAAGACCACACAGAACGACTTCTAATGTCATAAAATCATTGTCAATACTTCATAACAGCGCATAAATAGTTAATACTGTCATAAAGCTGTTAATAACACTTCATAACAGCCCAGACATGGGTAGTAATATCATAAAGCTGTCAAAAAAGCTAATTCCTGAGTGAACGTGTCTATATGTGTGTGGGAATGAGGACGAACTTTGAAAATAATGTTTATAACAGTGTTTATAACCGTGTTATAAATGGCAGCTTTTCTTAAATGCCCAGAAATGATTCCCAGCATAATAAAGTAGTTGACTATCCTTCATCATCCCAGCTTTCATGTGTGTTGAAGTGTCATAAAGCTGTTGATAATACTGTGTAACAGCCCTGATATGACCACTGTAAGGTCATAAACCTATCTGTGTCTGTCAGATGATCTTGTTTATCTATGATAAGCCGTAATTACAGTAAGTGACTGGCTCACCTCCTCGGCCTGCTTGCGCAGCGCCTTCTCGCGCTCGTACTGCGTGATGAGCTGCTCGTTGTCCTCCTTCAGCAGCTCGAGCTCCACTTCATGCTCCTGGTTCTCCGTGAGCACGGCGTCCAGGTTCTCCAGCACGTTCACCACCAGCGGCATGAGCTCCTTCACCACCTCCTCGTCGTAGCTCCGGATGAGGCGCTCAAACTCCCGGTAGATGCTGTTGGCCAGGCCCGAGACGCGCTCAGACATCACGGACACCGAGCCGTAGTCGTCCTGGTAGACGACCTCGTCCAGCTGGAGCTCCATCATCTCGACTGGCTGAGGTTTATTAGTTTGTTGTAACACTTAAAACTCGCACGTGACCTGTACGGTTATAACACCGGGTAATGGAGGCGCGAGACGCCTCAGAAAGCTAACTAGCGGTTCTCTGAGTCATCCAAAATGGGGGGTTTCTGTCGGTAACTGGGGGGATTTTAGAGGGATGCCATCAGGAGGACGTGTCCCCACATTTCTCGGTAGGTGTCCGAAAGTCTCGGGTGCCTGGAATGGTTTTCCCGCAGCGGGCTGGGATAATTTTTGTTCGTTGTCACTCTGTATGTGAGAAGAGCCGAGCTAAGCTAGCTTCTCCTTTCCCGCTCCACTCCCTCCCTGCGCCACGGCAACGGCCTCGCTATCACACTTTCTCCCGTCCACCTCCGGCTAGGACTCGATTAGATCCGTACCGGCTAAAGCTGGACTCGTTAGCGGCGCTCCCGTCCTCACTGCGCTGGCGGAATCCATCACATCACCGCCAGTGATGCACCTGCTTCTCAACAGCCGCAGCCCGGGAGCCCAGCCATTGCTGGGCGAAGAAAAAAATCAATGGAGGATAAAAAAAAGGAAAATAAATAAATAATATGGGAATAAATAGATTACATACAGTGCATTAGGCCGGGCTAGCTACCCCCATCACCGTTCCATGTCCTGTCGTAGTCGCTTATCTCAAAGCATTTTGGCAGATTTTGTATTTTTGACATTTAGAGCCGGTCCGGTGGATGCAGGGGGCGCGGCTGCTGCCGTCGTCCGCTCGGCTGGGTTGGGAATCTCGCTCGCAGGCTATAGGGAGGCGTTCTTTTCTTTCCCACCCGTATTCGGGAAAACCCCGCCCCCTGCGTCAGGATTGGTTATTATCCTGTGCTACAGTGAAACAGAGATGGTGCGGAGGACGTGCTACAGCCACACATTGATTTAGCCAGAAGAAGACAGCGGTTGTGCTGATGTAACTTTTTATCCTACCACGTGACAGATAATCACATCGCATGCACTTTATGTACTTTTGTTCAGTGTAGGACCAGCTAGTGATTCATGCTCGGGAGCATCTTTTGCGCTATCTTGGATTGGCTGGTAGTATGAATGATTACCAGCCAATCCCAGAAGAGGAGGCGAGGTTTGCCGGAATACGAGTGGGGAAACAAAACAAATGCCGCTACGTTGAGGGGCGGAGTCATCTGACCGTTCGGAGGATGACGCCACAACGTCTGCAGCGAGCAGGCTCGTGCGGTTACGTCATCGCATCGTTCCTCCCACAACAGGGCAGGAGAGAGAGAGAGAGAGAGAGAGAGAGAGAGAGAGAGAGAGAGAACTCTCAGAGGCAGAATGAATCATGAGGAAAATTTAATTCAACACAAGAAGCCACAGAGTCCGTGATATAGTTATCATTTTCTGGACTGTTATATTGAGATCACATCTTAATTGTCTTGTGATCTCAAAATAACAAAATTTGTTTTCTTGAGATCACAAGACAATTAAGATGTGATCTCAATAATAATAAGAAAAAATAAGTTGTGATCTTGAGAAGGCAAATTTTGTTAACTTGAGATCACAGTGCAGTTAAATTGTGATCTTGAGAAAATAACTTTTGTTATGCTGAGATCGCGATAAAAGTAAGTTGTGATCTCAAGAAAACATCCATTGGTAACTTGAGAGCCCAAGAAAAAGTAAGTTGTGATCTTAAGAAAGCAACTTTTGTTAACCTGAGATCAAAATGCAGTTGTGATCTTGAGAAAAGAACTTTTGTTCTTGATGTCAAGATAACAGTCCAGAAAATTATACAACCTCATGGCCTCTATGTACTTCCATAATGTTTTAGAGTTAGGTATTTAATATAGCCTAATCATCCTTAAATCATCCTGTCTGACAGGAACTTTCAGCACCATGTGTTAATGTGTGTATTAAACCGAATTACAAAAAAGTATATATAATCCAGAGCTTAAAATATGAACTCAGTCATTCAGAGTGGTTTGATATGAAATGGGTCATTGAAGATAGTGATTTACAGTGTTGGCAATAGGAACTAGGAGCTGAGATGTCTAAACACAAATATGCCTGACTTATTTACAATACCAAACCACCAGTAAACCTACACTCATCTTCTGAGTTTGTATATATAGTATCATTATAGCAAAATACAGATTATAAACATTTCCTTAGGTACTTACATCACCTTGCATGTACCATGTAGGTAAACAGATATTAGTTTTGTGCCATGAACATGCTTCATTACACAGCCATCATAATGGACTGGTGAACCACTTTCTATGGTGGAATAAGAAATCTCTTTTAGGACCTTTAGGAAGTTAAAAACTTTCTTACCAAAGTCACAGTTTTTGTGCACTGTGCACATCTGTGTTCCTCCAACTCTATTCTAATGTGATGAAACATTTGGAGACAAATTAGGTAAATGTTAGACATCGCATTAAACTACATAAATGTTATACCTGTATATACAAAGTAGGCCACCCATATGATGCCTTGGAATAGGTTTTTGGGTAGGTTTTTATTTCATAACTGGTGTATATGTAATTGGGTGAAATTTATGCCATGATATATACATCCATCAGCCACAACAATGAAACCACCTCCTTGTATCTGCACTCACTGTACATACAGCTCCACTTACCATATAGGAGCACTTTGTAGTTCTACACTACCCTGTGTTTCTCAGCATACTCTGTTAGGCCCCTTTTACCCTGTTCTTCTATAATCAGGACATCAGCCAGACCACCTCATAGCGGGTATTATGTAGATGGTGGATCATTCCCAGCACTGCAGTGACACTGATGGGTGCTGGTGTGAGTGGATCAGACACTTCAGTGTTTTTAAACACCTCAGTGTTACTGCTGGACTAAGTCCACCAACCAAAACTATTCAGCCTACAGCGTCCTGTGACCACTACCAAAGGACCAGAGGATGACCAACACAAACTGTGCAGCAACAGCTGTCATCTGTGACTTTACATATACAAGATGGACCAACAAGGTAGGAGCATATGCTGCATGGATATGTAATATGCATAATATATTTATGTACTATGCAACTATAAGATGTAGTATGCCTCTGTTGCATACATGCATTTATATTTAGTATGCATATATAGAATGTACAGTTTATAATATATTAACTCTGTATTCTTCTTTCTAGGCATTAGCACTGGCCCTTGTTCAGCCAGTGTCTGAGCTCAAGGCCTAAATGCCTTAAATGTAAATATGTAGCATGCATGTATTATGCACACTAGATTGTGTGGATACATACTAGACACTAAATGTAGTTACATGCTACATAATAATACTACATTCCATTAATACCTTTATATGTAGTATGCATTCATGAAACATAATATGCATAATGGTTTTATAACACAAAATGGATGATATATAGCATGCATTTATATTTAGAACATAAGATTATTAGAAAGGATTATTAAACAGTATGCTACTATAGCATGTATGTATACATATAAATCAATGAATTAAGTAGTATGAATTATTACATAATATGCAGCATGCTTCTGTAGATGCATTCTATATAATACTACATAAATGACAGTCTATAAATGCAGACTATAAAATTATAGAATGTAGTATATAGCTTGAAATTACGTAGTATGCAGCATTGTGACATTTTACATTTTGTGCTTCTGTAGTTTGGATTTACATTTAGAATGTGTCTATATAATAAAAAATGTTATCTATGTAATATGTCTAATATATAATGAAAAGTGCATTATAATATAGTACGCAGCATGCTTACTATTCCTAGCAAATAAGCCTTATGCACTGCTGATAGAACACTGATAGATATTGATTTGGGGTGTAGTAAGCATCTGTAGAATGGCTTACTACATACCACATGCTATGCACCTGCATTAGGAACTTATTTTTCAGTACGTAGGATGCATTATTTAACACACCCATAAATGTAACTGGTAGATGAGGCTTTTTTTAAAGCCAGTTATAAAAGTGTATTGCCTGGATCAATGTAGAAGGCAAGCATGAGAACATTACTTAGATAAAGATATTCAAATGCTGCCATCATAAACTAACAATGGAAAAATAAAAATGGAAGTCTGTGTGCAGATAACTCCTGTTTGCTTCTGGTTGACTGACAAGTCAGAAGGAAATCAACATAACTGTGGTCAGTGTAACAAAACAGGCTTAAATGACAAACAACCATAACCATGTAAAGACAATGAAAGGATACCATAGTGTATGAATCATCAAAATAGATGTTTATTGCAATACAGATGTCGGTCTGACATTGCCCCACAACCCCACTGGCACCCTGGGCAGGGCTGGCAGCAGCAGCATGTGAGGAAAAACATTTCACACCAACGTGCAGCACCCGACACTTCCCCCCTGCTGTTTTCACTTTAAAACGACAGGCTTACGCTAAAGGCAGAAAAAGTGATTTGTACAATAACTGAAAACTAACTAAATACACTTTGGCATTCAGTACAAAAGAGGACTTCCAGAGCATCTACCTATTTGCATGTATTTTCTCTATACTGAGTAGTGTTTGATGTCCAGTTCCAGTCCTGGAGGCTTACAGTCCAGCACAGTTAAAGATCTTGTTCAAACACTTCTGTTTGTTTTTTTGATTAACTCATCAGTTCATTACCAGGTTTGGTAAAGTCAGTTGAGCAGCATGTAGGGCTGGGCTGCAGACCTCCAGGACTAGAGTCAGGCATCCCTGCTTAAAATACCTTGATTTAACTGAAACAGCACACAAGGAGTGACACCATGTGTTTTGTATAAGGAATATACTCCATCATATTCTCAACCCAATCGCTACCTGCCACGTCTGTAGCATACAATCAATTATCACAATCTCCCAAAGTCTCCCAAAATAGAACAGAAAGCCTGTTGACTTAAAATACACTTAAAAGCCAATGGAAAGTTTTTTTTCCAGCAACTGCCCGATGCCCTTTAAGAGAATTTCAAGTCTACAGGTTTCCTGTTTTCACCAAGTATGCATCAAAATTACAGTCTGTGGTAACTGATGGTATGCCATAGCTGGAGCAGGTAAGAGAAAAGTTGGAAAACTGCTGGAGCATTCCTTTACAAGCATTGCATGCAGAGTATCAGCATGCTTTTAACATGCCTTGTTGCAATTATTATAACCTGGTGGTGTGTGAGGTGTGCTTTGCTGTTGTTTGATTACATGGGAGCACATCTGTTTCAGTGTTGCTTCAGCATCTTCCTGAACAGTGCGTGTTCTTAAGCATAGTCTTACATACAATAGAGACATTGTCATCAGCTCTCCCACCAGGTCCTCTATCCCGATTCTCCCTGAGAACCCAGTGGCATTACAATCACTAAATAGAAAGGCAGATAAGGGAACAAGTCACAATATCATAGCACTGATTCCAGCATGGCAAGTTTCAGAGGTATGTTAGAACAAACCATCCCAGGCCCAGTACTGAGGACCGACTGGTAGTTTTGCATTTACTTATGACTGGACACACTGGGGGGCTATTCCACAAAACATGTCTTTTTGGGATAATTCAAGCCATAAGAGGGGGGGGGAAGGGAAAAAAAAAAAAAAAAAGACACTCCAGTAAGATTATTCCTTACCTCTTATCTTATTGGACAGTCTTGAAATTTGGCTTGATTTCTCCTACTACTTTGTGAAATACCTCTGTGCCCTGATTCGTTATCTTATTACTAAGCTCCTTAAGAGTTCTATCATGTGTGCAATAGCATTGATAACATGCAGATCACTGCCAAGAGAGGGCTTGGGTACCACTGCATCAGAATGAGATAGACAGTGGTTCCAGTTGAAACATTACATAGACGTCATTCAGTTTCGTCACAACAGGATTGTATTCAATACATTATCAAATTCAGAGAGCATATTCACATAAAACACAATCAACTCGCAAGTCTAGTTGAAGCAACATGAACCATTTGATTGATTGAGGAAGCAATAAATCAACCACTGAAACCGTCACATATATAAAGAGCAGAAAGAGTTTTAAGGAATGAGTTAGAAAGTGCAAGAGTTAAGGAATGAGAGAGAGAGAGAGAGAGAGAGAGAGAGCGAGAGAGAGCGAGAGAGCGCAAGTAAGAAAGAGACCTCACAATTAGGAAGCATTAAAAAAAGAAACTGGACAAACTGAAAGTAGGAAGGATGTTACACAGTGTTAGTAACAGAGACTAGAGTGAGAGGGACAGCAAGTGAAAATGGCACTGGTCAGTAGAAGACCACACTGGACTTTCCACCAGGGGGGTTGAGCACTCTGTTGTGTGAGCGAGGGCGTGGTCCGAGGCGTGGCTCGTGGTCTTTCTCCGATAGCTGACTGGGAGAAGAGTCAGCATCAGGAGTGGCTGTGGCTGTAGGTGCAGGAGCAGCAGCAGCAGGAGGAGGAGGAGCAGGTTCCTGCTTTGTGGGTGTGGCTTGAGGAGTTACAGGCGCAGCCTTCACTTCTTCACTCGCTTTTGGCTGAGGGGCTAGAGCAGATTAAACAGATTGTTTAGAATTGTTTTGCTTTTTTTTTTTTTTATTTTTTTTTTTAAATGTGCTTTGACAAAGAATTTTATACTGTACAAATATGGCAACTCGCGCCTGAATGTCTCAGTATTTAAATGGGAACTTTTCTGCTTTTCTGTCCTTTCCTTTAGTGCGTCACGTCGCTTAATTTGCATGTAAACAGTTGTAAAGTCTAAAGTACACACCAGAGGGAGAAACTCTTATACACAAACCATGTTCCTTAGCTGCCTGAAACACCTTGTTAGAATTCCAGTCCTTTACGAGACGCAAACTCGTAACACAATCCGTACTGCCTGCCTACCGTCAAGCCTGGCACACGCTTTCACAATGCAGAGAGAGACAGATAAAAACCAATATGGCAGAACTGACACCACTGTCAGTATAGTCAGTGGAGTGGTGGGGGAACTTGTAGCAGGATGGCATTCTGGCAGTTGACCAGTCATAATAGAATGGGTGAGCTGACTGATCAGAGCACACGTGGCTCATAGAAAAGCATGTAAATCTATTCTAGCAGAGCACAAAAATATAATTAACACAAGCATTGATAATGAGCACAACTACTTTAAAAGCATGCAGACATGCACTACACTCCAAAGATTTAATAAAATTGCAAAAAAACACAGATAAAAATATTTTAATAAAATATATATTTTCCACCATGACATTGCAGGCAGCGAGATACTTATTAACACAGAAAGAAATAAACTATGAACTGATTGTTAACTTGCTTTTGCTGTATTCTACATCAACATACATACATGTCCATTTAGATTTTATATAAGCCTGTCATATTTGAGGCATCTTTGCATAAAGTTCCAGCAGGCTTTTCAACAGGAATGTTGAATCCACGGTTCTAAAAGTAGGGTCCAAAGGGAGTCTTGATTTTATGTTTGTTTAAATTACAAGGATTGTTGCTTGTTGCACCCCACATGGAGAGAACAGTCTATGAAATATAATATTTGGCACTATCCAATTTACTTTGAATATGGCCATCATTCTGGATAAGCAGTGTGTGATATGACAAAGGTATATTACAATCCTTCTAGACCCATGATGCATGATAAGCATTACAATAAATTTGTTTTACTGAGGTTTGATATATTGGAATACAACATAAGTCCCAGTAGTTTCACATTTAACAAGGAGTACAATGATTATTATAATCTGGGGTACACTAAATCTAAATAATCAGGACAAATTATGCCCTCTTTGTAACGAACCATTCAGTCGGCCAGCGTCCTTCTGATGATAATTATACTATACGCTCAGGTAGTATATTGTTTTTCTGGAAAGGGTCCCAGGTTGAAAACTTTTGAGGACCCTTATGTAACTAATAAAAAAAAAAAGTGGTCAATATATGAGACTGTTTAAAATAAAATTATAAATAAATAAAAATAATAGACAATGAAAGTTTATGGCCTAGAATACTCTTAAGAGTTGGAGTCCATAACCACAAACCAATATAAAGGAATATAAAAGGAACCTTCTGTTGGTTCGACTGTATACATTCCATATGTTTTTACTGCTGTACTATTAACCAATAAGGTATGTCTATAATGAACTTCCCATACCTGGTGGATCAGGTACAACAGCTACACCACTTCCTATGTTGTCCTGTAAACAAGAGAGGGGGCTTGGTCAGCTATCAAGTAACACAAGTAAAACACCTTTCCATTCACACCCATTACACTACAGAGGTACTCAGTAATTTCTTGACACTGGTTCTGCTTTAAGCACATACAGACATCAAACATGTATTCAAGTATTATTAATAAACAGTTCACCTATCGAATGACTTACCTCACACAATAACTGTTGTTTCCAATTTCAACTGTGAACTAACATTTTCAACAATGACTTTATTTTCAACAGTGACCCACCTTTGGTTTGTTTGGATGACTTTTACCAGCAGGTGGGTTTGTCTCTGGTCCCCCAAAGATGTTAGCACTCACTCCACCTGGAGGGTTGGGCTTAGCCTGAGCGGATGGAGCCTCAGTCCCTCCAAAGATCCCGCTGCTCTTCCCACCTTTATGAGAAGGAGACAGATCAGTGCATTCTCAGAGTACATAATTAGATTTCTGCATTGTTAGGTTTCTAAACAACAGATATAAAATATCACTGCTTAGATACAGATGTGATTTGGATTCATTGTTAAACCAAACAAATGTGTTCATATCAGGATATTAAATTGCTTCTGCCTAATAACCAATCACACAGACTGTCTGTCAGCAAGATTTTTTTGAACTCATTCCATACCCCCATGCCTAGGGGTGAATAATGACTTCAGCATGGACGCTTCTAGAACATACCACAGACCAAGAACCAATCAGCCATCAGAGCCCAAAGGGCTTAGAAGAGGACCACTTAAAGCAAAGAACTACAGTGATGACCTGCCCCCTCAACACCAACTGTGTATCAGTCAGGTCACAAGACTGATATTTAAAGGCCACAGATAACTTTTGATCAATATTTTAGCCATTTGCCAAAAGAACAGTCTACTGCTTATCCAAAGCGTGGGGACATTGTACTGTGGCTTTCCCCAAATCCTCACAGTTTCTTCTAACCTTTGACTCCAATTGACAATTTGATTTCATCACACAACGAAGACCTACTGCTAGCAGGTTTGTTATCTATCATGAAGTATTGGGACCAGCCACTCTAACAGTGACCATCAGTGATTGCATTTCAAGCCTGTTGATACTGAACTAGTCAGACAAGAAGGAGGGAGATAGGAAAAGCATGTGAGCGCGAGTGAGAGAACAAGCCCTCCGTTCCTCATACAACCCGATTACAGTGTGGTGACAATTTTCAACCAAGTGGTTCAAAACAGCCCACAGGCAACCAAGAAAAAGGGAGCCTTTTGTCTGATGTAACATGTTACATTCTTACCTGGGGGATTGGAGCGTTTGGGACCTCCCTGAGACTCCTGTGGAGGTGCGAAAATCGTGGAGGCCATCTTGTTTGGCCGTCTGGAAGCACCGGAGTCCTCATCGCCGCCACCAAAAATGTTACTGCTGCCACCGCCAGGAGGTCGCAAAACCCTGTGGACATAAGTCATAAACCAATCAACATGATATTCATGTCCAAAGCTTTATAGACACCTGCTCATTAAATATTCCTTCTGAAAATAAGGAAGCACTGTATAATACATGCCGGATTTGACTGCATTCAGCCATATGAGCACAAGCAAGGTTAGGTACTGATGTCAGATGGTTACTTTTTGAGCACAAACACCACTCCAACTCAACTCAAAGGCACTAGACAATGCTTCATCACAGAAAACGTAGTTCCACTGCCCCACAGCTCAATGCTGGGGTGTTTTATGCCCCTCTAACTTGTACCAGCACACATGTGGTTGCACCATCATGTAAAAACATTCAGAGCTCAGCAGCAAACTTCATCCCTTTATTCACAAAGAGAATCTCTACAACTGAAAAGCAACGACAATGTTAACCCTTGTTTTGCTTCCATTTACATCACTTCTTGTTTCTTTTTGCAGCCAAACATGGATTCTTGTCAGATGGGGACCGCGGTGGTCATATATATATATATATATATA
>CM067477.1:14105199-14171812 GCA_034552555.1 Semaprochilodus insignis | reverse complement strand
ATATATATATATATATATATATAAATATAAAACTGTATCCATCATTGTGTTTACTTTTCCTTTTACTGGTTACCTGTGATCTAACTGTGAGCAGCACTTTCAACATGACTTAACATGAATGCATTAAAATACGCCATCCGGGGCAGTGCTGCATCCTCTCATGTTCCTGCTCCTTTAAGCAGAAGGGGTGCCTGGATACTTTTGGACATTACATAATCTACCTTGACCCTCTGGGACAAAAAGTCTTTACAAAAGCTAGACCCCAAAACATGTATCTACAGTGGCACTTATTAGAACTATCAGGTAAAAATAGCACCATTTCACCAGCTACATGGACATTTCCGAGATTCTGTAAAACGCCTAAGGGCAGAGGAGCATGGTAGAAGGCGGCAACAGCGCCCCCCTGCAGAGGGGGCTCATGGTGGGGAGAAAGAGAAAGGCGGCAGGGTTGGGCATTCCGCCACCAACGACCTTTTACTAGCCAAAAACAAAGTTTTGGCAACAACTTTCCCAAAAGCATGAAACCAAGTGGTCCTGTTACAGAGAGTCCCCAGTGTTTGTGCACGTCATGGGTCATTTAGCACAATAATAACGCTGGTCGTCACATGTATGGCGCCCAAAATCAATATAATCCAGTCCTCAGGAGTACAGATATGACCCACATTATTAGATTTGATAACTGTAAAGCCTCTGTATTTGCGTTTGCCTGAATATATCGTTATGCTAGTTTGTCCTCTTGTGTACATCTGTTGTTTGGCGCTAACTGTTGAAGTTAGCTAGCCGGCTAACTTCACTAACGTTTACCAAGGAAGAATGTAGACTGCAAGATCTCAGTCTTATCCCATTTACAGCCTGTTATTTTTGGTCCTCACCTCACTGTGCTTGATTCGGTTAATTTAAAATAGCCTTTTTTTTCGGTCCTAAAGGCTAAACATGAGCAAGCTTACTCATCCGGCTAATTTCGATTAGCTTTTAGCTCTCTCTACCCGCATACTTGGCGGACAAGAGGCTAAATTCTCCCAAGTTCCTGTTTCGACTCTCGAAGGAGGACCGTGTAGTAATAACCTCCATATAGAACCACAAACGAGCAGCTCGTACCTCGAACTAGGTTTTGATCCTTCGTCGAGACCCTGAAACGTGTTTGTTGAAGTCATGGTGTCTTGTTTCCGTCTCCCAGGTGAGTACAGAGTCTCCCGTTAATCCGCAGCACTGAAACGCTCGCGCTAATACTGCTCCAGAACTTAACCACACAAAAAAGCAGTCGGAAGCGATAACCACGCCCAAAAGGCCGGGACACGTGGTTCTGGAAGTCAAAATAGTGTTCCAGAGCCACTTTGTGACTGGTTCATTTTTAAATCAATCATAAGTCAGCGAGCTTCTATTGGGTGAAACGAATTGTACATCAACCCAAATGATGCTTGTTGGTTGGCTAAATACTTACATTCGAGGGTTCATCAGATAGTTTCCCAGTTTATATTATTTACTCACTTCTATAAGAGGTGTCAGGATACTTGCAGGAAGCTAATTAACATAAAACAACAAGAGGAAAAAAAGTCCTATTTTTTTTTTGCTGTTTTGTTGAATAAAGAAAAGCATTATTTAATTTACATATAAGAACGTAAAATTCGCCAATGTTATAACTAAATGAATAATAGAATATTGTTTTATCTAAACTATTAAAATTAATCTTTATCAAACAAAAAAGTAAGCAATGTAAAAGAAGGAGTTTATACTAATATCTTTTTTAAATAATGGTTTGTTGTTTAAATAAAATAATGGTTTGTTGGGTAGTATGTAAGTGATATTTTAAATGAATCGTCCTCTACTTTATTAGTCATGTATGAGGTATGAAATGTATAAAGTCCAGATTTTCATCCAGTTCAGGTCGTTCATAAATTTGTTCCAGTAAAAATGTAACATTAGGGAACTGAAATATACATTTTCCCACTTTATACGGACTGTAAATTATAGAAATTCGGAAATACAAAACCTTTTTTTCTTTTATGTTTTGTATATTGTGTTTTAATGATATTGGCTCCTATTGGCTCCTGTTGATACAACTGATCGTATACGTATTCCTATAGCGTTTTTCTCACTCCAGGCAACACATCCACAAATAACAGGCACTGCGTATTAATACATCTAGTTTAAATACCAATTAAACCTTCTCCAGGTAAAATAAGGTTTAATATTTTGTATGAAATATATTTAAATGTTCCTGCTGGCGAACGGAAAACCGAGATTTTTACAGACACTTGAATGTAGCACGATCCTGTATTGTGATAGGACCAACCGGCTCAAACGCTGTTAGACTCTTAACTGTTATTTGACCAAATCATACCGTCGCTATCCGGATCTGAATTGTGATTGGATCAAACCGTATGTTTGCTGCTTTGTGATTGGACCAACCACGCCTCGGGCTGTTGCGTACGGGCAACGTGCTGAAATGTGACCAATCAGAGCGTTTGCTTTGAGTAGTTGTGGGCGTGGTCGTAACACGAGGGAAAACAACACAGGAAGGTTTGACAGTGTCAGCAGTGCAGCTAACAGTTAGCTTTGCTCTTCGTCTAATGTAGAAAGGTGTTCAGGTCGCTTTAAATTGCTATACGCCACATAAGGTAAGGTGCTGACATTTTAATGCAGATATTTTGTTGTTATTTTCATCGTAGTCATGTTAACATCTTAAGCGCAAATGTCTTTTTATGCCGAGTTTAATAGCCCGCTTTAACGTTAGCTAACTAGCCTCATAGCTAAGCTAGCTAGTTAGCCAACCGTTCTGTTTTGGTTCGAGTCAACTCAGTTTAATGGCACTTGTTGCATGTATTATTATTGTCGTAGAAGAAAGAATGAACCGGTTGTACCCCAGCAGTGTTCGAGTAAAATAAAGATTTTTTAATCTTAAAAAGCAAAGCTTTTAACTAACCTGCGAATCGACAGGAATGTTACGACAACGTTCAATAGCAAGCGAAGTCAGCATGTTTAACAGCATGTTAAACATTTGAGCGAAACCAGCAATGTGAATCTAATGGATCATCATAGGATTTATTTTGTAGATAGCCAGCTGATGTAACCAGTCGGTGTTCACATAATGTTTTGACCATCCTTCTTGGTCCCACAAATGTTGTCATATTTCAGCAGCAGTCTGATTAAGCGCGTAATGACATGGAAATACAAATAGAGTGTGCCGTCTCTGGTATGGATGCTTCTCTCAAACACATGTGAGATTGCATGTGTGCTCACTGAACTTAGCAGCTGTTCATATTTATGGTGGACAGCTGTGATCAGCCTGACTGACACTCTTCCAAAGACAGTAGCATGTCAAGGCACTGACCTAATATTGATTTGCACTGATATTATCAGTGCTTGATTGTTCTGAAAACTGTGATAATCCCCAAACTGTGTTCTTGCTTTCACAATAAAAAAGTGATGAAGTGCATATGAATACATTTTTATTCAGGTTAATATTCTGTGAGTATATCTAAAATGCTGTTTTTGGCTCAGCCTGAGAGAGAGAGAGAGAGAGAGAGAAAGGCACACCCTAATTGGCACAGTCTATCAACCTGCTAACAAATGGTCTTCTGAAAACAGTTTAAAATGAAGAGGTGATTCTGGATCAGGCCAAAGTTGATGATTGCAGTTGTCAGAGTTATAATAATCAAAGCTGTGCTGTTATGCTGTGTGTAACGTGATCAAGGACACCCACTCTTCTAAACGAGTGCAAGTTAGCACAACATCAACTTAACTCTCAGTGATTACTAAACACGGGCTTTCCTATACCATTATTAACGCATTGCTTGATGTATTTGTGATCTGTGGTGTTTAATTTGAATGACTGAGATAATGTGAATTTGTAAAAACAAAAACACCATCAGTTATGATGACGTAGTTCCAGCAAAGTCCAGACTTGGGAGTGAGTGAGTGAGTAAGGATTGCGCCTCGGCTTAAAACGCGGGTCAAGTTTAAAAATCTGGCGATCGGTCAGCTTCCGATGTAGCTCGTTTATATTGTTTTAATCGTAAACGTCTTTACGACGCTGGAGGCTGAGAGCACAGGGCTATTGAGCTGGACTTGACTGGTGTTTGTGTGAGAGCCGAGCTAACAGTCGAGCCGCAGCTCAGTCAGTTCGAGGAGCAGCAGCAGTAGCAGCAGCGAGGAGGAGAAGGACGAGCCTAAGCTGACTCTCGTTCTCGGGCTTTGAATATGTTTAAATCGGTCGAGTGCAGGGCTCCAAAATCTTCGGACTCATGGTGAAGAGAAAGAAGATATCGTCCGCTGCCGAAGAGCTGGAAAACGGGTAACGGTCGCTCCAGAAACTATCACTTTTTCAAAAATAAACATTAGAGGTCGAATGCGCGAGAGCGTTTTCGTCGTCGTCGTCGTCTGTCGTTTGTGCTGGGCGCTAAAGTGCGGGGAGCTTTTCGCCTTCGATGTCGGATTAAACAAAACAAAAACTCTCAACTCGAGTTCAGCCAAAGCCGGACGAGAGTGGAAAGTGGATTCGGTCGAAATATTGCAGTTTTGGTCGAAGCCGTGAGGGTGGAGAGGGCTATTTTTTCGACGCGGTTTTGTTGGGACGTTGTGAGGGGATTTGAAACAAACAGCGGCGGCCATGTTGAGTTGGAGTGAACGAACGTCGCCTTTCCAAGTTGCTCGCGTTTTGTTTTTTGCTGTTCTGCGTGTGAAAGCTGGTGAAAATGTGCTTTCTTTGTGTCTTGACAGCATGACAGTGGGCCATGGGGCTGCCTCGGGAGCCGACGGAGCGAGCAAAGCGGCCAGAAAGCTTGAGGGCGGCGAGGACGAGGAGAGCGCCGCCGAGCAGCCGAGCACAAAGAGGGACGGAGAGGAGGAAACGCTTTTGCCGTCCGCCGCTGTCCGACCCGGTTCGACTCCCTCGCTTTCTTCCTCGTCCTCGTCGCCGAACCCAAGCCTCGGTTCGCCCCCGCACGGCCAGGACCAGCACCATTTTCTCCGCTCCAGCGTACGACCTCCGAGCAAGCGGATACGCAAAGAGCTCGCTTCCCCGGCCGTGAACGGTCACACCGGGGCGAGAGCCCGAGGTTAGTCGACGTTCACCTGGAGCACGGAAACTTGGGCTCCGCTTCATGTTTTCACTCTTGGACCTTTATAGTTATCGGATAAAGATGTTGTTGGCCGGACTAAATGTAAACAGAGAGGATCAGTTGGTGGAAAACGGGGAACTTCTAAAGCGAGAAGGATGCTGCTCCTTTGATTTGATTGATCAACAGAGCTACTTTACTCATAAGCTGGAGGAAGCAGGTTGTGTGACAGCTGACTTGTCTGACATCTGAATTACTTTTTGGTCTTATTTATAAAGTCGAGAAATTACTCAGATTGCTGCATGCCAGGAGTCTTTTTGAACTGAGTTTGCACAAGTGCTTACTCAACAGAGTAACAGTGATGGCTGTGTGTTTGTGTGTGGTGTGGCAGGGATGCTGAGTTGCATGTTACAGTTTAGACTGGATTGGTCTTTACATACTCACCTAGTTATGTTTGGTCTGGGAGCAGAGATTAAATTTGTTAGCATGTTTGGTCTGACTGATGTTTTTTTTTTTAATGCATAATGTAATTTATAGTACAGTTGTGTGTGTGACAGAAGGGACATAGTTGGTGGGGGAGCTCAGTGTTGTTGGCTTCTTTTTCTACCCTCGTGTTGTTTTTGGATCAGATTATTGAGCAGCAGGTCTGGAACACCTCCGAATGACTGCGCGCACACTTCCTGACGTATGTGTATTCACACACTGCCAACATGTACTTAAATTCGTATGGCACACTAAAGGAAAAACGCATTATTCACAAACATGCTCTCCCCCTTTTACATTCACAGCTATTAGCAGCTCTTATCCGGGGTGACTTATGACAGTGCTTTGTTGTCCACTCAGAAAATGCATCCTAGCTAGTACAAATAGGTCCAAACTACCATTGGGCTAAGAAATCAAAGCCAGTGCTGATACCTAGAAAGAAAAATGCAGAGATAAACATGACATAAGTGCAACGTTATTCATTTCAATAGCTACTTGGATCACTGCTTGTATAGCTGCTTCACAAAGAGATGGGTCTTCAGTCTATGTTTACAGACCACAAGAGAGTTTGGAGCGGCATGTGGAAGTTTTTTCTGCCCCCTGGGTGCCAGAACTGATAAAAGTCTCGATGGTTGTCTTGCATGCATCTTGGCGGATTGCTGGTGAAGCTGAGCTGTACTTAAAGCCTGAAGTGCTTGAGGTACAGATTGAATTTTGACCATTGCCGTAAGGTAGGGAGAAGTTGATTCAGGTTTTGTAGGCAAGCATCAGGGTTTAAAATCTAACGCAGCCGGACACAGGCAGCCAGTAAAGGGATTGCAGCAGCGGGGTGACATAAGGAGCTCTTTTTTTCTTTGACTTGTCTGTTTTTCCAGTCTTTTTTTTGGTGCATTTTAGTGTATTGCATTAAGTGTTGTATTGATGGTGTATCAGTATTTGCAATCAGGAATATCAATGCCATGAAACAGTTTCTGACGAGTGTGCATTCCGCTGAGCGACACTTGCATGAGTGACAGTAAATGAAGAAGGCGGAATGTCAACAACCAGTAGGAAAAATGCTTATTTCAAAATATGTAATGCCAATATTTTGAGAGTGTCCAGAAAGTATTTAAATATATCAGATTTAATTACTCCTTTAAGGGGTAAAATTTTTGTTTTTGTTTCTATTTCTGCATTCTGCACAAAAGTCAGAATGGTAAAAAAAAAAAAATCCAGAGTGGTTTAATGCCAAATTTGCAAAAAATTGCTATATTTGTCATCCCTGGTTCCTGTCAGCACCACCATATTTTACTTTATGGAACATTTCGCATCAAAGCACAAAGCCTGTGCATAGATATACAATGCCAAAGTTTTTATGGCTCTGATACCTTATCCAACTTAACCAAAAATGTCACTGTTCCAATCTTAGTAAGTTTTATTTGTAGACACAGACACAGGACACTGTTTTTGCCAAAAAAAATAGGTATTTAAGAAGTAGAATGGTGTGAACATCAGGATTTATAGGTACCTCTCTAGAAGCTGAGTTTGATAAAATCAGAATCCATGTTGGCAAGATACTTGAGGTTTAGGTATCAAAAAGGGGTGGTATCAGTGCAAAGTCAGGAGAGAACGTTGTTTAGGTTTTGTAGAGAAGTGCAATCTATTCTATTGCTGTAGAGTATACTCACATATTCTGTTTGATGGCTTGGTGTTGAATTTTGTTAAAAGCTGATGGGTGATTTATATTGTAAGACCTATACTATTGTTATGCTGTCAAATCTGTTCTGTTTTTGTATGTGAGCTGTCGGTGTTTTGTGTGTGCACATTGGAACTATTCTGAGTAAGGCATGTGCCATGTAAACACATTTTCTCCCTGTAATAGTTTTCCAGTTATATTACTATGAATAATAAGCATGGCATGTTTACCCCTGAAGCTTGTGGCTTCTCTATTTCCTCATCTTATTTTTGGTTAGAATTAACATGTTCTATCTATAGCAGGTGGACATTTTTAATTATTTCTGGTCAAGTTCACCTACCAAAGCCCACATGTTTTGATAAGTGCTTATAGCTATGTGGTGTGAGGCTGTAAATGACTTCCTGGTTTACCTCCATCCTCTTCTTGCATCCTTTTGTGTAATCTGCTTTAGGGGGTGATGCAGTCCCTGCTGTATCTACAACGGGCCACGCGGGTTCTGGTGGAGGCTCTGGGTCTGGAGGGACCTCTCGGTCGGCTCCTAGGAACCAGGGGCCGGTGGAGAAAGATGAAGGGGGGAACCAAAAGCGTGCACGGAGACAGTGGGAATCCTGGAGCACTGAGGACAAGAACAGTTTCTTTGAAGGACTTTACGAGGTAATCTTTGCTTTTCTTGGATATTTGTAAAATTAACATTTGCTGAGTTCCTCTCTGCAAGTTTGCCTTGAATTACTCCACATTGCAAAGTTCTTAACTGAAAATAGTGCATCCAAAGTTGAAAGTCACTGTCCACCATCTTGACAAATCCTGGTGTTCCCCCTCTTGCTTACTCTTGTGTCATTTAAAAAAAAAAAAAAAATTCCTCCCATTTCCCCCCCCTTTTTTAATGTTTGGCATTACCATCTAGAAAGAATTCCAAGCTGATTTTAATGTCAGGGGTGCAGAGAGGTAGTATGGTTTTGTGCACAAACCAGTTTGACAACACCGTTTATACATTGTTAATATGAAGTTGCATCACTCTTTATTCTCAGAAGAATGAGTAATAGACATGGTTTGCTTTTCTTTTTCTCCGACTCTCTTAGCATGGGAAGGACTTTGAGGCCATTCAAAATAACATTGCTCTTAAGTATAAGAAGAAAGGAAAACCTGCCAGCATGGTGAAGAACAAGGAGCAGGTTCGCCATTTCTATTACAGGACCTGGCACAAGATCTCCAAACACATTGATTTTAATAATGGTAAGGTGGTAAGGTTTATGTCAGCTGTGGTTTTCCTGGATTTTAGTGGTACTGTTAAGTTTGACTTCATCAACATGACTACATCTGAACTACATTTCACAAACATGCTGCAAATACAGAAAACACGCGTTATCTCATTCTATCTCAGAAATTCTGCAAATCGTGTCGCAACAGAGCGAATGTTTCTGAAAGACTCTCAAAAGACATGGAATATATGTAATGGGGGAAATCACTGGCAAAAGTTGATAAGCCCACAGGGACTCACATTCCAGATGTTTCATGTTTATATTGGCTGGCTAATTTGCTGTCTGCCATGTCATAGCTGTTATTATCAGTCATATCTGGATTTGCTACTTCATATTTTACTGTAACACACTGTAGGTATTCCCCATTACAAGATAGTGATAGTGAAATGCGCAAAAAAAATAGCTAATAGTTAATAATTTTTTTTTTATGCATATGAATGGCTCTGTTGTCTTTGATTGTGCTGCAGAAGCGTTTCTGTAGTGTCGTGCTTCTAAAATTGCATGTGTTCTATATTTGTGAGGCCTTTGTGAAATATAGTGCTGGTGGTGTCTTTTATCAACCTGTTTGCTGAATTTGTAGAGCATTTACAAATTTGCAGCTTGCATTATTATTTTGCAGAGCGTTTGTAAAAGCCAGCACATGTTTGTCATGTGGATGAAAATGTCTCATGTCTCAAAATAATTCATTTATTCTTTGTTTTAGTCTTCTCAGCCACCATATGATGATTGTCATGCCCTTTTTCTTTCATTCACTCACTCACTCACTCACTCATTTATTTAGTTATTTATTTTTCCTCAGCATATTCTCGTGTCCTGAAGAAGTCCTCCCAGGAGCTTTATGGCCTCATATGCTATGCTGAGCTGAGGAAGAAGGTTGGAGGCTGTGAGTAGAGTCTGCCTTGTTGGGTCATGGTGGGGAGATATTTTTAAAGGTACCATCATGAAGAAACATGCCTAATAGTTCTCCCTCTCTCTGTATCTGTTTTCTTTTTTTTCCTCTCTCTCAGTAATGGATGACAAGAATGTTGCCAAACTGAATGAGCTGATACAGCAAGGGTAAGTGTATCCACTTGTGTAGGAGTTTGTGTTTACATTATTTGCAGTGCAGCATGTAGTAGGGTTGTGTTGCAGCTGGATGAACCTGTAACCCCGGTGTGTGCTTGTGGTTTCAGGGCCACCACGGTTCGTTCTAAAGGCAGGAACCTGAGGATCAAAGCCCCCATGTGTCGTGCACTGAAGAAACTGTGTGATCCAGATGGTGTGTATCTACGTATGTGAGAACATGCATATTCAAAGCAGAGTGAGAAACATAAGTAAGATGGGAGTTTCTTAGAGACAGTCTCGGAATGAAGGTCTAGAGAAACGGAAAGTGGGTCTAGTACTGGATAGGGACATGGTGGATGTCTGTAGAGGCTGTGGCACCCCTCCAGTGTGTAGGTAGGGTGAATACTGTGTTTCTATGGTTACAGGCTGTGTGGCTGATTGGAAAGTGGGAGGAGATGCAGATTGAGGCCATGGGCAAAATAGAGGAACAGAGTTTAATAGTCTCTCTATGCGTTTGTCCCTCTCTCTTTCCTTTTCCTTTTATTTTCCTCTCTCCTCTATTCCCTTTCTTAGGAGTGAGTGACGAGGAGGACCAGAAGCCTGTTCGGTTGCCGCTGAAGGTTGCTGTGGAGCTGCAGCCACGTAGTAACCACTCTTGGACTAGGGTTCAGAGTTTGGCTCACAATCCTCGCCTCAGGTGAGTCTTACCTGTCTCACACAGCTGAGTTCACCATACCTGGTTCCAAAAGGAAATGCATTATTTTGTATAGTTTTAGTTTTTAAGAGAAGCACTGCTTCTAGGTTTCAAACACGGCTATGTTCACACAGCTGGTAAAATTGACCCATATTCAATATTTTTCTTCATATTTGACACAGATGCGTCGTCTGTGTTGCAGTGTAAAACAGCAAAAACCACAGTGAATTTGACATTTTTGATTTCATATGTAGAACTAGAATGTGACTGAACACCCAAATCAGCTTAGTTTTAGTTATAATTTCTCACTACAGAGATGGAGAGATGGATGACAACAGTCAGGGAACCTTTATGTGTTGGGATAGTGAGGTTACAGACCTCATATACATTTGGGGTGATTTTTCTGTTCAAACAAAATTAGAATGCACTGTTGCCACCGCTCTATATTTGGAGAGATTTCAAAAGAAGGCAGCCTTTTAATTCTGACTTTGAAGAAGGGCTCTACTGCACATCAACCTAAACCTTCTGATGATGCCCATTAGAAGGTTGTACAGTATATGCCAGAGGAGCTAGTAAATGCCACTTTGTTTGGGTGCTTATAAAGATATTGTGAACAGCCTAACAAAATACTGGGTGAGGCTTAATGAGAAAATCAGATTTGGGCCTTTTTTACCTGCTGTATGAAGAGTTTGTCAGTTCTGAATCAGGAATAGTAACTTTAAATTATATGGCTAAATAATTTGAAATATCAGAGATCCAGACTGAAGTCAAGTGACGTAAACGTTTCTGTTGTAGAAAATTATGTCTTGTTTTGTCTCTGTTGCACAATTGATGTTTGCTACGTTTGTTTTAGGATGGTAGTCGAATTGCATAGGAAGGTGTCCAGTCTCATTGAGTTTCTGAAACAAAAATGGGCCATTCAAGACCAGCGAATTGTATCCTTTCAGCACAGATTTCTGTTGCATGTCTCTGTTAGTGAGAAACCTCATCAGTCAGTGTTCCCCAAAATCATGGGAGCAATCCAAAAGAACAAGATTCAGGTAGCTTGTCTCACTTGTGCCTGTTTGAGGAACTTCAGCTGTAATGTAGACAGTGCAATGTGCCACATTTATATTTGTTATGGTTTCTGCCCTTAACTATAATATGTGTAGCTTAAGAGCTTGGCAGAGCGGGAGGCTCTAGAGGGTGTAGCCCGGCCTGGCGAGTCTGAGGATTTATTTCTGTATCCAGCGGAGAGCAGCACCGTCATTGCATTGCCAGGTGTTGCACGTGTTGTACACTCCAAGGCCTCCTGCACAGTGTACTGGCAAGAGAGTGGGCGTGGCCGTCCGGGTGTCAGAGACCTGCCAGCCGCCCATATCCTGGGCATCCAGCCTGTTCGAGGAACAGGGAAACAAGGCAAGGGTGGCTCAGGGGGTGGAGATTCAAAAAGAGTTGAAGGACAAGCTCCTGAGGGTTCTGATGGCAACATCTCAACTCCTGGGACAGAAAACAGCTTAAACTCTGTCCAAAACACTACCACGCTTACTCCTGTCAGTCCGTCTGCATCTTCCTCCCCTTGTCCAGCACAGGAGGGCAGTGGGATACTAACTGTTGACCCAACAGGGGCATCTCAGACACAAACATGCTCTAGTGGGAGGCCTAAAGAAACTGTCAATCAAGCAGATTCCAGCCTGCCAGACAACAGCAAAGAGGAGCCTGGACCAGGAGGCGGGACCACAACAGATGGAGCCCCTCCTCCTCCCGAGTCCACAGGCCGTGTTGAGGATGCATCTGGGACCGGACGCTCCCCACAGCAGATTCGCGAGGAGGGCTGGAGTTCGCAAGGCTCTGAGAACGTAACACTGGCTGAACTCTACCTCATGCTGGGCAAACCAGGTAAACTGCAGCTGGAATACGAGTGGCAACCCAGGCCACGGACTACAACACTGCCCACCACACACCGCGTGCTTCGCTGTCTCCTCAGACTTGTCTCATCAGAGGTCAATCCCAAACCCGTAAGTTACCTTGTATCCCTGAATCCTACAAAGACCAGCTGCTGCTAACCATTGTAGCGTAGTTTAGTTAAACCAGTTGAACTAAATTGCCAATTTAACAATTGTGAGGTGCCCTGTTTTTCTCAGTTTGTTCTTTTTTTTTCTTTTTTTTTTTTTTTTTTTTTTTTTTTTTTGGGTACATGCTTTCACTTTTGTAGGCCCCAGATGTATGTTCAGTCGGGACATCTCCAGTGAAGCCGGGGCAGGAGGAGCAGTCTCTGACCCCTCCAGGCAAAGCCCAGGCTGGGGGAACTCGCAGCCCCAGTTGTGGCCGCCAGCAACACACCGCACGTTCGAAAATCCTGCCTAATGCAGTCAGCACAGGTACATAACACACTCTCTTATGCTTGCTGGACGGTCAGCTTATAGAGAATGGTTATACAGCGCAATCCAGGTTAGGAAGCAATAATGAGGGAAATTCAGTACATAGTTTGGGCAGCGTCTGAGCTCAAGGCAAGATTTAGACTCTAACCTTCTTGTACTAGCCGGAATACATTGTCTGATGGAACACTAAGCACGGCTGTAAGTCGCTCTGGATAAGCGTCTCCTAAATGCTTTAAATGTAAATGTAAATATTTCTCCACAGGTGGACGTAATCTTCCACGTTCTCTGTTGGTTTCCGGAGGTGATGGTGATGGCGCTGTATTCGCTGTTCCGACAACACTTCCACCCAATAGCTCCAGGCACTTACGGATGTTTTCTCCCAATAAGGAGGCAGAGCTAGCCTTCCGCCAGCAGCTGGACTCAATCAGTGTAAGTGGGTGCCTTATTTAGAATTCAGGCCACTCAAAAATTGGTTTAGCACCAGCTTCTCAAAGACGGAATTACATTTACATTTAAGTATAAAAGTTCTGACTGTGTGATGCTTTTTGATGTGAAGGCTCACACAATGCAGTCTTTTACCCAGAGAGATCCATGACAAATCATGCCCTTATGAGAAAGTCTTACTGTCTCATGGAAATTAATGAAAAGTGTTTCATGTGGCACCCTGGCGCTTGGAACCTTTCTGTACTATTTGGAGAGAAGAAAGAAAGAAGTGAACAATAAAAACACATTTTTAAACAGGGATTTCTACTCTTATAGCTCACGGTCAGAACCCTTTTGCCATTTTATTGGCCTTCACTCGTTGCTGCTCCTACTACAAAGTTAATAACAGACATTTTCAAGACTTTAATAAATACAGGTGTGTCTGTGACGGCTCGTAGTTTGGGAAAATTACTTTGGAATTGTTGCCACCTCACCATTGCATTAATTCCATTTTCTTATGTTTGCCTCTATAGTCAGATATTTTCCTTCCCAAACCAAGAAAGGTGGGCAGGGGACGTCCACTGAGGAAACCACTTGTCGTGCAGGTGAGACGAGCACATATTGAGAAAAATTAAAGGGTGGAAAAAGCCTTGACATGAAAAAGTGATGCAGCTCTTTATGCTGTTATTATTTTTCTATATGGAGAGTAGCAAAATGTCACCATTTGTCTGTTCTTCTAGTTGCAAATAATTGGGTCTTATTTGCATTTAAGGACATTCAGATGGTATGTATGTATGTATGTATACATACATACATACATACATACATACATACATACATGTGTACTTACATGTGTTATACATGCTACATTTACTACAGAGCTTCATTTCCAAAATTAAATTTTGCAAAGGGCCTTGCTTGAAATATGTAATTTTTTTTCCCTATTCTGTCCGTCTCTAAAATACAGCATAATTCTTGTTGCGTTCTGTGTGTAATGCTCTTTAAACTACAGTCTTCATTTGTAGCTGACAGTGAAAGGCTCTCTGTGTTTGCCCTACAGAGAACTTTGGTGCCTCGAACAACGGGAGACACCTCCCAGCATGTTTGCTCCTTCTCCATTCTCTCCAATTCTTCAGCTACTGGTAACTTCCATGTTCACACTTAACATTTCATGTCACAATACAGGTTTTTGAGCTCATGTTTCATTGTCTTTCTTTTCTTTTGTCATACACTCTTTTTTGCCTGTTTATTCTCCATTAGGAACTGGTTCTTTTCGGCCAATTCAAACCCGGCTCCCCTCGACTCGCACTTCTACTAGTCAGCTGTCCAGTAAGTTTGTGGTCAAATTAGTAATCTAAGTAATGTAAATCTAAATTTTTACAAATAATCCTTCAGCTTCAGCTGCCTGTTCTTATTGACAAAATATTTTGTCTGTAATTGTGCTTCAGGTGCAATTGACCTAGCAGCAAAGTCTGCAGGCATTATCCCAGGAAGTCCCTGTCGAGAGCTGGAGGGCCCTGCTCTAGAGACCCGCCTCAAGGAGCCTGAAGACACCAGGCCCCCTGTGCCTGATGCGCCTGATGCACCTGAATCTGAGCTGCTCCCTCAGGAGCCAGAGGTGGGTCAGAAAGGAATTAGTCACATATTGCTGTTTTTAGCATGTGAGGGGGAAAAAAGTTTCTGTATACCGAAAGTTGGCTGCATACAGTGCTCATATGCTTGTTGAATATGATGTAGTCGTGAACACGGTAATGAGCATCTTTTCTGCCTTGAATTTACCCCCCCTCCCCTTTTGCTATCTTTATTAGGGTGCATTGCAAAATGGTGGTTCTCCACCATCTCCAGCGGGTGGTGACTCCCTTTTGGCCCCTCCCAGTGTTGCTTCTTTATTGGATATTTCTCTACCTGGTCCCCCAGATGAATCCCTTCCCTCAGGAGAGCCTCACACTCATATCAGTGACTCCATTATTGAGCTTGCCATCAATTCTGCTCACTATGGTAGGTGTGGGTAAATCTGCTGCTGCAGTGGTATTTGATATGTGTACCTAAAGTTACAGGTCCAAATTTAGATTTTTAAAGAACTGGTTAATTGAATAGGTAATTTCACTAGTTGGGTTACTTGGGAATTACAATTATTGCCTAGGTGAAGGGAAGCTGGACAATGTGTATTACCTGAATCTCAATGGCTGGGGTTCTATTATCTCTGTGCTACTGTGCTACTATCATAACCCAGCTTCTATTTTAATGTTTTGCTGCCCTCCTTTTCTTAGGTGATGGATCATCTCTTTCTCCTCCAAAACTTAACGGAAGTGACCGGTCTAAGCTTCTCCCCTCACCCAGTGACAGCCCTGCCCACAGCTGGATGCCGTCTCCTACACATGATCCTCAGTGGTACCCTAGTGACTCCAGCGACTCAACTCTGGGGTGCCTGCTCTGTGAGTGCCATGTGTTAAGATAATTTACATAATTTATCCTTAAATTAAAATAAATTTAAGATTAGGATCCATTAATATTTATTGATAATTAATAGGATAATTTATAATAATTGAGTATGTGTATGTATTTTTGTTATGGCCAGGAAACTACTAAAAATGACTTGGGGATAATCCCTAAACCTTGACATTCATTAAGAATTTGAAGATTTATGAATATGCATCATTATAGACATATTGGAGCAAGAGTAGCTTAGCTAAAAGTTCAAAACAACCAGGTTTGCAGCCTGATGTTGATGTTGTGTTTTTTAATTATTTCCACCCCCCCTCTCTAAACTTGCATCAGTGAAGCTTCAGTCAAATCTCTGCTGGGGTGTGAAGCTGTAGCCTGTGAAATATACATTTTACAGCATCATAAATTTAATATCGACACACATCCATCTGTTTTAGTTTACTGTTAACAGCTTAGTCCAGACTCAAATATTAAGTTATTATTATGCTACTTCAGCACTGGTGTGCTTCCTTCTATACAATCATCCAAGAAGAATAAACCTCTAAAAATGTGTTTTGAGTGCAGGAATTTTTATAAAGTGTGTTCATCATGCTAATCTTCTATGCTCTCATTTTTGTGTAACAGCACAGTTGGCTGTTGTAAGAAGTCATTTTGATTACTGTTGCACTATTACTTTACTATTACAGAAAATAACTACACATTTTTTTGAACCAAGTTTGAGCTTTTGAGCCAAGTTTGTAGAAGCTGTGATGCATAGAAAGTCTTTTGATCTAGTCACAGTCGTGATCTAGCACAAATGATCCACTCACTCAAACATGTCAAAAATACAAGAACATTGAAGTTGGAATAAGAGTTGAAGAGTTGGGGTTGGAAGAAAAACTTTGCAGGATGGTAAATCTCCAGGACTATGGTAGGGCTTCCCTGAACTACAAGAACTGGTCATGTGATCTAAACGGAAGCTGTACAATTATACGGACTCGCAAACTGATCAGTCTTCTGCTTGCTTTTCCTCACTGCAGCAAGCCTGGTGTCTCCTGATAAGACTCCTCGTAGGACAGGCCTCCCCACTGTAGAGCCCTCCAGTGGTACAGCCTTGCTTGGCCCCAGCCTGCTGGACAGCAACTCCCATGACTCTTTTCAGGCTCGTGGGCTGCCTGATGTAGTCGAGGTGAGATCCTACCTCATTTGTCACTCAGATAAGAGACTGTAATGCATTGTGGTTGTGAGTGTAAATGTGAGTGGTGTGACCTGTTGTAGTATTTGGGTTTTATGCCTTGCTTCATTTAGCTTCAAAGGCAGCAACAAGATAAAATGAGGTGTACAGAAGTTTGTCACAACGCTTAAGCAAAGTCTCACCTTGCAGCATGACAAATCAGCCAGGCTGAAACCAACAGAGCAGCACTTTCACTTAACTGAAAATATCAATAGATTTCTAGTTGAGCCTGCCTTGACCCATGACAAATAGCTGTAAGTCTGAACCTGACCCAAGCTTGACCTATACAGTCATCGCTCTTAATTGTTGGATAAAGTTTGATATTTCTTATGATGTTGGTGTGTAAATTTTATATATATATATATATATATAAAATTCATAAAATTCGTAAAATCATGTGTTTTTAAGACACGTTTTTAAGTTTTGTTTTAACAAGTTTATTCGTCAAGATTTCACAAGGTTTTTAGTCTGGATAATCTTTTACCACAATGTACTGTTATCATTATGTGTGGTGCTTTATAGCAATATGTTAGCCTTAATGTGTTTTAATCTTAAAGCTCTGTTACATTACATATATTGTGTAACAGTGTGACCAAAAATAACCCAAAAATGTTATATGAGCATTTTGTGCTTATCTGTGCTTTCTGAAATTGAATCTTTTTTTCTTTTTTTTTTCTTTTTTTTAATTCACTGCGTATCCACTCTCGCTAACATTGTGTTAGGGCTGCACAACATTAACAAACTTTGTTTGTACAAAATTAAATTAAAATAAATTATTATAATTTATTCATTTCTAATTTATATAATTTATAAATTATTATATAGAACTTATAATTACTTGCATCAGAACTGCAAGAACATTCTTGCCAGCATTACCTCAAAGCTTTTTTTGTCTATAATGACTACTAGCCAAGTTCTGAGAACATAATCACATATTAAATGGCAGTTGTAATACAGGTCAGAAATATCCCAATGAGAGATATTCCTAATGTCCCTCTTTTTCCCCATTTGTGATGCAAAGGTACATGGAGGCGTTTTTTGTTTTGGTTTTCTTTTAAGTTTTAACAGTATTTTACTATTATCAACTTTACTCTGATACATGCAAGTTCATTTGGCATTCTAGTTTACTACAAGGAACCACTTCACCATTAAACCACTCTAAATGAGTTTTTGTATCTCAGTGACCGAAATATGCCAAAATGGCATATAAAGGGGAGTTCTTCTTTAAAACTGGGCCGTGAGAAAGCCAAATGTATTCGGGAAATACTGTCCAAACCTGATGTGAGCTGTCAGGTCCCTTTAGGTTTGGACAGATATCTCTACTGTAGTCTGCATACCAGTTTTTTATTTATATATTTATTAATTTATTCATTCATGTATTGCCAGATGGATACTCAGCTTGCCTGCATGATGAGTGAGAGCAGCGTTGACTACATTGCCCGCTTCAATGACCTTGCCCAAGAGTTATCCGTCTCAGAACAGAGCCTGCCACCTCCAGGGGTTTAAGATGAAGAGGGTGAGGGTTCTGTCTCTGCTTCGCCTCACCCACATCTTGAGGTTGATGCATTTGGATGGAGCTTCGCACTATCAGTTGCAGAAACACAATGTGTGGGACAGTGCTGTAGAAGTGTGTGTGTGTGTGTGTGTGTGTGTGTGTGTGTGTGTGTGTGTGTGTGNGTGTGTGTGTGTGTGTGTGTGTGTGTGTGTGTGTGTGTGTGTGTGTGTGTGTGTGTGAGTGAGAGAGTAAAAGCTTGTTGGAAGTGCAATAAAGACTGCCATGATCCTCAAGAGCTTTCAGGATCAAATGTGTGTGTGCACCCGTCGTTTCGTGGCTGCAGTCATGCAAGCCACACTCCATATACTTTTTGAACAAATTTGTTTACAAAGCAACCTCATGTACAGAAAGCGAAGATCCGCCATATCTGAACAAATTGCCTCCTGTAGGTTTGTTTCCTTTTTTCTATGTCTCACTTTGTTGTTTGTGTGTATATGTGATGCATCTGTCTGTGTAAAGAGCCAAGGATGCTTTTCTGTGTTCGTCTTTGTAATTTTTTTTGTTCCTTTTTGAATAATACAGATCTATCCTTGATTATCCTACGCAAAATCCTGAAAAAGCCATAAATGTGCATGTATAAATGTGTACATACAGTACACATCCTCCATGTACAGTGCGTGTGTGTTTTAATACTCATTTTGGCTTCATAGTCTGATGGGCTTTACCTGATGTAATGCTAATCATCTGAAGACACTGCTAGAAGTTTTTATTGTTATTATTTATTATGGGAGATGCAAGAACTAATTGGAAATTTCACCAACACTAAAAAAAAAACAACTAATCAAAAATGCATTCATGCCAGTTGTATTTAGAAATGCATATATTAAAGATACTACCATAAGACTCTTTATAGTTATCAAATAACTGAATGCCCTTTGGTTTGATGGCTAGTACTCACATCTGCTTTGAAGCCAATAATTGGATGTTTTGAATGGACATTGATGCCCTCAATCTCTGTTTTTCTCTGAGAATGAATGTGTAAAGTTTGTTTCAGATGTAAATAGATCATAACAGATTCCAGTATTCACTGTGCTTTTTTTTTATAACATACTGTAAATTATTATTTGGATTATTTATTAATTTACATGTTGCAAAAGTGATTTTTGTTTATTTCCAATGCATCTCCTTTCTGCTGTTTTAAAGAACCCTGCATTTGTAAAAAAAAAAGGGTTTTACTCCACCATGTTAAAAAAAAAAAAAAGAAAAGAAAAAAAAATATAGAGAGTTCCAAGCCTGGTTCACAGTGTCTTTCAATGTTTCCTCTTTGATGGCTGAGACAAGTTAGACTCTGGCTGTCTGGGGCTTGTGTAGTCGTATTTCCAAGTTTGTTGGTAGGTTTGTTTGATTATTTATTGTTCCAGGAACCACATACCATTGTTAGTGCTATTATTATTGTTATTATTTGTGCTCTCGTCTTAAAGATACAAACACCCACTCCGCAGTAAGACGGAAGCCAGTTTTGGCGTGGCATCTGGGATGGCCAGTCAGATTATTCAGGCCTGGATGTAGCATCATATTTCTGATTAATTCAGATCCCTTGCCTCAAACGACACCCACTTGCCATTTAGTCCATTAGTTCTTATTATTGTTATTAAGATGAATAATTTATTCAGTAATATATAAAGTTCTGGGTAGATTGTTGTTCTATACGTTTTGTCAGAGACTCCGCCCTCCGTTACCCTGATTGGGTAGTGGAGGGGTCACGTGCGCTTGTGTCATTTCCCTGTGTGTACACATGGCTCCTGGCTTCCTGTAAGTAGCATGTAAGTATTTTTGCTGCACGCAGGAATAATTTAAATGAGAGGGAAAGTCTTTCCGGGTTTAAACGCTCGCATAACCGTATCCGGAGAGGTGCATACTCACCTAGGTAAGTACAGCCCGCTGTTTCCGATCTCAGCTTGTGTCTCGCGTAATCTTGTCTGACCCTGCTGGCTGGGGAGCTGCCGGGCACCACGGTGCTCGAGTCCTCTGAATCCGCTGGCCTCGGGTGTAAAGAGAAGAGCGTATAGAGTTTAAGGGTGATGAGGGAATTCTCAGGACCACCATGTGTGGAATCAGTCCACCACGCTAAGTACTGACATTGTACGGCTGCGGGTTACTATGGTTACGTCCCAGCGTGTAGTCAGTATGACTGATTGATTCCTATAATCGATACAGTCTTTAGCCTTACTGAACTAGTCTCTGTGACATCACGTCAGCCCCGTAGCGCCGCTGCAAAACTGAAGAACCATGTATTCACAAAGACTGGCCATAAACAGCTACAAACACATATTGTGTCGTAAAGTGCATCAAGTCTTTTCCAGTAGTATTTTCATGCTCCATGATGCTCTCTTGCATCTGTCGTGGTAGCAGAGCCACTTCAATGGGAGTCCGGCTGCTTCCTATTTCTCCTGTTATACCGAAAACCACAGACATCTACACACCGTAGACGCTAGAGGGCGCCCGCGAGTGAGTCCTCAAAGAATGGGGATGAAGGGCGCTAAAGCCTGTAATGTTATGACGCTGAACGGCTATAAAGGAAAATTAACTTTGTTGTTGATTATACTGGAGCTGTCTTTAATTCTCGAAAGTAGGCGATGCATTCCATTGTAAATCAAAGAAAACATATTAGTGTTTTGTGTAGCTGATATTTATCATTAAGTTGTTAGCATAAGCGCTAATGAGTGCTGATTGGTTGCCATTACTTGTACTGAGTGCTGATTGGTTGGCATACCGTTATTAAGTGCTGATTGGTTAACGTAACCTCTACTGAGTGCTGATTGGTTAGCATAACTGCTACTGAGTGCTGATGGGTTAACATTACTGCTTCTTAGTGCTGATTGGTTAGTATAACTGCTACTGAAAGCTTATTGGTTAGCGTTACTGCTACTGAGTGCTAATTGGTTGGCATTACTGCTACTGAGTGCTGATTGGTTGGCATTACTGCTACTGAGTGCTGAGTGCAGTTCTGCTCAGTAGAACAGGTGGCTTAATGTCTTATTCAAAGTAGGGTGACCAGTTTCCCTGTTTTCCAGGAACGGTCCCCATATATGTCCCCAGCCGAAGCTGTACCTGGAAATGTCACAATTTTTAACTGTGAATTAACTGGAAAGTCCTTACAAAGACCTGGCAGCAGAGCAGATGGGCAGACATCTTGAATCAAACTTGTTGTGGCCAACATCTACTAAGCACTTCTAACACTTGCTCTCCTATTTTTAGAGAATACTGCTGCGTAATACTGCTGCTCTCCTATTTTTAGAGAATACTGCAGCATAATACTGCTGCTCTCCTATTTTAGAGAATACTGCAGCATAATANGCTGCTCTCCTATTTTTAGTGAATACTGCAGCATAATACTGCTGCTCTCCTGTTTTTAGAGAATACTGCTGCATAATACTGCTGCTCTCCTATTTTTAGTGAATACTGCTGCTCTCCTATTTTTAGAGAATACTGCTGCTCTCCTATTTTTAGAGAATACTGCTGAGGCTAGTAAGTGTCAGATGAGTCTATGGCATCACCACAAACTTCTTTTCAAGGCCAGGGTTTAAAACAGGGGTGGGGTTACGTGACTTGTATTGTACTACCAGGTCATAGGTATGCTACGTAGGCTACCACAGGACCTAGAAAATGGTTCATAAACTCAGTCAGAACTTGATGAAGGACGTGTTTTCCAAAGATGCAACTGAATTATCTACTACTCTAACCGCCTCATCATCAGTCTAATACCAGTTTTGCATTTAAGACCTAAACATTGAGTCAGACCCTCTTTTGTAACCTGGCCCGCTAATGCCACTTCTTTCAATTTTAATAACAAGTCTTATATAACGCGGCTTTAAGATTTAGATAATGCATCAGTTCCCGGGTGGTAATTCACAAAGAAAGATTCCTGAGGAAGTCAAGACTGTTCCTATTGGACGGTACAAGCTTTTGGCTTAAATTATCCAGCTTAATTGAGAAATCCTGCTTTGTGAAATACCCCCGGATACTTAATGTGTCAGTGCGTTTGCAGAGACGGAGAAGGACAGAGTAGTAAAAGAAGGTCAGAGTACAGTATGTTAACATGCTGACGTTGGAGGTGTAGATAAACAGTTAGGTGAGTATTTATAATTGGTGTGTGCGTGTGTGCAGGAGAATGGAGCGCTTAACAGCAGCAGGTGTGGGGCCGCTGGCTGTAGGCGCAGTTGGGCTGCTGGTCTTATTGAGATTGATCCAGAGAGCAAGAGGCAGGCAGATTCTACAGGATAAAGTCGTGGTCATCACTGGAGCCAGCTCTGGCTTGGGCAAAGGTAATGAGCACATATACACTAACCAGCCAATTTATTACAAACACCTCCTTTTTAGGTCCAACTTTAACATCACTTTTATTTACGTTTTATAAATGCGGACATCTGAAGTGCTTAATGTTTCTAAAAGGAACATTTAGATTAGATTATTACATAAAAATCTAAAACTAATTGCTATATCTAATTGCTACTGTGACTGCGATTTGAATTGCAATTATTTTCTGGGAACCGAAGTCCAGACCTGTTATTTGACCAGTAAGAAAAGAGGATCCCATTTCTCAGTTAGCTGTGGGTGTGATGTTACAGCATATAGTTGTTTGGCTGCCTCTGATTTAACTCATCTACAGTTTACAAGCTCTGATATTATGTTAATGTTCCCTATATAAGACACGGTTTTAGCCTATAATTAAAATAGCAGCTCATGCGAGTTGAATATTGCACTCTTTTAAATTGCGATTCATCTTTCAGCCCTAGTGGAGGGGTACATGCAAGGCATTGAGAGGCAAAATACTACCCAATTTTTTATTTTATTATTATTATTTTTTTATTTGTCACAATTTTGCAATCATCAACGCCACACATAAAACTCAGAAGACTCTGGTTCACTGGTTGGTTTGGACAGTAGATAAAATGGCTATATTGGCATTGTGAACATTGTGACTCCTGGTTCCCATCATCATAAGAAAACAGTAAGATTATCTACAGATCTTTATTTCAGATCAAACCACTTTGAATGACTTTGCTTACATCTGAACGATTGAATTATGGCAAAATTTAGCAAAATCGTTGGATTTGGAAAAATAAAATATAAACACTTGTGTTTATACTCGTTTTGTGTTTCCCCAGAATGTGCACGGGTGTTCCATGCTGCAGGAGCGAGGCTTATCTTGTGTGGACGAGACCAGAAGCGGCTGCAGGAGGTTGTTCAGGAGTTAAGGACCGTGACAGATGGCCTGAGAAAGGTACACACACACTTAAATACAGGCTTTACAGGATGCTCACCCCCCCAGTCCTGTTCTTATAGTTATTGTCTCTGAATGCTGCATGTTGATTCTGTCTCCTACGTACCAGATTCTCAGATAATAGGTTCTCTTTAAAATGCCTGAACCTTTTTAATGGAAAGGTTTTGCTCATAACCGAGTGGACCTCTGTATTTTCGGTCAGACCTATACGCCCTGCACAGTCACCTTTGACCTCTCTGACACGGACACCGTTGCCAGGGCAGCAGTGGAGATTCTGAAGTGCCATGGTCATGTGGACGTCCTCATTAACAACGCCGGCATTAGTTACCGTGGCAACATCCTAGACACCCATGTCTCCGTGCAGAGGGACGTCATGGAGACCAACTACTTTGGCCCCGTTGCCCTGACTCAAGGTAACAGCTGTAATGCAGATGAGTGCCTGTTCGTCTGCATGGCTGGGTGGATTGTGGTAGAGGTGTCGTAGCTCTGTAGTAGAATAGTTGTACAGGTTAGTGTCTAATTCATATCAGAATCAGACTTTATTTGCCAGGTAAGGTATCAAACCTTACATACCTGTAAACTTTACATTGTGTGGAGTTTATATTAAAGTGCTGAGTGCAGCAGTCAGGGATGTAGTGCCAGATTAAGTTAAGGCTTAGTACAAGAAGAAGCACTAGTCTGAGACATTAAGCCCAGCAGATGGAGTGTTGTATATAAGAAGTGCAATACGGAAGGAAAAACAAAGTGAGAAAAATGTCCCGAGTATGGATCTGTATGTATTTATGTACACTTATCATCAAAAAAATAGAACCAGAAGGAAGTGTGGCATTGCAGTGCTATTGGGAAGGAAGATAAGGGTTACCAGGAACAATAAATGATGATAAATTTTGCCTGATATGGGGAATATTTATTAAACTACCCATACAGAAGTAGTGTCTCTCAGTATGGCGTCAGGTTGCCATGTTTGCTAATGCAGCATGCCAGATGTCTCGGCATGGAGTTGTAGAGGTTCCTAATGGTGTCCTGTGATAATCCATCCCATGCAGCTTGAATATTCTCACACAGTTCCTGCAGATTTTGTGGTAGGGGTGGATAGTGTGTCCAAAGTATCGCACACATTTTTAATCGGGGATAGGTCTGGTGGTTGACTATGGCATAATATCTGTGCGTTCAAGGCAAGCTCTTGAGATGGCAGTATGAGGACGAGCATTGTCCTGTTGTAATAGCACAGCGGAGTGTGCGTTCATAAAAGGTAGAGCCAATGGTTCCAGGACCTCATTAACGTAATGTTGGGCTGTCAAAGTGCCTGTAATGAAGACCAAAGGTGATCTGGCATCATACGAATTGCACTCCACATCATGACACCAGGACGTCTGGTGAAAAGCAGATTGTACATGCTGGCAGTCAGTGCAAGCAAAAGAAAAAAAACACTTCATTAAGGACAAATTATTACTGGCAAAGTGAGTTTTGTAATATAATTCGCCTGGAATAACAAGATGCACAAGATCATATAAACTATGTGCCGCCTTCCAAAAATCTATAATCACCATCTGGAATCTCAGTTATCAATTATATAAACCCAGTTTACTTGAAGACATGTTAGATGTGCCCAGAATGATGGACAAAGCTGTAGATGATTCTGATTCTTAATGACTGAGAAAGCTGTAAAACATTTAATAATTAAGTTATAGTAAGTTTGAAAAATATTAACGTCCAAAGCACATGATATAAGTATTTATCAAACCTCAAGGTAGATAACTTCACAAAAACACTATTAGCAGATAGTTACAATACATGAATAACGCCTTGCTTTTTTGTTTTTATCATGTAAAATTGTTGTTTTTATCATGTAATACAATTAAATAACAAAATTCCTTTACAAACAGTTCCAAACATTAGTATGAAGTGGTGAGTTAATGTGTTAAAATGAGTTATCCTTCTCTTTCTAGCTATTCTTCCCTCCATGGTGGAAAGACGCAGTGGACACATAGTAGCCATCAGTAGCGTGCAGGGAAGGATTGCCATCCCTTATAGATCTGCTTGTGAGTATACGCCCATGAACACTGACTTGACCTTACACAGAAGAGGCCTGATTCAGACCAATTTCTGGATGATGTAATTTTACAGATGTGAAGTCATTCAGACTGGTTGGATGTCAAATTTAGTCAGAAGTATGCACAGTGTTGGTGAATTCTTTTTCACTCATGGCAAAAAGGTGCATTCAAGGCATTTTAAGGCAAAATACACTCATCGTCAAAAGAATAGTTGCATCCAGAAGGAAGTGTGGGATTGCAATGCTATTGGGAAGGAAGATAAAGCTTGCCAGGAACAATTAATGATGATAAATTACTCTTCTGATGATGAATGTGGACTCCAAAGAAAACTGCTTTACCACTAGTTTACCATTATCAGTATGGAAGACACATGTGAGTTTGCTAGTCATTTTGGATAGAACAGCAATTTTTCCATTAATGATGTGTTAGATGTTGCAACCTCTGGTTCCTGTCACCACCACTGCAAAGAGGTCAGAGCTAATAAGGATAAGTATCTATACAATTAACCATTTCAACATTTAACCATTTCTGTGCAGAAATTATAAAACAAATCTGTGCTTTAAGGGTGTCTGCTCCATAAAAGGTTTAAATTATGTCAGTAAATGTAGTATTAAGTGTGAGGTACTAGATGTTGGGAGTATTTTGCAATATATCTTTAGATATAAACTTTGGATTGCTTGTGTTGACGCATTATGACTTGGGTGTTACTACACCAACACAGACAATACGTCATAAAATTATATGCGGTAAATTGAATGATGAGGTAACATTTATGATTAGAGGAAGGGAGAAATTAGTGACTAGGTTTCCACATACAGGAATCATAATAGCTTGTTTAATTACAGTCATTCACTAGCTAGATAGATAGATGGTGGATGGATTGATGGATGGATTGAATGAATCACCATAGGAACATTTGGGTGCAGCAGTAGCTAGTAATGCAGCCCTCCCATTCCTCTGTCTGAACTGGTGAGTTGTATTTGTGTTTACTGCTGTAATTCATGAAGCATTTAGAAAAATGTCAAACCAAACAAACAAGCAAGCTGCTCTGACTGACCAGGAATCCATGTGTTTCCCAAGCGGATCAGGAGTTTGCCAAGCAAAAGAATCTTTACAAGAATCATGAGCTGAAGCTGAAGGGATGGATTGGGTGAATACACCAATGTATTCAACAACCTCATTAACCCAATCACAAATATATTAAACATACATATAATATTTGGGCAAAAGTATTGGGACACTTCTTCTGTGGCCAGCAGAGCATGGGAGACTTTTACACACTATGCGCCTCAACACTCTGCGACCCTGCTCTTTAACTTTACGTGGTCTGCCACTTTGTGGTTCCTAAACGCTTCCATTTTTAAATAATTCCACTCGCAGTTAATCGTGAAATATCTAGGTGAGAAGAAGTTTTACAGAATTGTCTTTTCGCAATGGTGGCATCCTATTCCTGTACCATGCTCAAGTTCAGGGAGCTCTTAGAACAGCCCATTCTTTCACAAAAGTTTGTAAAGGCAGATTGCATGGCTAGGTGCTAGATTTTATGTCCCAACACTTTTGTCCATATAATGGTTTTCCAACACTACAGCCATGCAATCTAAAAAGGTTTAACTTGCTTCAGCAAGCAGCAGCACGAAGGTAAAGGCCTGGGCCAAGGGACAAAATCAGAAGATATCCGTGGGTACCATTTCTCATTTCGTTATATAAATGTAATCATATATGCCATATACAGTTCCTGTGGTAGTTTGCAGAAATATGTCATTTATCACACACAAAGTGCTCTCAAGCCACATTTTGCAGCACCTTGGTTTAACCATCTGGTGTGACACTAGGTGCGATTTCTGCAGAAACAGTACAGGCATCAGTGAAACGCCCAACTTACCTGTCTCCATCTGAGAAATTCCAGTCTTTAGCAGACACATGTCTGCCAGCAAGGTCAGCTAATGCAGATCCATTTATTGGTCATTTGCTTCATCTTCATCTAAAGTAAATAATGCATCCATGGAAATTTGTGCTCTGTTTAGATGCGGCATCCAAGCATGCGACGCAGGCCTATTTTGACTGCCTTCGAGCAGAGGTGGAGAGGTTCGGCTTACAGGTGTCAGTCATCAGCCCGGGGTACATAAGAACGAACCTGTCTGTCAATGCCGTTACTGGAGATGGATCCAAATATGGCGGTGAGATATCATCCTTTTCTTTTTCTATTGATTAATCAGAAATTATAGAACATGTAGATACTGTATAAAACTTGCAGTCCTGCCTACAGCACCCTGAACACAGTAAGATTAAAGACAAAAATAAAGATTATTGAAGATGGAATAAACTCAGTCTGTGTTAGTTACTGAGTTTGTCATATGACTCACTGAGTTTGTTTTCATCACGCATTAACACGTGTTTTATGATCACATTGTAGCTGGATATACTTTGGCCAGATTCCATTTGCCCTTTTTATTAAAACACATCCATGTTATTGTCCACATAAGATCCAATTTCAGTTACCCTTAAAATAAAAGCACATCTTGAGATTTCTTGTTGGTTCTCTCGATTGCTGGTCAGCGCGTTTCTGTGTTTGTAATTGCATGAAAATATACACAGTCAAGTCACATTATTATGACCGCCAGCTAATATCCAAAGTAACTGCTGTGTGCATCATGGACAGCAGCTATACGGACTGGGAGTGACTCAGTAAGGTCCTGGAAGGTTGTTACAGGTATCTGGAGCCATGCTGACTGCAGTGCATCCCACAGCTGCTGGAGGGTGCAGGGGGTGGATCCATAGAGCAAAGACAACGATTAAGGTGGTCCCACAGATGCTCAGCTGGGTTCAAGCCTGAGGAAGTAGGTGACCAGGGTAGAACTTGGAAGTTTTGGTCATGCTCTTCCAACCAGCGTTGGACATTTCTAACCATGTGACATGTTGCCTTGTCTTGCTGAAAGATCCCATCCGCCCCAGGGAAAACAGTCAGCATCTATTGCCGCTTTAACCCATGACAGCAATGTGGACCTATCGCACACCTTATATACCCACCAAGCCAGCTCACCACACGTGACTTCTTTCATGAGCTAAATGTTGCCGCCATTGTGTCATAGTGGTCATAATAATGTGACTTGACTGTGTAGAACCGCATTCCATTTACACATATGCTGATTGTGGTTTGAGTAATCCGATCACAATGCGTCTTGCGGATGTTTACATCTGCCGTTTCATACGATCAAGTGAAATCCGAACATGACCCGATCACACAAAATGCATGCTGATGTGAGGTGTAAACTGGAGCGTAGAGAAGATCCATGAGCCGGTTTACACCTCACATCAGCGTGTATTTTGTGTCCACAGTACTTTGGACTTTGAAGATGACCGCAGCCTCTTCAGTATTTTTCAAACTAGTTGTTCTTTTTCTTTGGATTAAAAAGCACTTTCCTCAGGGGAAAAATGCAGGAGGACTCCTTTTTGCTTTGTGAGGCATAAATCATAAAGGATGGTTTCAATAAACTGTTGTCTCTTAATTATGTTTCATGCGCGCTTGTAGAAATGCAGCTTTTTAATGGATTCACTGTATTGCTCTTTTGCTTTTTCTTAGTGATGGACAAGACCACGGCTTCTGGATGGGACCCAAAAGAGGTGGCTCACGCCGTTCTGAAGGCTGTTCGTCACAGACAGAAAGACGTTCTGTTGGCCGGACCTCTGCCCACTCTCGCCGTCTACCTCCGCACTCTCTGGCCTGCTGCCTACTTTAGAGTGATGGCCGCTCGCGCCAAGAAAGAACAGAGAATAAAGGAACAGTAAAAGCAGCCACAGACAGCGAGAAAGAGATGGCATTTAATTAAAGTTTGTGTGTGTTTGTAGCGGGTGTGTTTTAACATGTTTGATAAAGATGCTTTTATTGTTTAATATTGTCACGTGTTCCAAAAACCTTACAGAAGCTGGACAATGTGTCATTTCTGAGAAAAATGCACAAGTTAGAGTGGTAGAAGTCAAATAGTGAAGAATGGCATAATGTACCACAGCTGTGGAACGAGGAATAAAACTGAAGTGTATTTAAGGTAAGAGGTGGTTGTCATAATTATTCTGCATGTCTGATTTACCAGCTAAATGGCATCCACTTTAGCACTATAGCAGATTAATCTCTTGTGAGTAGTTTGTCCATTCACCAATCCTGTCCACTCTTAGAGCAAGCAGTGTTCAATGAACATTCACAAAATGGTGTGACATAAAATCAAATTTTCCCCTCATATGTAATTGAAAATCCAAAATAGGTTTGGTGTCTGAGGTTCACGTCTTTAGTTTTGAACACGAGCTTCCAGGCTAATGTAGCTAATAAGCGACGGAAGCTTATAGCCACCCATTAGCATCATGCAAAGCGCCCTGCCTCAAGTATCTGTGTGTCCAGTCGATTTGCTAATGTGGGCTCTGACATTGTATGAAATACTGTTAGATATGAAATGAACAAAAGTACAGACAAAATTCAGGCTTCAGCAGATGCTACTGATGTTTACAGCTATGCGGCACACTTTTGTCCATTTTTATAGACAGGCCTCTCACAGATATTACATAATTATCTGATCGCAGTTATTTCAGCTCACTGTGTCAGTTATAAAAAGGCCCATATCCTACATTATTCCTGCACTGACTATTTCCTTGAGGTACTTGTACAAACAATTGTGTCATTAGTTTTGCGGCTGTTTTTGGGCGGGTCTAAACTGCTGTACCATGCGCAGGTAAATAGTTGTAAACGTGATGGTTTGTGTAACATCACAAAAATAAATCAGTTTACTTTAATTATAATTATATTAATTACTATAATTATAAACTCTGATCCTTTTTGCATTTGGTGCTATCTGGGGGTCGACCTGAGGAGGATGGGTTCCCCTTCTGAGTCTTGGTTCCTCTCGAGTTTTCTTCCTATTGCTCTGAGGGAGTTTTTCCTTGCCGTTGCTGCCTTTGGCCTGCTCGTTTGGGGTTGTAAGAAGCGCTATATAAATACATGTTTGACTTGACCTGACTACTTTACATAAATGAACTTGGGACTGAATGATGCTTCTTTAAACTTCAGCAGTGTTTTCATGATACAGCCAACGCTTTTATGAAAAAAAGGGCATATCTCATTTAACTCATGTAAACCGAATTTCCCCCTGGAGTGTCTGGAGTGATAAGTAAATATTTACCAATCACTTCCCCATCCACGCAGTCCATATACGGAAACTATGCTGTAACAACAACCTGTTTTGAGTTAATTGTTTCTATGATGTCACAGAAACCAACTCATTTACATACACCCTCCTATTCAGCCTACAGCAGTTTAGCCCCACCTACTGATACTGAAGAGTGTTCCAGCTCAGAGTGCTTTTCTGAATGAAGCAGGACAGCCAATCAGAACAGAGCAATCAGATCAGTCTTAAAGACACAGTAACAAAAACATTATGATTCATTCTAAGGGATAAAGAGAGGTGAGAAGATGGTCTTGGTTCCCATGTTCGGTATATAAAAACACACATGTTAAAGAAGAAAAAATGAAATACAAAAACATGTAACATACAGTCATATTTTGCAGCACACCAAACATGATGTGAACTGGGCACATCTTGCATTTGTTTAAAGCAAATGCCTGTACATGAAAGAAAGCAGAAAACACTTTAAGACACACCATTAAACAACAAAGTTATATCCTCTGGTGCTATAACACCCTTACAGGGTGGTGATGAGTACTATTTGTTTATTTGAGAGCTACAGCATCAACAGCTAGAAGGATAACTAATCGGCCAATTTGGATATTTTGGCTTTTACTTTAATACCTGCTTACAATGAAGGTTCTCAATTATGTATTTGGCCATTAATCATCAGCTAAAATTTCAAGAGTGTGACAGGCATATTTATAGATAGATAGTAGGTCATCATACAGTGTCGGAAACTATATTGCAAGTCTATTTGAGATTACTTAATAACGAGGCTGCACTGTGTGGTCACACATGTATGGTAACATGGTAGGGTTCCACTTTAAAGAGGAACTCCAACAATTTGCCAATAATTTTACATAGTTAAATGGTTGAGTTGTAAACAAAAGTTATTCAGAGTGGTTTGATGTGAAATGCTCTTTTCTAGAGAAACTACAGAGTCAAAACTGCTCACAGTGGTGGTGATGGTAACCAGACATCTGAGGAGTTTAATGTCTATGAAAGATGGTTATTTCATGAAATGGCCTGAAGCCTGAGATGTTTGTGTTGTGATAGTTTTGTCAAAGTTTTGGCTTAAAATGTTTTTTAATCCATTCATGACAAAGGTTTGTAAGGCAAAATAGTACCTAGAAGAACCCTATTTTACCATCATCATCATTACATTAAAACTCAGAAGACTCTTGGTGCTTTTGGATAGTAAGTAAACTTGATGTCATCACTGTCCAAAGAAAAACAAGTATCTACACAATGGCTACTTCACAAAAGAGGACAAAAAAACTAATTTCATTTTAATGTAAGTCAATGGAAGCAGACTTTTTCCAAGTGATTTGGGGCCATTTCGGTCTGCTCATCATGAATCAAGTTTCACACAATGTAAACAGCAGAAGCTGTGTTCAAATGATGCATAAAAGTAAAAACTGTGTGTTTGTTCTTTGGACAGTGACGAGATTTAAAAGTCTGTACGTTTCTCTACAGTAAACCACTTGATATCAACCCATTCTGATATACTATGTTTACATTGCAAGGACTAAATAATTCAGAGATTTGAAGAAATTGGTAGAACTTTCTTTTAACCACATAGCTCCAGTGCAAAGCTAAAGAAAATTCAGATCAACTACATTTAGGGTAAACTATTTAATTGTGACTACTGCCCAGACCACTGAAGTATAAAGTAGATCATTTATAGACAGAGAGTCACTATTAAGAACAAACGGTTTCATATAATTGACTGGATTAACACGTCCTTCCTTGCCTTTGGTTACTTGATGGTAGACCAGCTATTTTAGGTGTCCCAACCTTTCACTAAGCAGGTAACCTCTACAATGTTTCAGGCTTTTAGCTTTGGCAGCACCATGGTATATTTTCACTCCAGCATGTCCACCGTTTCAGGCCAGGGTCTAATTCTGCTCTATACTACCTACCAGCAGTTTACTAACCCAATTATCTTCCCCTTGAGATTAGAGTGAAGACAGAACAAAAGAAACAGATGCAGCTGCCCAGCTTTGCTGCAAGAGTTCAGAAGGTATTAAGCAAATTGTGCACTTCTTTAGAGACAACACACCCTAAATGTGAATCTAGAATATAACTTAAAAGGAGTCTGTGTAGAGCTTTCTGTAATAGAGGAACTTCAAGAAGGCCAATTTAGACAAGACCAAGCCTAACGTGTACTCAGAAAACAAGCTATTGGTCTATACACCTCACGCTGATCCCCTCTCCACAGCCTTCAATAAAGACTGGATGAGTGCAGCCAAGTATTGATTGACTAAAACAGCAGACTAATAAAGTGAGCACATGCTCTTGTGTTCATTTCATTAGGTTTGCTCTCAAGTGTGAATGTGGCCAGTGGCCCTATCTACTGGTACAGCTCCCCTTTCTCATGAACTCGTTTGGACATTTAAATAAACATCCCGTGCAGTAACCTGCCCCATAAAAGGTTTCCGAAAACCTCCATAAAAAAAAGCCAAGATAACTGGTAATTTACAGTTTCAGTAACTCTGGATTTCAGAAGGAACTTATTTCACCTAGCTGTAATCCACCCCCATCAACCCATGTTGTTTAGACTGAGGGCAGCTTGAGCATAGTACTAGTCCTAAAAAGGACTTTCAGTGAGATTGCGTGATTCGGCCTCAGCCTGATCCTCATCCTTAAGCTAAACTTTAAATTCCTGAACATGACTCACATTTGCTGGAACAAAAACAGTGAACAGATCGGTAGGAAATGTAATTAGGTTGAAATAATTCCTTAAGTACAGCATTCCTGAGTCTATACAACACCTACGTAATTCTAATTCATAAAGGCTTATTAGGACAAGCATCACAACATTTGCTCATAGGTGAATGGACAGAAGCTCCCTTAATTTTTGTTGACACTTTGTTACAGAAGTACACGCAAGCCTTCATGAAATTGGAGCTGTCACGTTTATGAAATGTTGGTTGACGATTAACTGTATATATAATGGTGATTAAGGCAATCAGAATATCTGTCCACTCTGCGTGCACCCTGGAAAAAAAAAACGTGGGGACTGCACACATCCCTGGCTCGGAAAATAAGCTAAGTGGCTCGGCTAGAGTGACAACACTCATCCAGCCAAACAGTAACAGGAGGGATTTGTGCTTGTGTGCAGGACAGGGGGAGGTGGGGGCCTACATGTCAAACTCCATGCAAAGAGGAGCTCTGAAGAACAAAGATTGTGAAAGCATTTCCAAGATCAGGCAAAAGCAGTGTTAGTACCATGCATTTTAACAGCAGAGAGATCTCCGAGAGTTGACGGGGCCAAAATCAGCTTTCTATTCACCAGATTCTTGTTCAAAATTTAAATGATGCCGCAGTTTTTTGGTTTGCTTCCTGAGGCCTCAGGCATCAGAATGTAACTGCTGCACTATTTAAGGGCGAATAATAAAACTGTCATTAGAAGCTGACAAATAAAACTGATTTAAGCTTCATCAAGGGTTAAAAGGAATGAAAGGGGAAAAGAATCAATAGATAATTACGTTTTAGTCCTGTTTGCTGATGTTTGCAATTGGTCAGCATCAGAGCACTAATTGTAACCAGAGTTTGCTAATCTACAACCTAGTTAACGTTAATTATATTACTTGCTGTGTCGTTGTTTGTTCAGTCACATCATGATATCATGATATTTGTCCGTACTACAGACTAAAGGTTTTGTGAAGGGTTCTACATTCACAAAAAAAATAAATAAATAAATAAAAGTTTGCTAGTTCACAGTCCTTGGATTTGGGGGTGGAGCTCCTGGAGGACTGAAGGGACAGGTGTACTTGTTTTGCTGTCCAGTTAAAATATCAACACTCTTTCTTTAGAACCACTAATAGTGTTTTCTTGTTTGTTTGAAACTATTAAAATGCAAACATTTAGCCCACTGCACTTGCTTGCTTTAACACAGGTCTGATTTGCACTGCAAATCAATACTGCACACCCAAATGTAGTTAAACTAACCTACTTAATCGGTCAGCATACATACATTAAAATTAGCTACATAAATGAACAAACATTACTCAGCCCTGCCCTCTAAACATGTTAGAGCACCAAGGTAGAGTTAAAAACTTTGATGTCTTAGTGAATGCATTTACCGCTTCTTTTTGCCTTTCATTGCCTCAAACCAACACACCCAATTATGGAAAATCTTAAGTAACTGATTTGGCTATTGTGTATAATGCTATAATTGTGACAGGCCTACATGAAAGGCTTATACAGGTTTAATGTACTCTTAAGAATGCTGCCCTTCAATACTGTTACTCAGTTAACTGACTGGGACTAAATGCATCCCCCTCCCCACCACCACCAATATTATAAAAGTTGAATACACCCCATAACCTTCTCTGAAAACGCTACAATGAGAACACCAGGCATGGCTTAAAACACCTCACCTAATACAGAGCCTCAAATAATGATTTTTTAAAAATTGGCCATATGGCCTAAGCATGACCCCACCTACAAACAAGTTGTTAGCATTGTTTCATTACGTAATGTCATTTGTTTGGACACAAACAGGACTGCAAGGTTCAAAGCACAGAATTAAGTCAGTTTACAAAGACATTAATATGGTACAAATGTTTTCTACCTTTTAGAAGCTTTACATGCTGATGCACATCTTGCTCAGCACAAGCATAAATGATGTGCAAGCTCAACCTCGCCATCTGAGTTGTGCAGGTCAATACGAAATTAGTCTTCAACCTTCTAGTTGTGGGTGTAAAAGAACAGAACAGATCAATCTTGATTCACAATCTGTGTGTGCATGCGTGAGGAGGACATACAGAGAGTACTTTTTTTTAGGACACAGGGTCTGATGACCTCATCCCTGAAGTAAATATCCACGTTTCGATGCAGGATAGGCCTGTTTCGGGGATGTAGCTATTTTACAAGCAGCCAGGCACACTGATATGCAGTCATAGCACGGGATAAAAAAAATTGCTCAAAAAAGGGCTTTTACATATAATATTGGACTTAACCAGGATGGGCAGAATCTCAACCTGCAAAATTTGTACAGCGATTCATATAACTGTCCAATGCAAATCTGACACCACCTGCCTTTTAACCGTTTACACTGAAGAGCTATTTACTGACCTCAATTCCATTAGAGGTATTTACAAAGTCTTCGGCTTAATGAGCATTATCTGGTAAGTGAGCTGCACAACTAATGCCACAAAGACCTTGCTTGCAACACCCAGAAACAGTGTTAGGTTACCAATACCTGCACCAATACCTTTCTTAATGATAATTTCTATGCAGATTATTTTTAGATGTGTGTGCAATGTCTTTAGCTGTAGAAAAAGCTTAAACATTAAAGAAAAGATCATCAGAGATGGCGTTTGAGGTTAAATCTCCTACTGTTTAATGAAAAGGTGATGCGCCAAGGCAGGGTACAGTAAAACTACACAGGGGGGAGGGGGAAACAGGGTTCAAAGGTCATACTTTAAAACATGTCTGTCTGTTGGCCTGTCCAGCACACGTTTGCGAGTCGACGGGTCGCTGCCCAGGTGCGGAAGGGCTTAGCGTGTGCGGCAGGGCGAGGTGGGCCGAGACTGGGAGGACGCTGAGGGACCAGGAGATACTGGAAGAGGGGGCGAGTGCATTGGTGATGTCACTTAAGTACAGAAAAAAAGGAGAGGGGGAGAATCTTGCTTCTAGTTTTAGCCTAAACCCCCTGAGCCATCTTCTCGTCCTGTTCGTTCATCCTCCCATCCTGCCCAATCGTCCACTCCTCCACCGTTTGAGAACACAGAGGGGAGAGAGAGACAGGGAGAGCGCTGCTTGTTTCTTTCCGTTCATTCTCGTTTGTTTTTTTCGTCTCCTTGCGTTCGCTCTCTCCACCCATGCATTTGTCTGCCTGTTTCTGTTACGTTTGTTTGTGTCTGCAGGTGTTTGTATTTAGTAGTGCTTCTGACCTCCCCAGCCAGTGTGTATGTGCGTGAGATGTCGTATCAGTGTTTGTGTGTATGTGTCTGTGTGCGCGTATGTGCAGCGGCGCCTCATACAGAGTACAGTTCGTAAATCTTCTTGGCGCAGTAAGCCAGGGCAGCCAGCGCTATCGTGTTGTGCAGTCTCTTTCTGTGCACGTCGTCCCGCCGCACCAAGACCACGGGCGTAGAGGAGGTGAGTGTGTGCAGCGGCAGTCGCGACAGCTTCTGGCTGTCGTACTCCACCTGGTACTTGCAGCAAGGATCGAACTGCCAGGAGATACCGTAAAGGGCGGCGCAAGCCAGGCTCAGCGCCCCTGCCGGAAGCGCTACATAGCGCGAGTACTCAGCAGGGAGGGCCAGGGGCGTCAGGAGGCAGGTGGCCCCAGCCAGCACGGCCGTCTTGTGCAGGCAGTTCCCCACGGCCACCCAGCGGGCCGTCTCATCGCCGATGCGCGTGGGCTCGATCACGATGTAGCGGTATTGCGCCTCCAGTGCCTGCTCCAGCTCATACTCAAACTGCTCCTGCGCGTTCTCACCATTGTAGATCTCGTGAACGATGTAACACTCCGCTGCCGCCATCACTCCCCTAATAAAAGCAGCACAGAAACAAGAAAGAAAGAATGTATGGAGTATTGTTACTCTATGTTGTATGCACATGTTCTTTAATAGGACTTCTGACCAGAGCACATTAAGCTGAAATAGAAAGCCTGCAACAAACATCAGCATATTCTTGATTCTCCCAACTTACATTTTACGGTAACATTTTAGGGTAATACAACATTAAAATGTTTTTTTTAGCATATCATATCATATATGAGTTTATCAGTGCTGATCAAACAAAAAAAAGTTTCCTTATATTGTGATGTAGATCATGTATCAATAACTTTTGACATGCTGCCCCCCCCCAATCAATATAAAACACTTTGGGCTTCGTTCACCAAGATCTTCAGGATCAAGTTTTTGCTTTTTTTATCAGAGAAAATGTGCATGTGAATGTCAGATTCATGACATGTTCTTAAACTGCAGAAACGTTTGCACCTTTGTGCTTGAGAGTGCATAGACTGTGTTCTTCTCCAAGAACAAACTTCCACATAAGAAAACACTGGTAAATGTCACTATCTGCATAAAACTGTGCAAGTGGCATTTAAGAAGAAAGGTCTTCTTAGGAACAGTTGGCAAATGAGGCTCAATAAGACTATGAGTTTTTGCCCTTCCAGTAATAAGGACACGGACGTGGGTTAAACTCATAAAATTCACTGCAGTCTGGGCTGTCACAGTTGGGAGAAATAGTAAAACTGACTATACGAGATAGGGCTAATTGTTTTTAAACCGAGATCACATTTTTTAAGAGTGAGATTTTCAATTCCAAGTGCTGCAGTTTTACTCATAACCTATACTGTCAACAACTTAACCTGATAACACCGACCTGATAAATCACCTGTAGATGACCAATCAGAAGCAACAAAACATCCATGTGCTGTGATATAACAATCACAAGCCTCAAGTCAGAAGAAATAATATTGTGGCTTTTCTGACAATATAATAAGCCTGGAGAATTTTTGAGACCATAATCACAATTTAAATCACAGTTTAGGTCAGAAATACTCCACTTAGATCATTCAGTGCTGGTCCATGGCCCCTTGGTAGAGGGAGGCCCACTCCTCTTGGAGAAACCTGACCCACAAGTCAAGTTTCAGAGCCAGTGTGCTTTAAAAAACACTACTCACCTGTGTGTTTGTTTACAGTGAACAGAAGTAACACTAATGCCATTGAGCCAGAGTAATAAGAAACTAAAACAGTAATGTTAACAGAAAGAAAGTACCTTAAAGGGGTACATCACCAATTATTACATTTTCTGCATAATTCACAACAACCTTTGAGATGTAAACACACTCATTCAGAGTGTGGTACACTACTAGGAAACTTTCACACTGGTTTCTTTACAGTCATCTGTATGTATCCTACATAAACTGTTTGTTTACTAATCAAAATCACCAGTAAACCTGTAGGTGTCATGAGTTTTTCATTATTTACAAAAGATGAAACATTAACAAATCTGAAAGTAAGGTTTTTTTGGGTACTATTTTGCCTTATGACACCTTGCATGTACATAGCCACCAAAAACAGAATTTTGAAAATTTTATGCCTTATGACATTGGAAAACAGTGTCTTGGGCATGAGGCAGGCAATGTAAATATTCAAACGATTTCACGTAATAACTACCCATGAGGTAACTTTAAGAGACATCTAATGTTTTAGACTTCTGGTTTCTATCACCATTGCTGTGAAAGTTTTGACCCTGTATAAAGTATGGTGTATTCCACGTTAAACCACACTAATTTACTTAGTTATTGGATTATGCAGAACATGTCTTAAAAGCGGTGGAATTCCCCTTTAACTCTATAACGTTGTAATTAACTTAGTGTGCTGCTAACATGTGAGGTTATTTCGGGAATTAACCTTGCTGTGACAAAGTCGCTACAGGCATTTCGGAGCTCCGGCAGCTTCCAAACAAATAACTAGTTTAAACCACACGCCATGGGGTGATGTGCACAGCTAGCCGCTTATTTTGAATGCAGTCTGATACCGCCTAAAACATTTGCTAGCTCTGAACTGAACGAGGTGAGATTCCGTTAAACCGTTCTAGGAAAGCTTGACGCGCTCCGCATTAAACCCTGCTGTGAAGTCTTTCAAATAACACCCCTGGCTGGCTGTCTCTTCAGCTGTTTACACTTCTGAGAGTAAAAAGCTGTCGTGGACATTTTTGTTTCTTTAACCCGCTAGTTTTCTGAACCTGGGTGAGCCAAGTACGCGAATCAAAACATCACATGAGGCCAAAGCAAACAATGTTTCCGGACTTTTTTAGGCTGTATAAAACTCTGCGGAGCGCGGCATTAAAAGGATAACATACAGGCTCACACGAACACGTGAATACAAGCTCATAAACTCGGTTTGAAGCAAATGTTTTAGTGTAACTGACCTCTCCCTGTTCACTGGGACACCGCGCCTCCTTCCCAACGACGCCATCTTGGAGTACGAGTGCGTTGATGTTGACGTAAAAAAATCCGGGTGCCGCGATATGGGTAATGTAGTTTAAAGCTCCGCTGCGTTCTAGCACGCCTAAGCGTTGACGCGACCGTCCCGAACTACACTTCCCACGATACACTTCGCTCCAGGCGCCTACCAATTTTCCAAAAATGTTCAAATATATTAATATCATGTTTGCGCCGGTTTTGGAGTTCAGTTGTGGGTATTTGTAAGGTAAGAAAATGACACTTAAACGTCCCCTTGATTAACGGTTCCACAGAGTGACCCCGCGAATCTGTGTTTACGTTTCGGTACGACGGCCAATCGAATGCAAGGACAACAACTCTCAGCAGGACAAACCATTTCTCAAAATTATGCAAACGTTGCACAAAGAAGGTGCACTGACACAATAAAAATATCTCTTATAGGCTTCATACTGCGCCTCGTTTTTAGCTGCATTGTGAATGAAGAAGGGCTGGGAATACTTAGCAGGGCTCTTACCCATACTGTGCTCTTCCCACGCTTTGCCACTGAGGTCCGTCCCCGAGCTGCTGCGTGCTGTGAGCGGTGAGCTGCTGGTGGTGGTGCTGCTGCTGCTGCTGCGCGCGAGCACGTGCGCGATGTCGCTCTCCGTCTCCCCCCGTTAGCTGCGCATTGCATAACACTGAAGCACCCATAAGCAAACCCAAAATGTAGTCTGTATGCGCCGGAGTAACCCGGGTGTGGCAAGAGAGTGCCAAATAGGCCAAAGGGGGCAGCGCAGGTTATTAACGGCTTTATGTTTGCTTTTATCACGGTTTCTGTGATGAGGCCTTCACTGCTTTGTTGTTGTGTTTTTGTACTTTATCCATGGAAAACAGTGATGGTTTGTGAGTGCAGGTCAATGTATACAGTGCCCACATGGCAATGGGAAGAAAAAGCTAAATATAACACTAACAAAAACATTAATTGTGGTGTAAAGGTATTGATGTGGAAGCCCATTTCCACCACTTAAAGAATAATAAAGGCCATACAGCATCTCATAATTATGACTTACCATCTCAAAATTATGACTTAGCATCTCATAATTATGACTTACCATCTCAAAATTATGACTTACCATCTCAAAATTATGAATTACTATCTCATAATTATGACTTACTATCTCATAATTATGACTTAGCATCTTGTAATTATGACTTACTATCTCATAATTATGACTTAGCATCTCATAATTATGACTTACTATCTCGTAATTATGACTTACCATCTCATAATTATGACTTAGTGTCTCATAATTATGACTTACTATCTCATAATTATGGCTTAGCATCTCATAATTATGACTTACCATCTCGTAATTATGACTTATTATTTCACAATTATGACTTAGCATCTCGCAATTATGACTTACTATCTCATAATTATGACTTAGCATCTCATAATTATGACTTACCATCACATAATTATGACATACTATCTCATAATTATGACTTAGTATCTCATAATTATGACTTACCATCACGTAATTATGACTTACTATCTCATAATTATGACTTAGCATCTCATAATTTTGACTTACTATCTCATAATTTTGACTTAGCATCTCATAATTATGACTTATCATCTCATAATTATGACTTATAATCTCATAATTGTGACTTACTATCTCATAATTTTGACTTACTATATGGCCGTTTTTTTATTTCTTTAAGTAGAGGAAATGGGCTTCCATATATAGGTCCCGTCAGTGTATGACTTGAAAATAGTTTCCCAGGAGAGGAAGGGCAGGAAGGAAAACTCTCCCACTAACCTACTTTATTTGTAATGCATAATAATAATGAAACAACAACTGAAAAAACACAGAGGAAATAAGAATACCGTAAAGTACTTTGGCAGCTGTGGAAGCATGGTATACAGAGCTGCACAGTGCACCACACTCCCTGCACCAAAGGAATGTTGAATGTTCTTGTTAATGTCTTTAAATGTTGGAGTTCTTTAGTTTTAAGTTTGTGCATAACTATTTGTGTTTTTGCACAGGTTGAGATAGTGTGGCCTGATTGCTCTCTTATAGTCAACAAGGGTGCTATTCATGTGCCACTCACTGACTGCTGTAGCTAGGTTCTGTTTCCCAGACAGCCTAAGCTCAGGCACTGGTGCTTGTACAGGGGCTGCCTGGAATGTATGCTCCACCTCGAGTTCCTCCACCTCATAAGGTTGTGCTTGTGGCCGAGGTGCTGCCACAGTTTCCCCCTCTTTCAACTTTGTTGCTGCTGGGCTACAGCATGTCATTTCAGCTGTTGACCCCCGCTGCATGATCTCCACTGTTGAACCTTCCTATACTATTCCCCTTGGGGCCCTTTCTCCTTCCTTGCCTGTCTTGGAAGTTCCTCACAGTGCCTGTCCACTTCTTGTCGCAGGGGGTGCTATCCCACTTCTGACCCCACTGTGTCAGGCAGTAAGGGGAAACCACCTTTGTTAACATCAATGTAAAAAGCTAACTTGAGTGAAAAGTGAAAAGCAAGAAAACAAGTATTCAGTGCTGAAGGAATAGTAAGATGAGTGACAGGTCAGTTAAATAGAGAGAGTTACTGTCAGAGGAGTGAAACAAAACAGTAAATCGTAATAGACGTTATTCCAAAAAGGAGCACAGATTTGACCGCCGTCAATGACGTGTGAGCTACTTTCATAGGATGTGGGGTTTGAGTGCAAATGACAAATCACTTTCGGTGTGTGAAATCAAGCACCAGCCAGTATCAGTACCTGATTTGCATATCATTTACATAAAGCACACCCTGATTCATGCAGATGTTTCCATAGAGAGCCAATGAAAGGACAGCATTCAGTGGCCCGTAAGTCAATGTCTGTGCTGTTATTTATTTATTTATTTATTTTTGTCAGTCATATAAACCAGAAGCACAGGTTATTACATGGTATTACAGATGTGACTTCGGTCATACAGATGCAGCAAAGATGAAACTGATGAACAACAAAACTGTCTCTCATTTTATGATCAGATTTGACTGTACACAACCTTTGATGAATAAATGTCAATGAACTCACATTCAAGTCTCGCACTAGAAGAAGATACATTTTCTGCATTAAACAGAAGAAATAGAAAAAAATAATAAATAAATAAAAAACTGAAAGAGAGTTCAAACTGCTCTGTCACAACTGCAAAAAAGAAAGAAAATAATATACACTCATCATCAGAAAAATGCTGCACCCAGAAGGAATCAACTGAAGGGAATTAAACTTGCTGGGTAGGTTTGACATTGTGAGACATGCGAATGATTCAAGTTTCAAGGATAGGCCTTATCGCTGTACCTGACTGACTGGTCATCTTCAGTGATGAGTCTCACTTTTGTCTTGGTGAAGACGACCAATGACTCAGTCTGTGGAGGTGCCGTGGCTGGCACCAAGATATATGGTTTGTTGTCATGCACCACACGTTCAGAAGGCCTGGTGTCACTCCACCTCCACCGCTACCGCAAAATCTGCAGGACCTGTGTGAGGATATTCAAGCTGTATGGGATGGATTATCACAGGACACCATTAGGAATCTCTGCAACTCCATGCTCAGACGTCTGTCATGCTGCATTAGCAAACATGGCGGCCTGATACCATACTGAGAGAAACTACTTCTGTATGTGTAGCTCAATAAATATGGACCATATCAGTCTAAATTTATCATCATTTATTGGTCCTGGTAACCTTTATCTTCCTTCACAATAGCAAGGACTTCAGTCACAGTCTGATTCATTAATAGGGTAATAAAGCAAATCTAGGTGTGACCAACAATCTCCACAAATTAACTAGACAACATTTAGACAAGAAAGAGAAATACATAAATGAGATCTTTCATGTCTATTAGATTTGTTAGTTTAGACACAATACAAAAACATGGTCATTAGCTAAAATGACTTCCATCAGTAGAAGTTAATCAGACTTCTTCAATTTGCTTTTTTTCCTAATACTTAAAGGAACAGAGTGTAAGATTTAGTGGGGATCTGTTATCAAAAATAGAATAAACAAAACTATGGTTTCACTTGTGCACACCTGCACACCTGTCATTGATTATAAGTCCTTTATATCTACATAGGAGTGGGTGGTCTTCCAACAGAGACTTCCATGTACAGCCGCAATGCTCCTCTGGTGGACCAGAACAGATAAGCCTCACATTCCCTATAGAGAGTGCCTTTCATGTTTCGCAATTTTATGTTGCTGACGCTTCTGTAGCACCAGATGAAAGATGCTGAGAGAAGAAGAATCCTGGTCGGAATGTCCTACTGTAGAGCATAGCTTAGTACATAAAACTCCAGATAGGATATTTTAATAGCTTAAATCTCCTTCTCAGAAAACTTGTTTGAGTTTTCCTATTCCACCTTAAATGGTACAGCATTTATTACAACGCCTCTGATTGTAACCACAGCACCATTTAAGGTGGAACAGGAAAATTCAAACAAGGAGCTAGTGAACGCCCCTACTGAAAAATATTACCAGCATTAAAAGAATGATTAATATATTGAATAAATTACTAGAATCCAAATTTTGGCAAATGAAGGATTGTACTTATTAGCCAAAAAAATTGTTGCTGTCTAAAGATTTAAGCGAAATTAATATTACCCGCGGACGTGGTGTAATTTGAGTGATTACTGACGACTTCCATGATTTTAATCCGGTATGAATATTCCATATCTGTAGTTCAGATTGTAGGAAACAAACAAGGCTGGAGTCGGCTTCCTGTTCCCCTGGTTCTTGTTTGAAATTTCTCATTCCACCTTAAATAGTGTAGCAGGTACATTCTGGGACCTAAGGTGTGCTAATAACTCTTGAACGAGAAAAATCTAACAAGAGACGCATAAAAAATAGACTTCAGCTTCATAGAAAACGACACCTTCATTTTTTTCTTGAGACCTGAAGTTGAGACTATCAGCTAAAACAGAACTTGATTTGACTTTTAATTCTCAAGTTCATGATATTTAATTCACATCATTTTTGGTGATGGCTGAATTAATTATTAGGAGAAGTGAAAAAAAATATCTCAAAAGCATCTTTTGAGAGGTAGTGCATCTTGTGTGGCATTTAGTAAGTTGAATTACTCCACTTTACTAGCCTCATGGTAGTCTATATGCCAGTCAGCCGCACACCGCAATGTTAGTGTCGTCAAGTGTGGCGCCTGATGCACAGTGCTGATGTATATGTCTGCACGATGATGTTTCAATACGGGCCTTTTGGGGTAACTTGGGGTAATTGAGATCCGTTAACCCATACGAATTGGTCAGTCACATTACATACTTATTACAGTATATTACAATATTATTACAATATTACAATTATTACAATATTGAATAGGGCTGAAGAAGCCAAAACATGGAAAGGCAAAATGAAATCCGGACAGACACTGAGGCAACGGCAGAAAAGCTGACGGCCATCATAGGTACTACAGAAGGAAGGGATTGGTGTGGGATCGAGTAGGTTGCATTACACAACCTCACTGCTAGAGGTTACACACTGCTGCTCTAAGAAAAACAAAAGAAGAAAGTCATTCTTCAACAAACTTGGCTCTATAACGTTTTGGTATTGGTTGGTATTCTTAAAAAAAAAATCATACATATTTTCCTAACCTTGCAGCAGTCTTGTCTTTGATAAACCTCTAAAACTGAAACTTCTAAAGCTTCCCATAATGTAATTGTCAAAATAAAAATGGGCTTTGCCTGCTGGCCATTTCCAACATCACCGCAAGTTCTTACTTGGTGAATATTTTGAATGTTTGGTTTGACCTCTACTTGGCTGTCCTCAGGCTCAGAGCTCAGATCAAACGGTATAATTTATTTTCCCACATCATACTGACAAAATCTGCAAAGATTCTTTACTTTCTAGTTACTTTCAGAACTTTCAGACACGAGTTGCACATCAGTGTTATTGTATGAAAATGCAGTAGGGCCGCTAATAATTCTGATCAGAAGGTGCAGAATCCAGTATGTGATGACACAGAGAATGTACACTTTGAGAAAATTAGAGACCTCTGCCTTTTTATTTTAATTATTATGACACTGTGCTGGTTCATTAGCGTAAATTACACACTCAAACACAAATTCAGGGAACGGTCATTGTTTAGCTGCTTCAGCTACAATCGGCTTCTGGCTTTCTTGACTATCTAGAGCTGCCGCATTGAACCACCAAGCAGTGATTGTAGCAGGTTGCTTGTAGCAGATTGCTTCACCCAGGCTTTTCTTTATAGCCTTGCAGCTGTAACTATGCTGGGACATCGCTGGAAAACTTTACGCTGTGCTGTAACATATCTGTAAGTCTGAAAACATTTCCTAAGAGTTTGAGGGAACTGTTACTCATTTCTCCAACCAAAAGAGATGTGCAAGATCTCATGTAATGTGTGGAAAAGCGCATTATCAAAGCACCACTTTGATAGGCAAGTGAGTTAGTAGCCAGCCAAAGCTGAACTAGTGAGCCAACATGGGGGACCATGATAAATGTTCAGCTGAATGAAATACAATACAAACAAGCATCATTACTTGGTACATATATTTATTTCTTTAAAAACATGAATATTAATATAGAGTACATAAATGCATAAAAACATGATGAATTTCAGGCATCTTTTCTTCTGTGTGAAATCATAGGTCACAACCTTTAACAGTAACAGGAAAGACTACGGCAATCCTCTAAACGTTTAGAGACGACAACCAAGTCGCCGATGTTGCTACAGCTGTTTGAGTGACAGGGCAAACTTTGTCGCTGATATTATTTGAGCACCGAACTCACCCTGCTTAGCGGTGGACGCACTAAAGGCTGCAAGACGCCTTCACTCATGCCATCTCTGATAAGGCCATGGGGAAAGGAAGGTATGAGAATAACACATACACACTCACTCACTCTCTCACACAGACAACATATCACTCACTCATGCATCTGTTATGCAAACCTACCTAAGCACATTACAGGCTCCCTGTGCTTAACGGCAGTATTGTGTGTTTCAAGTGACCATCCTGAGAGATTTCTGCCCCATAGTCTGCAGATGGGGGGTTGTCTCAGGAGTTTCAACACCTTTACTGGCCCTGGTTTGTAACAAAACATGCCACACTCACACCAACAATACATAGTGGCTGTTTCTTACTGTTACATTGACTTGTGCTGTTCACCAGTCAGCTTTCAATCAATCAAACAGGTTGAATATTTTTGCATGTAAGTGAGAGTGAAACTGTAAATAAGCACCACTGGGCCTGAAGGCATTGGGCTAGAGAGGCATGTGAAGTGTAACATAACAGTAAGAAGCTAAAACTGACGGTCTTCAATGGTCGTGTTCTCCAAGGATCCTTCCGTGTTGGCTAGTTGGCTATTGGATCCATAAAACCACAGTGTCCTGAGTGCTGCAGAAACAGGCCCGTTTGTCCACTTTAAAGCGCATGCCTTGTCTGCTCTTAAACAGAATGCATGCTGCAAAGCGGACGCTTCTACAACCTCACCCGTATAGTTGCAGATGCTTTCTGTCCTTTCCCCCCCACAACATCCACTCTCTCTCTCGCACAAAATCGTTCTCTCTTCTGTTTTCTGATGACCAGTTAAAACAATTGTGAATACCCAGCCACCCCCACCCTCAGTCACAAACGCCCCGCCCTCCTAAAGCACCCAATCAGTAATGAGAGTCCATCACTTCCTGTACCCATCTCCCTCAGTGGATGATATGCTCCAGGTACTGGGGGTGGGGGTTTTCTTTGACGTACTTTTGGATGTACCAGCAGGTCAAGTGAGCCTTGAGGTCTTCCTCAACCACGAAATCCATTGCTGCCTAAGAGGAGCATAGAGGATGAGTTCATGTTAAAATTTCCAAAAAGACATCCAAAGAAAACATGCACAATTTGTTACAGTTGACCCAGTAAGTATTTGGACACTTTAACCATTTACTTAGTTGGTCAGCTTTCATGAAGTTCTTCAGGTTACACCATGAAATGTTGAACAAACTAATGGCTGTTTCAGAGATGCACATAAAGTGTCACTGATGTAAAGTAGTACCTCATTTATATTTTGTTTTGTTTGCTTGCATCATAGCCCAGTTTATTTATGTAGACTGGGGTAAAAGTAAAGTGAGAAAATGAAACTCGCCACAAGTTTCATTTTACATGACCATTTTTCCACCTCTCTTTATGCCTTAGAATGAAACAAGCTGTTTTAGTTACTTAATAAATGAGGTCTGTTCTGACTGGCTGTCCTGTATTGCGCCTCATTCAAAAAAGCACCCTAAAACTTCAATATGACCAGGCTGGGCTATAGGCTGAATAGGTGGATACATGCAAATGAGGTGGGTCATGTGACATCATAGAGACAATTAATTCAAAACAGGCTGTTTCTGCAGCACTGTTTCCATTCATGGACTGTATGGACTATAAAGTGGCGATAAACATTGAAACCTTAATAATGTTTACATAATGCTTCAGACGTTCAACATTCAGAAGAATTGCAGAAGTGAAATTCAGTTTTCCACGATATGGGCCCTACAACATTCTCTACTGATATGCTTAAGAAAAATCTGTCCTGTTTTTAAGGGTGTGGCTTTCATATGGTTAGAGGAGCTGTAGACATCTAAAAGCCATACAGGCAACGTCATAGTCAGAGAAAAGTTTGGGGGTGTCACTATGTCACTATAACAAAACATCCATGTATATTACAGCTCAGTTATATACTGAGCATGTCCAAAGAAAAACAAACAAAAAAATATCTTTACAGGAGAAATATTTTGTTCACTGTTGGTCGAATCATCAGGAGTATTTCATACACTGCAAAGAAAACTTGTGTGCTTGTGCTCAAATGATGTTGAAAAGTAAAAATAAATAATTAAATACATAAATACATAAAAAATAAATACATTTTTCTTTGGACAGCAACAGTACATGGACCAATAAACTGGGGTCATTACCTACATATTAGTGTCCATTTAACTTTAATTAAATTATAATACTCTACCTTGGCCAGGTGCTTGGCAATGCCCCGTCCTCTATAAGCATCTGGGACTTCCGTATGTTGCAAGTCCACCGTCTTCTTCCCCACATATTCATACAGTAGCACAGCCCTGTCATAAGAACCTTCCATACAAAAAATGAATGAACAATAGTTAAAATAGTGCTCTTGATAGGGTGTAGATTCTGTTCTTACCCAAGAAGAAATCCCATTAAAAGACAACACTAGTGAGTATCAGAATCTTTGTGAAAACTGCATAAGCAGGATTAAAGAAGAAATTACTGAAGAACAAGTTGGTGAATGAGGCCCACTGCACTCAGGCCCCCAAAACAAAACGTTTCGGCTTGGTAACACTTCACTGACAGACAGTATTTGTAAGGCTAAACGACACCTATGTGAGCATTCAGCGTTCAGTACAAAAACCTACATCACCATTTGTGAAGGGTTACTGCATCAACTGTTAGTTGTCATAAAGGCTGCTGTTGTCCATTTTGATGTGAAGTCACTTCAGAAAGTGTTATGACTACTGATGCTTTTTGGAACTAACCTTTGTAACAGTTTGACCAGAGGCCACATTTTCTAAGGATGGTCCCTGACTGGAACTGTCCCAAGGAATGTCCCTGTTTGTAAGTTTGAATTAAAAATACAATGGAAAGTCCTAAGAAAGACCTGGCAGATGGGTAGACATCTCACATTGTGCTTGTTTTGGGGTTGGCCAGTGCACCACTTCTACCACTTGCTTGCCTAGTATTAGAGAACACAGTTGTGTTAAATTCCACCAGACATTAGCAAGAGATTCCACAACATTGGCACAAATGTCTTTTCAAGACACAAGGTAACCCAGGCATTAAATGCAGGGGTGGGGTTACGGGACTTGAATCACGCTGCCAGATGATCGGTAGGTTTCCTGATTTGAATAGTCATACAGTCGACTTGAATGTAGCCACCACACCATCTACAAACAGCGCATCATTTTTTAAAACTGCGTCACTTTTTCCAGCCACTCATATAGGACACATGGCATATGTAAAGAGCAGCTGTCTCTGCCTCTCCTGAAGTGGAGCTAGTCCAGGGGTCTGTTTAGGGTCTGGCTATTACTACTATTACTTCTTAGTCTTTTTACTTTTAATTGTATATATAAAAAGTGACCAATCTACAAATCTAAATCAACGAACTATAAAAAAATATATAGATTATTTTCTTTTTTGAGAGTTCCATAGTTTCACTCACCATGGCATGCTACTGTACTATTTTCCGACACAGCTTCCGACAATTGCATATTTAGACAGTATGCAATTTTATCAGTCGGCTTACAGCATAGTGCATTACAGTGACCATATTCAAAACGGATTTCTAATTTCATAAAACATAAAAACATTGTGTTTTAGTGATGTACTGGCCTCAAAACAGGAAATGGGTTTCCCACCAGTAATCTGGTCACTTTACTCTGTAAAGTCTACACAGGTTTATGTCAGCGGTCATGGAAGGCTGATGGAGGTGACCAGTAGCTGCATGAACGCTGCATAAACAGTGTGGCCTAATTGTGGAGCAGCCTACTTCGCCTAATTGAGGCTCTTCATCTGGGCTATTGTGAGAACATGTCTCGATGTTATTAGCAACAATTACGTAATGTTGTTCAATAACAAGCTCCATGAAACAGGTAACACCAGGCGGAGAACACGACACGGAAGGGAAAAGTAGCTCGCATGCTTGTTTTCCCACAGATAGAAATCTCTGTTATTGATGTAACAGGAAGTCAAACGAAGGTTGGCTAACTGACTGCAGCTGGAAAACAATAAAATCTTGCTAAATTTCAGAATTTAATTCCAAAAATAACGGCAAACAAACTAAGAATCCAGTATACATCGCCAAAGTATACCGATTTCAGACGTGATTCGTTGCTGTGTTCGTCGAAAAACGCTTTGCAAGCTTACATGAGCTGGCTAGTAGCTAAGGTTGAAAAAACATTAACATTTACATTACCAGCTAGCTAAGCTAAGCTAAGCTAGCTCCCGGACTTCTGTAGCTGTTTAGGCTGGATTCCTTTATTATACAGGCTTAGTTTGGTACGTGAACTTAAACACAGGGCACACAAAGACAAAAATCAGTGTTTCTACGGTATTGTTTACAGAGGTCACAGAACTAAAGCACTACGCTCAGGACTACTTCCAGCTAACTAGCCAGCTGGCTAACTAGCTAGCCCATATCTCTCAGCAGAGGAGCCCGTTATGACAACAAAGGTAAATACAGCCGCTTATGAAGCTTTTCTCCCCGGGCAGCTCCGTCGCCCAGCCAGCTGTAGCGACCAACTCAACTTCGGTGTCTTTACCGTTGAGACGGATGCTGAACTGTCGTCGTTTTTTGTCGTGCTCGACGCGGATGGGACTGCCGATTTCGAGGACGTTCATCTGAGTGGCCTGGGCCATGGTGCGTGGCGGTGTGGGAAGCGCTGTGTCGGTCAGAGCGCCGCGACCGATGCAGAGTTGCTGAGGAGCGGGCTCATAGCCGGGCTGGCCCAGGCAGAGTGAGGGCGTACAGACAGCTCTACATAAACACTCCATCCAAGGAAAATCAGCTGTGAGGCCACGTGTCCGTTTCGGCCAATCAGGAAGCGCGTGCAATGTTTTGATGCGCGGCCTCGTGATGCACTTGCCGCACCTGACCGCTAGATGGAGACATTCACGCTGTAGGTCCAAATCCACGCTGCATGTCCAGAAGTATCCAGACACCCGCGATACAGGCACACACAGCTATCATTCAATTATTAGTCATTCATTCCTCAGTGCATTTATTCATCCACTGATCTATTCATTCATCCATTTATTCTTTATCTAAGTCGCTTATCCTCCTGAGCTGCGGGGTTTGCTGGAGCCTATCCCAGCACTCATTGGGCAGAAGGCAGGAAACACCCCGAGCAGGTCACTGGTTTCACATGGCAGACACACATACATACACACACACCTGGGCCAACTTATCATCTCTAATTCACCTGATCGCATGTCTTTGGAATGTGGGAGGAAACCCACACAGGCACGGGGAGAACGGGCAAACTCCACACTCATTGGGCAGAAGGCAGGAAACACCCCGAACAAGTCACTGGTTTCACAGGGCAGACACACAGACATACACACATCCACACACACACCTGGGCCAATTTATCATCTCCAATTCATCTGACCGCATGTCTTTGGAATGTGGGAGGAAACCCACACAGACACGGGGAGAACGAGCAAACTCCACAGAGAAAGGACCCTGGTTGCCTGGCCCTTCTTGCTTCAAGGTGACAGCGCTACACAGGTATGGTCTACATAGAAAAGCATTCCCAATAAAATGGAACATGAACTCACCATGCACAATCCCAAGCTTTGGTTAGAGGGGTATAAAGCCCCCTAGCACTGGGCTAAGCTGCATTCTCTGGAGTGATGGTGCTCCATCCAGTACTTTTGGGATGGGTTGGAATGGTGTTTGTAGGTAAAAACTAATCATGCAACATCAGTACCTGGCCTAACAAATGTTCTTGTGGCGGAAAGCAATCAAATTCTCACAGCAATGTTCTAACATTGGGCATAAAGCCTTCCCTGAAGATGGGACTTTTAGAAGAGGGGACAAGCTCACTATTACAATATTTCTGGTCCTGGAGGTCCACTGCTTTCCCTGCTTAAACACAGCCACTTTAACTGGGCTGTTAATGAGCTGAATACGCTACAAAGTGCAGGGCAGTGGGCTTTCAGGACCAGGGTTAGGAAACACTTCCCTATTAATAGGCTTGATTTCGGAACAAACCTCAGATGAGGTTTGTTGAGTGCAAAGAAATAGGGAGAAACCTCATGAGTCGACATGGATTAACGGCCTTGAGTGTTTCTCAACATGCGTTCAAAATAGCAATACCAGTGGTGAAAATCCTCATTAGAGTAGGCTTAGGCTTAAACTGTTACTAGGAAACTGGCCTTATATTGGTTATTACAGCAAGGTGCTGATACTGCAGATTTATCTTTTTAATTAATTAATTAATTAATTAATTACGAAGAAAGATTAAACAGCCCACAGTGATCTGAAGCAGATTAGGTTTGCAGTTCACAGATCTGCTGAAATCAAATGAAATACTCTGGTCAGTTATTCCATTGAGCATTGGATGCAGTTACAGAGTTCAAAGCCACAACCTTCCCTAAACCAGCTGACTCATGCCAAGTCAGGTCTGTTCTGTAGGAGCAAACGTACAACGCATCCTTTCTGGACTGTTTTCACAATGGTGCTTAAATTAGCCTGTTTTACTGGGAAATCCTGCTTTGTGAAACACCCTTAGAGCCTCAGCTTGGATTGTAAATATTTCAAAGCTCAGACTGAATCAAGTTTATTTGCTGCTGTGGGCCATTGTATACTTTAGACAGAGTTGTGTAGTGAAGGTCAAATGCTAGAGGCCACAAATGCTCTAACCAAACCGGTTTAGCCAAAGCTACTCATGGATCTTATACTACCCGTGATCATACTTTAACTGGAGAGTGACTGGCTGCAGTTCAGGGTTTCTTTTCAGGCAACGGTAGTAGTACTATAATAATCACTTCTAAGCTCATCTTTTAAAGGGGCATTCTAGCCAAAAACCAGCATGTAATACAGTATGTATCAGGTTATATCTGCCTGCCCTCAAATATGTGCCTCACAGTGCTGATAGGTTTTCAAAAGTTCCTCCCACTTTCAACAAACATGATCGGAAGAAGGTTTTCCTAGTCTTTAAACCGGAAAACCTTGCTCTAGAAACTGCTGCAACACCACTGTAGGAGGTGAGTAGGCATGTAGACAGCACATGTCGCATTGGAGATGTTTTTCTCTTTTTTGGCTGGAGTGTCACATTAAGCTTTGAGCAGAGTTGAATAAGCACTTCATTCCAGGAGACCATTTTTACTACACGCATGACCCCTCCTCCCCCCAGTGTGCTGCAAGTCAGAGAGCAGTGGGTTAAGGCAGGTGGACGGAGACTCGGAGAGACACACAGAGTTCAACAAATGATTTATATCCCTCCTAGTAAGACAGAAGTATGCATACAACTAAGCAGACACATCTACTCAGCAAACTAATAGACACAAAGGCACAATATGGGTTTTTACCTCAGAAGATTACAATATGTAGACAAGCAACACGCATGCACACACTGACAAACATGTAAGACACATAAAGACACATAAACAGTAAACACTGTCCGTTTAAAACAGCACCTAAACAGTAAAAACTGTCCAATTAAAACAGCACCTAAGCAAGGATAAAACCATTCAATTATAGATATGACTTGGTTTATACATCATTCTGTCTCTCATATTCATACCTTTTACCCACTGCCTAAAGAAATGCTTGACCAGAACATGGAGGAACAAGTTCTGAGCATAGAGTTATTTCCACACAGGTTCCATTGGTTAGACGAAAGGCAAACTTTGAGCTCTTTCCCTCCTTCATACTGACATAATCACTGTAATCTCAGCCACTAATAAAAAAAGGCTTAAATGGTCTTGACTGGCATCACAAAGCAGCCTCCACTAAAGGCACAGCTGTACTTTATTTTCAGTGGTGCATATGTGTGGACGAACAGCTTTTACACAAGAAACTTTGTTTTTATAGCCGTCTGTGTGCCTGGAGGGTTAAGAGCTTTTATCCACTAGGGGGCACGTCAGAGTCGAAACATCCCAGGCTGGCACCATAATACCTTCCCTGATTACTTCTTTTACCTGTGCTCAACGTATGCGTAGTCAAGGAAAGTGTAGCTGTGCTACCTGTACTCTGTTGGATCAGAATTTGCATACTGCTCATAACGTGTGATATTCACAACCAACTGTATATTTAGGCACTCAGTGTATATTTAGACTGTGGGTCTGTGTATATTTAGACATGGCTGTGTGTTTCTAAGGTAATCCTGGTCCTGGAGTATCTCCTGTCTTTCACATTTTAGTGTTTTCATTGCTCTAATGTGGCCACTTCAAATCAGGAATAGTTTAGTGATTAGCCTTGGCAACTGTGACTCAACACTCTGAAGTGCATTACACCCACATTACACTGTAGCTCAAGGGGAGCCAGGCAGAGTAAGGGACGCATTATGGATCAGAGTGAAAACAAACCCGGTCATTATGTTGGCGGGCAATTGGAAATACTAGTGACACCAGGCCTAAGCTGCATCGCATTTCGGACATCTGAGGATAAAAAAGTTTACAATTTTCTTTACTTTGCCAAAGAGCCAAGGACAGCAAACGGAGAGGGCTATGTGTATGTCTGTGGGGTGAAAACTTCATACCAGGAAAGTTAATGATGTTAAAGTTGACAGTCATAACGTTGTAGGTAGTGAATGTGATGCTGAACTGGAAGGGCAGAACATGGAACACAGTAAAAGGTGAAGAACATCCCAGTTTAACATTAGCCAGTAAGAAAAAGGTTAAGTTAGCTAAAAAGATTAAATTATTACTGTTTATGTTATAGCTACCTTATAGTTACAGTGTGCTAGTTAGCTTGATAATCCTGTTAAGCACGCTGATGTTTGCAATGTAATCAGTTTACAGTAACGTCACATTGGACTGATGTCCAATAGCTCTAAATCAGCAGGGTATTTTTATTTTATGCCATTACGTTGTCAAAGATCTCGGAATTTGTATTTTCCGTCAGTCAAATCAGAGTTGCTGCTTTCACCCAATAAGGGTCATTACGCCAGGGAAAAGTACCGAAATGTGTTGTTCTTATCCATTCAGTCTTCATTGGTTAGGTTAGCCACAGTGAGCTAATTAGCCAAGAATACTTTGTCGTGCAGAACATTTTTAAGACATCTAATTTTATACATTTCGTGAATTACTGCTTTGTCTAGCTCCAAGCTTTGGTTTAGGACCACATTGTCTTGGCCTTACGTCTTGTTGCTAGCTTAGAAGATTTTAGCTTGCTAACTAGCAAGCAAGTAAAGTAATGAAGTTGTATTAGCAGTCTTATATAACAGATGGAGTAGTTTGCTACCTAAACTCCAGAAAACATGGCATACATACAAATCAAATGCTATGTTTTTGGAATATTAAATATTTAAAGTATTTTAAAGTACGTTATTGCTGTTGCTTATGAACAGCTTTGTCCACCATTACTTTCGGGTATTAAAAGGGAAATGCGTCACAATGACTTCTGGACACGTTCTGTTCTGACAAGTCTAGAGTTCACTTGGTCCCTTAACCACAAAAAGGTCTTCTAACTTGTGCGAATACAGTAATTGAATGGCTCTTAAGATGTTTGCATGGTCATCAACAACTGGCAAATTGATCAAGTTATCCGCCAAGATGGACCACTAGTCTAACTGAGGGGTCGGTAATACATTATATACCACAGAGTAGGCTACACTGTTTACTAGTTTGGTCGGCTTTGTTCATGTGGTATCAGGGAATGCAGTGGTTAGTAGATTTGTAAACTCAGGTAACACAGAACTTGGTGTAATTTATGGCTCTTTCAGCCATTTACATGGAACTTCCTTGCATGTAAAAGTTCATGGGGTCCACCTAAACATGCCAGTTCACTAATACCATGCAACTGCAGTTGACAAAGTTGGCTTTGGCCTGTACCAGGATTTGCAGTTATCATTTATGTGATACATTTACCACTTGCTGATGACCACCCTAACCAAAAAATTGCTAGGTAGTTACGATTTGGTAGCATGATAATTTTCCAACTTTACGAGCTGACAAGAACAATCTGAATTGGATCAGGTGTTGTGGAGCAAAGGATGTAAGGCAGGGTTACTCCAAGACAAGGTCTGAGAGCCACTCTATTAAGACCTTTCTTCCACTATCTTTCTGAGCCTGTTTATGATATCCTCGCCACTGCTCCAGGGCACCACGTTGGCCTTGTACTCTCCAGGTTTGGCTTCCTCCATCTCTTGGATCAGCCGGTGCATGGGGAAGTCACGCCTAGGAAAAGCTGTGTCCCCAGGTGAAAGGGTGAGCGACGGACAGAAGTCGTTGGCTCCGTCTCCGACATAAAGAACCTTCTGGTAGCGCCTACCACCTCTCTCTCGAACCCGCTGGGCTGTGTACTGCCGCACGATCTCTGCCTTGCACATGTTCACGGGACACCGCAGGCAGCTGTGGGTATGGAATGGGCGAAGCTGCAGCTGGCCATTATCGTCAAAGTGGCCAGGGTTTGCAAAGATGCGCAGGAAGAGCTGACGGAAGCCCAGCTTCTGCAGCCATGCCTCAATGAAAACTGTGTTGGCGTCAGACACACATACTACTTCAAAATCCCGTGGTGGGCGGGACATCAGGAAGCGCAGCAGTGCCGGAATCCCCGGACATGGTGGGAGTCGCTCTATTGTGCTGATAATGTTCCCTGGAGTGATGCCCTGCTCAGCCAGGTAGGCCAGCACACGCTGCATGTACTCGTTATACCTGCCTGGTCGATATGTGTCTTTCAGCCAGCTGGGCAGAGAGCCACCAGGTGCCGCGTTAACCACCGCATCATCGCTGCACTCGTCCACCATCGTCTCATCGAAGTCGAAAAAGATCAGGAAGCGTCTATCGTTAGGGGGTGGAGCTTCTGCTCTGTTGCTTCGCAACTGGGATTCATCCTGTCTGCCCGAAGGAGGATGGGGTGGGGCAAAACAGCAATTGAAGACTGAGTCCCGCATCGTTAGCCGGCTATTTCTGTTTTTCTTTCACTCTTTCAAACAAAAAGAGATGAACTGAAAGACAGAAGAGGGGGAAAAAAAGGATGGTGTCATATTTCCTATAATGGGTCATCATGGTATAGTATAAAATACACTGAAAAAGTGTTTAAAAGCACAACTACATAGCGAAACTGTTTCACCACAGATGTTTTTATCGCACCTCTCATATTTTAGTTTGACAGAAAGTCAAAATGTCAATAAAAAAAAATACTTACTGTAAGTGACCACTGCTTACACTTATTTCTTTTTACCTTTAGGGCTTTATAAATAGTTTTTCTACAGTCTATGTAAATATGAGAATGTATACCATAAATCTACACTCATCATCAAAAACATAGTTGCACCCAGATGTAAGTGCTGGATTGCAGTGCTATAGGGAAGGTAGATAAAGGTTACCAGGAACAATAAATGATGATAAATTTAGACTGATATGGGCAATTTTACACATACAGAAGTAGTGTCTCTCAATATGGCGTTGGGCCGCCATGTTTACTAACACAACATGCCAGACGTCTCGGCATGGAGTTGTAGAGGTTCCTAATGGTGTCCTGTGATAATACATGCCATGCAGCTTGAATATTCATACGCAGTTCCTGCAGATTTTGTGGTAGGGGTGGAGGTGGAGTAACACCAGGCCTTCTGGACATGTGACGTGTGACAATAAACCGTTCATCTTAGCACTGACCACAGTGTCTCCACACACGGATTCGTTGGTCATCTCCACCGAGACAAAAGCGGGACTCGTCACTGAAGATGACATACTGCCATTCTAAATCACTCCATGACAGTCTGGCAAGACACTACTGCAGTGAAGTTAAGGCCATCCTTGTAGCGGTCTGCGAGCATGTAGTCCTGCGTTGTGCAGCCGTCTGCCAACTATTGTATTGATGATGAGTGTAGTTATACTGTATAAAAATAGTGTTTAAACTTAAAAGGTTTTTACCAGTCTGCCTTAAAATTACATGTCAGCAAGTAACATAACAAGCATCTGTTTTACGCAGATTTTGAAGTTTCAAATGTGTGAAGACATTATAATGTAGGTGTTATTCATTATTCATTATGTAGCCAAACTATTTTTACATCATTTTATTTTTGCTGAAAAATAATAGCAGCCTTAATTCCAACTTTGCTGAATTCTACATTGTGGTCTGGATCCACTACAAGATCACCACTACACTGTGGAACAGAGCAGATTGGGATCTGAAGGGTTCGGCGCAGCAATGTTACAGGCTTCAATTTAACAGTAATGATAGTGTTCAAAAAACAACTTGAGCACATAGTTTGCTTCTCGCGTGGTCAAGTGTATGGAAATTTCACCTTCTGGTTGTCCTCAGGTCACAGTCACTGTAACAGGGGAGAGACACAGAAAAAGTTAACCTTTGGTTCAGATCATGAGGTGAATAGACCCCGGTACTATCTGTCAGGAGCCTTCTGTGAACAGAAAGCCCTCAAAACCTACATAGTGATATAAGATATTGAAAGTTTTAATGAGCTTATCCTTTTTTAATTCTAGTTCTTTTTGTTAAGTGCAATACACAAAAAATATTATTACAGCTAATCTTAGTTGCCATATTGTCTTTTGTCGTTCATTTATTTATTTTTATCTTTAGTTTTTAGCACACTGAACTGCTTTTATGAATATACGTATTATTCTTGCTGTTATTGTAATGCTGTCCACTTTCTACTTAACACTCATCACCACTTTAAGCTGGTTTAAGGGGTATTTCACCAGTTTTTCAAAGTTTCTGTAAAATTTTCTGTAAGTCATTCACATTGGTTTAATTGGTTATATTACAGTGGTGGTGACAGGAACCAAAAACCCCAATGTCTACAATGCAAAATCAAAACCTGCCAGTAAATCTACATGTGTCATATTGAGTTTTTATGTAATGTTGATATTGGTAAAATGGTCAAAAATAATGAAAAAATAATGACAGATCACTTACAAAAATCCAAAAATAATTAATAATATTTTTATGGACTATTTTGCCATAGAGCACATATCTCTCCCCTTTGATATAATTTCTGTATTAAAATAAAGGGCAGAATGGTAACATGTTTTAGATGAAAACGTTAACACAAAATGACTGTAAAACAGAGTCTCAGGCATTAGGCAGTGGATTCATACCCATTTCGTGCAGTAGTTTTCTGGGAGGGAGCTTTCAGAGGCGGTAAACTGCTCGGATGTCTGGCTCCCATCCCCACCACTGTGAACTGTGAACAGACTAAGTCTGCTAGTTTCTTTAGCATAAAGCGTGTCACTCACACCAAACCACTCTGAATGACTTTGTCGACGTGTTTTCATTTGTACATGTTTACGTTTAATTAGGCTGTATAGAAGTTTTGCTGGACTCCCCCTTTGAGGAGTAAAGATGCTCCGATAACAGAACAGCACGACACTGAAAGAGGACTTTACTGCAGTTAGTGGTTAGTGAAACCCTGGTTTACCGATTCAGAGAGCGGCAACGAGGCTGCTTACCTGAAGCAGGACATCCAGCAGGAACGGCTCCTCACGGCTCCTCGTGTTAATCCCCCTGTGTCTCCGCTCACCGACCTGCTACAAGCCTCTGCAGCGCCACACGGTCGTGTTTTATAAGAGCGCTGAGCTGAAGCTCCGCCCCCCACGGAGGAATCCGTTCACACACAGCAGAGGAGCCTCAGCTACACGTCCTTCACCTCATTTTGATGGGTTTGTGCATTTATGAGCATTTCCAAGAAACTCTAGTACCTAAGTACAGTTTATGTATCAGTGCTATCTGCTTTACTAGCTCATTTAATTTGATTCTGCTCTGCTTGTTGAGCTCTTGGACCGTTTTTGATATTGAATTGCTCCTAACCGACGTGATGTCGTGTACATACAGATGCTGGACGTGCTAAGAAGGAGTTGAGGGTGGGTAGTGCACTGTTTTGACATAGGCTGCGTCTCAGCTGCGCACTACACACTCATGCTATACAGTATATGCCATGTACTGATCTTCAGTCAGAGTTCAGCAGGCGGTGGGTAGGTCTGACATTGTAAGACATGCGAATGATTCAAGTTTCATGCTCGGCCGCGCATGTGACGTAAGCAAGGACGGGCCATATCGCTGTACCTGATTGACTCAACAGCCACAACCGCGGACATTCAGTGATGCCCTCAATGAGTCATCCTGTGCCAGCACCATTGGCAGACGGCTGCATGATGCAGGACTACATGCACGCAGCCCGTTAGGACAACTGTGTCAACAACACCAAAGACTGCAATGGTGTCGTGCCAGACTGTCGTGGAGTGACTCAGAATGGCAGCGGGTCATCTTCAGAGTCCCCATTTCGTCCAGGTGGAGACGACCAACGAATCCAGGTGTGGAGACACCATGGTCAGCGCCAAGATGAACAGTTCCTTGTCACGTGTCACACGTCCAGAAGGCTTGGTGTCACTCCACCTCCACCCCTACCGCACAATCTGCAGGAACTGCATGACAATATTCAAGCTGCATGGGATGGATTGTCGCAGGACACCATTAGGAACCTCTACAGCTCCATGCCAAGATGTCTGGCATGCCGCGTTAGCAAACATGGTGGGCTGACAGCATACTGAGAGACACTTTCTGTGTGTGTAGCTCAATAAATATTGCCCATATCAGTCTAAATGTATCATCATTTATTGTTCTTGGTAACCTTTATCTTCCTTCCCCAATAGCATTGCAGCTCCACACTTCCTTCTGGATACAACTATGCTTTTGCCACTGAGTGTATGGACTTGAACCTAGAATTTACCTGCTCTTCTTGCCAGCATTCTACAGCAGCGTTCCACTACATGACCCTACACTATGCAAGGCTACGCTACACTCTGGTGTGTGGTAGCTCTGTTCTGATTGGCTGTCATGTACTGCATCTCAATCAAACAGATGAAACTCTCCTTAAAACTTCAGTATGAATAGGCAGGGCTAAACTGCTGTAGGTCAAATAGAGTAATAAGGAAATTAGTTGGTTCTTGTGACATAACAGAAACGATTCATTAAAAGCAGGTTGTTTTTGCAGCAAAGTTTATAACAGCGCTCATATATTACTTTATGACTTACTAGTCAAACACCTTTATTAAAAAAAGCAAAGGAAATTGAGTTCCCCCTGATATGGGTCTTTTAACGGTGTTTGCACAGTACATGACAGTGAGGATCAGTTTTCCATGATCAGGGTTCTCTAAACAGTGGGAGAAACCAGACTACTGACATACAGAACAAGCCTACAGGCAGGCAGGCACATGTGTGCATGGACAGGTGTTCATTCTCCCTGATTTTTTTGTCCCCTTGAATACTTTATAGACTTAAGCTTTGTCTCTTTTGTCATATAGGCTTCCTTCTTTTCTCCCTTCACTGTCCACTTGCAACACCCCTTTAATAACAGGCTTCTGGACGGGCTATTTTGGGCAGTGGTGTAGGAGCCCAGACCAACTTTGCGTATGTGCACTTCAAACAGAGTGCATGGCGTCACCATCAGCATCTCACCGAATCACATCCTCACTGGGGAGTTTCAGAGAATGCTCACACAAACTAATGGTTAACGTTGTTGCCGAGTGTTTGTGCAAGCCTAAGGAAACGTAAACCTCGAAGAGACAGGCTAAGCAGCTCTGTCAGTATCACTAGCCCTCCACATCTATACAGAGATAACTTCACGCTGAAGGCTCTCAGCTAGCATGTGCACAGTCCTTTTGAAGCATTCTGTCCTGTAGAGGATTTACTAGTCATTAGTTGTCACTAGCCCTTCTGCATTTTGGAGACATAGTCAGATTAAATTGACTTTTTCTGAGGCTTCTCACTGATTGCTAGACATGTGCATTGTGAGTTTGGTCTCCTTCCTGTACAGCACCACAAACCTTTTTTAACCTGAGGGTTCAATTTGGAAAAGAACCATATCAGCACTATTATGTGAAAAGCTCTATTTTTAACACCACTTGATGAACGGACTAATAGAAATGTCCCTTTAAATGAAATCATGCTACAATAACATAAGCTCAATGGATAAAAAAATTAATCACCTGTGACTGAAACTGACATTATAGCGTGTAATACCTCCATGAGCATGAATAACAGCTGTGATTTGATTTGGATGTAGGCGACATCAGTGTTCAGCCACTCTTGCCTCAAAGAATTGAGCCGTTTTGCCAGATTTGGTAGATGCCTTCCCTGGTACAATTCTGAGGAGAATTTCCTGTAGACTGGGATTTTTGCCACTGCCGATAGACTCATATGATGGTACGCTTCCATACACCTGCAAATTCAGCTACTTCCTTCACTTTATGGTCTTTTGGCACACCCAAATGCAATCACCCCTTTTTGACAATCATTAGCATCTGCTTTGGACACCTCGAACAAGACATTCACTGCACTGTAGCACCTCTTCTCAATCTATGAATCCCATCACAAAACACTATGGACATCTAATACTGGCTTCAGCAACAGGATTTTTAGAGGAGACTTTTTTACTGAGCAACTTTGTCATGCTAGTTCCTGATGTTTTGCAGTTATCGTGGAACATCTAAAGCTACACAATGTAAGACTGTCGTTCAATTGACAGAAGTAGCATTCAGGCATGAAAACATGACAAAAGGTGGCAAGTTTAGAAAACATTACCTGCTTTAGGCGAGTTCAAAGGCCACACCAGCAACACAGACCTCCACATTGGCAACACACTGAAATGAGATACAGGCTTTCAAACTTGTTCTGATGGATTCGGGGAGCTTGGAAACTGCACATTGGGCTGGTACAACACTTAAGAGTGGTCATTATGGTGTGCAACTTTTTTTTTCTTTCTGTGTGCTTGTGTGTTGTTCTCTTGCCTAAATCTTTTAGGACAGAGGAAAACTGCTGGGCTCCCTTCATCTCAATTTTGGCCTGCACGGCATAAAACCATCTAATTTCCATAAAACTATTATATTTAAGATGAACACTCATACTGGCTAGCTGTAATACTCGTAATTCAATATTCAGCAAATTATTTTAAAAAACACATTTGAATATTTTAAGATACTCATGAGGCTATTCCTGCATGTTCTGCCTAGTTAGTCACAAATTATGCCTAACAATACCAAGTGCAAATAATGTTTTTGGCGTTAATTAGGTATTTATATGTACGGGAATATTTTGAAGCATCAGACAGCTTGTCAGCTACTGATTCTGTCGTTCTCTTCTTATTCTAGTTTCCCACTTCACCTTAAATCTCAATGTTTTTGTTCAGTATGGAAAATCAAAATAAGCCTATGTACTTTTACTGCACTAGAACTGTATGTATTAAAAATTGAAATGACAATGAATAACAGCTTCAATGCATCTTCTGCAAGACAGTGATTGTGGTGATTAACGAGTTCTCATGCATGAGCATTACTAAGTCAAGAGAAAACAGCACATGCTACTATATGGTTTGCATGTGCTGGTGTGGGCCAACCTGTAAAGCCTGACAAAATTCGAAGTCTGAGGTGCTGAACTGGATTTTGTGTGAGTTCTTCGAACCATGTAATTTACGTATTTACATCCCGCACAGGCTCATAAAGAAGAAACTCACCATTAGGCTAACGAAGATACGAAGACAACAGTAGATAAATCGCTTACATTATTAGATTTTCACCAGGTTTCAACTGTGTTCTCGTTGAATAGGCACAAACAGTCATCAGATTCCCATTTGTGGGGGTCCGGAGCACAACTGACATTACCAAACGTTCTTCTGCACACTGCATGCAATTACACATTTCCAGTGTTTCCAAAATCCCAAACACACAGTGTAGTTTTAAACTTCAGGTTCTTCACACTCATACCTCGTTTCCAAAAATGGGTTCTTTGATGAAGAAGGTTCTTCTATGACATGAGAAGCCATCTTTATTTTCAAGAGTGTACTTTTTTTTCCCTCTGCTGACCCCGGTCAGGGTTTGTTGACCTATAACCATTAAGAGTAGCTGAGGCTTGAGGTCTTCTTGAAGCATGGTATCAGCAGATGTGAGGACAGCCTGAAGTAACCTGTATTTTGGTAATGATTCTGTGTTCTGTGCTTATCTAATCACTATTTTACTTCTCCCCAGAAGTGCAAACAGACACGTTTCTGTGGACTAGACAGAAAAGGGTCAAAGGGTCGGGCAAAACAAAAAAAAAGAGCTGGTCTGACCATGACCACACTCCCCTGACCCATTTCCCTTTTCAAGGCACATGCTTGAAAAAGAAAAAAGAAAAAAAAAAACCCACACACACAAAGAATGACAACGTTTGAAATATGGCTACTTAATCTTTTTACTTCCTAAAGTTAGCAGAAAGTATGTTAAATGAACATTATAAAAAAGGCCCATCAGTAATACATGTCCATCATTATTATTTTTATAAACGATCAAAAGAGGACAAAAAAAAAAACAAAACAAAAAAAAAAATACACACAAACAAACAAACATTGAAACGAAACTTGAAGTTGGAAGTTGGCAAAGCCGCACATCTGAGTACCAGACACAGTAATGCAATCATACACTGCTACAGTCGAGTGGTAGAAACGGGAAAAAGGGACGAGTACTCTGGGTTAAATGTCTCTCCAGAGTTTTACATTAACATGGTCTGCTTATATGTTGTAACTAGAAAGGTCTGAGTAGAAAGTGCATTCTATTAACCGACAGAAAAGGAGGAGAATCAGATGTGATTAAAATAGGGATGCGCCGGGTTTGGGAAGTGTGGACCGATGCTGATATTTGTCATGTACATATCTGCTTATGCTGATATATAAACTTTAAATGTAGAAATCAGGACTACAGCTAAGTAACACAGCAGAGAAATATATACTTTATTTCTATAGAGTTATAAAAGTAGCAAGATTAATAAAATGCAGATATGTTAGCACAGCAGCTCAGCGTCACCTAAGCATTCTGCCCTTTGGAAGTACTATAAATACGTCATCAAATATCGCTTTGCAATATCTATCAACTCTGCACATCTGTCCGATGCTGATTTGCTTATAAAGCTAGTATCTGCTTTAAAATAGCAGTTTACTGGATTACACGAAGAAACAGTTTTACATGACTGACATCCAAACACAACAGTAAGACTTTATAAGACTTTCCAAATGAAATCAGAGAAGGTTGATGGGGGAAAAAGAGAGAACAGTTTTAAAGGTTCAAACAATAGGAAGAACCTTAAATGCTAACACAGAGGCCCGTTTCACTGTGTTGATTCTCCTCCTTTTCCAAAAGCCAATCAGCTCACACAGACGCAGCCGCCGGACACAATCAGCAATGTTTTGTCAGTTTCAGTTTATACCTGTAATGCAGCAGTAAAGTGCAGAGAATAGATAAACAAAATAGGGCTTTTACACACACACACACACACACACACACACACACACACACACACACACAACAAATACACTCTTACGCAACCAATATTACCAATAACCAAAAAAAATTTTAAAATAGGAAAGGTCAGTGAGAGAACCTTTTCTGATTTGCCCATGCACCTTTCCCGAAACCCCTTTGTGCACTCGCGCCACAACATCATCTACATGATAATAAATTCATGTACGAGACAGAGAACTTAACAAGCAGCTTTCAATGCCAGCACCACCGGGGGTATAAAGAGTCACGAAAATACGCAGCCGCACAATACAGCGCCCTTCCTGCACATTCTATTGAATAAACGAGTACAAATAAACCTCTTCTTATCTTTTTTTTTTTGCCCAGAACACACTCACGCTTAGAAATTTCCTTTTCAAAACAGTAACAAAGTTTACAAATAAAAACGGCAGGTAAGTGGGTTAGATCATACAGAACATAATTCATCAATTATTCATTTTTTTCACGTTTCTTTCAGTTCCTCGTGACACATCACAGCATTGGTCATTCTCAACAGTCTCGCACGGAAAAAAATCCTCCAGCACGCACACTTTCAGAGTCTACAACGAATTATTCTGCAGAACACACAATCGATTCGACAACAACCAAGAAACGACAAAGTTAATGTTACCTCATCTATTGAGTTTAAGTGCCCAAGAGTCTGCAAGTGTGAGTTTGTATACACGCACAAACAAGTGTTTATATATATATATATATATATATATATATATATATATATATGACAAAAGTTGTTTTCCCATCTAGAGAAAGTTGAACTGCATTTTTCCTTTTTCTGTAAAAGTGAATTTCTTTGAAAAGTTAGAGCTTCCACAAGTAAATGTTTCGAACCCGTAGAACCTTGGCAGCAGCAGCTGGGTGCATTACACAGACAGAGAGACAGAGAGGGGGGGGGGAGAGAGAGAGAGAGAGAGAGAGAGAAGAAGAGAGAGAGAAAGTTGGAGTACAAGAAAAATACCTTGAAAGAGTGTTGAGTATGTGAGAATAAGAGCAGGAGGAAATGAAGAGAGAGAGAGAGAGAGAGAGAGAGAGAGAGAGAGA
>CM067477.1:14052364-14104870 GCA_034552555.1 Semaprochilodus insignis | reverse complement strand
ACACACACACACACACATTTACATTTAATACTTTTGTGTTTATTAATTAGAAAATCTGAGGGGAATTTGCACATGAGTCCTTGCACATTGTTTTCCAAACAAGTGTGCAGGTGTGGAAGTGTGTCTCACCTGTGTGCGTCTTCATATGCTCATCAAAATACTGCTTCATGTTGAAGTCTTTGCCACACCACTGGCACATGAACTGCTTATGTCCGATGTGGATACTCATATGGGACCGCAGCTGATACTTATACTGGAACCGTTCATCACAATTCTACACAGACACAGAAATAGAGAGCGTGGGTGAAAGCAGTAGTTGGACATGAAACGCAGAGTGAGCTTTGTAATGTAAATGACTCGACCTGTTATTACGTCTTATAAGCCTGTCATTACAAAGCTATTTATACATCAGGCAGCCCAACCCAGCCTGAGTGCACATGTGAACACACACACACACACACACACACACACACACACACACACACACACACACACACACACACACACACAGTCTGCGTCTTTCATTGAAATGATAAGCCCCACCCAGACCACCCTGTGGGCTCCACACCCACCCTAAAGAAACTATTCCTGACCCAACTGTTAATTCAGTCAGAATACTCAACATTGTTGATGCAGAATCAGATTTTTCATTCATTCATTCAAGTAACAGCATGATATGCATGCACTCTCTTCACACCTCTTAGGTCTTTTAAATCAAATGCATCACAAAAGAACAATTATAGGTTCAGATTTCTACTTTGTAATTATTTGAGTCACATATGTATATTTAAGTACATAAATAATTACATACCTGATCATGCTGAATTACACTTACATTTTACATTTATGCTTTGTAGTCCATGTAGATTTGAGACCACTCCTCTGACTTCTATTTGTTTTAATATCAAATAAAGGTAAACATAGAAGGAAAGTTTTTCTTTCCACCAACATACATACATACTCGATTGAAAGTATAGGACACACCCTTTATACAAACCTTCTTCACTTGTTTTCAGAGAGATATGAGTCATATCAAATGACACAATGCTTTTGTTATTGCCTAATAATTGCAACTAAGGACTATGGTATACTAGACATTAACCACCATGTATGTGTGCACACACATTGTCTATTCAAGCATCACTATTCACATACTCATCAATGTATTTTTTGTTTATCTGGAGGTTTCAAACTTGTAACCAATGGTGAGCAAGCCAAGGCCAAAACACCACAGGAACCGCAAAAGAACACTTAACTTCTACTCCCAATTTCACACAAGGTCAGCAATTTATTATTGCATTTGTCATTAAATTTAAAAGGGCTCATATCACAGGGAGCCAAACTAAACATCTGAAATTTATTCAGAAACATCAAAATATTCTTCAGCGTTATCAGCAAACATCAGTAAGCATTGAAACATACCAGTCTTTTTTCTAATATTTTTCTCATTTCGTTAACAACTAATACATTTACTTAGACATGTAATCACAGAAATCAGTTAACCTCTCACCATTACTGAGAACTAATTTAATGAGGTCATCAGCACAAGCTACCTCAGCTTCCAATGTAACGTGTCAGCCATTCCCTCACTGTCCCAGATCTAACAAGCAGCTAGGTATCTCACGCCTCATACAACAGGGTTCCATTTAGCTTAGGGGCACTAACAGTACCATCATGCTCCTGATATCATCAAATAAGGGGAGGATAGACAGACTAAACAAACAGCAAGCTGGCTGAAATTAACAGGACATGTCAGCAAACCAGAAAAGTTTCTGTGATTTGTAAGGGTCCCATTAGCTAAACATCTAAACATCAAACTTAGTGGGCCGTTCACAGAAACCTAGTCAACACGTATCAACTACTGTTAGTTAACATTTTACATAATGTTACATTAATATGCAAATGAAAGGCAAACAAACAGATCCAACTCTGAAATGGCTTTTCATTACTGAGTCAACTATAACTGACAAACAACAGCTGACTAACGATACGTCTCGTGACCGGCTTGTAACCAAGTTACTAAAGAAGTTTTCTGCCTACTGGCTGTGTGAACACCAAGTAATGTTTGTAAACAGGAAACCTGTCTATATATCCACCTATTCAGCCTACAGGGATTTGGCCGCACCCATTCTCATTGTTATGAAGCAGTGTTTCAGGCTGAAATGGACTTTGAATGAGGCAGCGAATCAGGACAGATGATATTCAGATGATGTGTGTGTGTGTGTGTGTCTTAAAAACATATTTGAACAAAAATCGGACGGGTTAATTGAAAAGAAAAGCTGGTTGTAAACTCACTCAGACATCAAATTAAATACAGAAACTGTAGCAACAAATGTAAAATATGTACCTTTTAATGTAAGTGGCATCTCCCTGAATATAGTCAAATCAAGCAACCTTAGGGTTAAGATAAGTTCATAATCAACAGCATTATTAATGCCAGAGTCACATATCACATTTGTTAATCTGCCTAAAAACACCCCAGAACAAGCTGTATGGAAAAGCACTGGATCTGCAAGTGCATTTCTGGACAGAGTTTAAAATGTTCCAGCTTACTGGAAACACAAATGCTTCCTACCACACATGCTATTTAAGAAACAGAGGATGATGAGGGAGACAGACTGTCTAAACACGGACTGACATTCAGAGACGCAAACCTGTATGCTCAGCATGGGTGCCCTGGTAGGGCACTTTTTGCCAAAGTCAAGCCTTTTAGCATACATACTATAACTAGCTGGTAGCACAACACAATCTAGCTCATTATGGCAAACACACACGGTACTGATTTTCCACAAACGGGTCAAAATAGCAGCAACAACCAAACACCACAGCAGCATAAGCTAACACCACAAGCAGTATTAAATTCATATTCAGCTATAAACAGTATGGGGCCACCTGGAGAGATTATTTTTTCCATAATTCCCAAAAAATAAGTCGCTTGTAAAATTGTAAATATGAGCTGACAACCTTCTCAAACACAGAAACGAAACGAGAACTTTGTGAAACCTTTATGTAAATGTCTGTTCTGATTATAGGGAGGCAGGGGAACCGATACAGAACATTATTTTCAGTTTGGTCATCAGAACCAGGCTGAGCCCCGCCACTAAACAAACACAGAAACATGGGCACGTGTAGACACGGCACAACGGGGGTTTGTACAGACACATATGGGTAATTAAATTTCAATGTGTTTGTGTATGCATGCTTAGTTCAGTGTGGAAGGAGTTGTGAATGTGGTAGTATCTGGTATCTGTGTGTATGTGCAAAATACACTGAGAGAGCTCAGTGCATGCTGCCAGGGTTTCACAATGGGATCAGAAGCAGACATTTGGGAATACAATTGAGTCTGTGTGTTTACCTCACAGCGGAAGGGCTTCTCTCCTGAGTGCTGGAGTGAGTGCACCTTTAGGGACATGCTGCGCTTAAAGGATTTTCCACAGGTTTCACATGTAAATGGCATGTCCTTAGTGTGAGCTAGGAAGAAGAAGAAAAGGAGGAGAGAGAGAGAGAGAGAGAGAGAAGGGGGGGGTTACATTTGCAATGTGTGTATTTTTTTCCAGATTATTTCTAATTCAGTTTACTCATTTGATAACATGACCGGCACTGATTAATAACAAACATGGCTCATGAGGCTGATAACATGCTCACTAAAGGGACTCTCCAGCCAAAATGAATGATTATTGCATATAAACATGCTTTCTCCCATCCAAACATGGTACTGCAGTAGTCAATAGAGCAGGGCTACCTAACATGTGAACTGAAGGCCAAAACTGGTACACGAGGATGTGCGATTAGGACCCCTACATTTACCCTCACTCCCTCATCCAGTGACAGGATAAACATATTTCTGAACTATATTCCTGAATGGTTTCAGTAACAAAGTATATAACCCTAAAACATACCTTCTAGCACTGTGCCCACTACAACACTGCACTTAGGCCACTACTCTAGAGTGAGACCTTCCAGTTTAAAGACCAGGCACCTCCTTCTGATGATCTAGCTTGAAGAGCTGAAAAACTGTTCTGAAACAATATTTTTGACTGCAGTTATGTGACCGTGTTCAAATCATTTCAATAAAGAGAATACAATAGTATCTGGCTATCTAGATACTCTACCTCAGCTTGCCTTCTTTTGTGAGTTAAAGACAGCAAGACTGAATAAAGACAGAATCACTATATTGCTTGATGACTGGGCTAGGAATGACACTATAACTCTTCAATGTAGTTATTAGCACATGGTAAATGTAACTTCTAAAAGATTTTTTTGGCTTCACAAGCTCTTTGTCTCTATGGTTGAGTTGTATATTTGGGAGCACATACTATGAGCATCGGTGGTGTGTACGTGTGTGTATACCCTTAACGAGGAACTGAGAGAAAAGGTTTTTTTTGATGGACAAAAATAAAGTTGTGGGCAGTTTTCGTTACTTACCGACCATGTGCTTGCGGACGTGGGCCATTGTGTAAAACTTCTTCTCGCAGATCTCGCAAGCAAATTTCTTCTCGGCAAAGCCATGGACAATCTTAATGTGCTCATGAAGTGACCACAGCTTTTTAAAGGATTTATTACAGGACACACACTGAGGAACAGAAGAGAAGAGGGCAGAACACACACATACGTCTGTTAGGATGGTCATTTAGATACACGTTCATCATATTCCTCCATTCAAAAGGCAATGTTGTAAACTCAAATGCTAGGGTCAAAGTCAGTGACTGTCTTCTGACTGCTCTGTTCTAACCTAACTTTGTCGCCCTCTGCTGGGGACATGAGAATTTTTGCTACCAGTGAATTTAAATATTATTATTTATTATCGGGACGTTAGAAACTACAGACTAAAACGTATTAAGACAAAATGAAATTGTGAAATTGAATTTATTTAGAAATTGAAATAGAAATAAGATGGAATGTTAACTGTACTTTTAAAGAGCACAATTATCTATCACAATATTTATTATTTCATTTTAACTGTTTTCATTTAATTATTTTATTACTTATTTAATACCACTGTTTATTATATTTTTAAATATTATTTCTCTGGGACATCTAAATGTTACTGGTCCAGCATGTCTGAAATATGTTAGTATATCACACACCACATAAACAAAGTAAATTTCTCATTATGTGTAACATACTTGCATAAAATAAAACTGATTCTACTTTAAGCTATGGAAATGAAACAATATTGATTATCTAACATTTGTGTCAAAGTCAATGATCTGCAGTTGATGTACTTTTAATTAAATTATCATGCTGTACTCGTCCTTAAGTTTACCTTTAACAACTGCTACTTCACAGTAAGGAATATGTGCACTTTAGATGCCAAGCAGAAGACGATGAAGTCTTCTAGCCATTCACATGTAACAGTACAAACCTGCATGACTATGTAAAGTTTAGAAATTATGGTAATAGACAAAAACTGACTTTGAACTAGAGAAGACTGAAGCAAGAAAAACAGAAATGAAGAAAAAAAAAAACAATTAAAAAAGAAGCCTAAATCAGATATATTTGTATAATATAGTGGATAGTGGATTTTCAATTATACAATAAAAATATATTATGAAACTAATTTTGGCCACATTGTCAAGCTCTCCACATCTCTCACCTGAATATTCTTCTCACAGTCCGTCTGCTGGTGCAGCGCCAGCTCGCTCTCCAGCACAAACTTCTTCCCGCACTTGTCGCATATTTGCATGCGCCTGTGCGTGACGTTCATATGCTTCTCCAGGTACCAGCGGGTGTTGAACACTCGTGGACATTTCTCGCAGGTCAGTGTCTCGCGCTCCTCCCCTTCACCCTTGGCTCCTGAAGCAGAAGAAGGGGCAGAGCTCTTGGTGTCCCGGCTGGACCTGCGCTTCTGTGGTGGGACTTCAGCACTCTTCCTCCTCCCCCTGGTGGTCATACCGGCAGTCGCAGGTGTGACAGTTGCTGCTCCACGGCGAGTCTTCCTGGGTGGCTTGGCGCCATGTCGGCCCCGGCGCGCCCGCTTTGATCTCAGTCTCCTACTCCCATTCTCTTCTTCTTCGTCTTCGTCCAGATCCTCGTCTTCCTCAGAGCTCTCTTCTTCTATGCTGTCTTCTTCCTCTTCTTCCTCCTCCTCTTCATCATCTTCTTCCTCCTCTTCGCTGTTGCTTTTCACCTCTCCTGCAGGGTTTGCTGGACTACTCTTTTCTCCTTTGGAGACGTGCAAGGTCTGATTGTTCAGGTTCACCTCCACAATGATTTGCGCTCTTTTAAACTCTTCCTCTTCCTCCTCCTGGCCTCCATCCTCTTCTTCCGTCTCCTCAGATGTTCCATCGTTCGCGCCTTGTGTGGTCCCCTCGCTTCCGCTTACCCCAGAAACTTCTTTGTAGTACTGCTGAAGGGGGACAGGGTTTGGTTCTAGGTCAGTGGGCCCCTGTGTTACTGGTTTGTTGGTCATCTTGTTATCGACCAACACTGAATAAGGCTTGGCACTGGCCTCCTGCCTGTAGAGCTTTGCTGATAGGTCGCTGTCTGCTGGAGGGGTATGGTGATAGTAGGTCTGTGCAGGATGAGCTCTTTGACTCTCGTCCTGTGACATGGCTTCTTGGTCAGATGCTTCTTCCTTCTGTGTCTGGCACGACTTCATCAGTATGCATATGTATGTGTGTAGAGAGAGTTTTACGCTGCCTGTACTGATCTCACGATGTGCAACAGTCGTGGTGTTTCCTCTAGACAACTAAAAACGCTAACACGGGTCTGACCCTACCCCTCCTTCAGACAGCAAGAGGAGGGGAGGAAACAGGAGAAGGAAGAAAGGGGTGGGACCCCTGCGATACCTCAGCCCAAACCGAACTGAGCCCCCATGACCTCCGCATCAGAAGACTGACGGAGAGAAAGATTCAGCAGCTCTGTGGTTTTCGTTCTACGGAGAAATCACATGTATGCTGTGCTCACGCTGGGCCAAATCAGCCAGCTCTTGGCTCAGAGATTTGTTCCTTGCTGGTCTGTGAGAGCACCTTCTAGATGACAGCCAGGAACTCTCAATTACTGCTAATATCTGCCAAATCAGTTGAAGATGCCAGAGTCTCTGTGCTGAGATTAGCCTCTCGCGGTCAAAGCCTGCCAGCCCTGCTTTAAAAGCCTCCTGCCATACACTGCCTGAGGAAAAGGAAACAAGAACGAAAGAAAAAAAGAAAGAAAGAACATTAAATACAGCTTGCTGATAAGAATATCACATTTAAATGAACACAGTATATTAAATACCCCCAAACAACATAACTATACACAAAGTTCAAACAGTAGGATATCTTCACAAAGACTAAGTTTGATGAACATTGCAATATTACCTGCTAGGTTTCCTCAAAAACTGATCTCGTACTGCAGAGATTGTCATCTAAGTAAACTTTTTTTTTCTGTAAGTGACAAGTCAGGCTTTCGCCATCCACACCATGCGCATATGTGGAAGAGAGAAATGAAACTGATGTCTGGTTAAGGTGCAGAGATCTAAAAATCTCACTACCAATCACACAAATATAGGCGCTCGCGCACACACACACACACTCCTGACCACAAACGTTTCACTTCTGTGTGGGAGCGTGTGTGAGCGACTTAAATTAAAACCACAAAGGAGCTGAGTAGAGAAAACTAAACCCTTAAAAACACACACCTCTTATACACACACACACACACACCCCTGAATATTTAATATATAGATGAAATTAACCGAAGGCCTACACGTCCTCATTAACATATCTACATCCTTTATATAGGACAAAGCCAATAACAAAAATAACCCAAACAACCACTACTATATAAAAAAAACCCTTCAATCTCTATTGGCAAATCTGAAGCAACGACTGGCCCAATTGGCATTGAGGTCAACCAGGTCAACTGAACCGCTGGGATATACTCAACCAGAAAACTGTACTCAGCCCTCTGCATTTTGGGGAAGAGAGAGTGAATCAAAATCAGTAAAGCAAATAGCGGCAAACATGACTTAGGTGGAGTTCACTACCGGCATGTCGACTGTTTTTTGCCTTTATGGCGAATGCCACAAATCAGAAGATTCAGACGACTCCACAGAACTCAACACGCAGATTGATCAAGAGCAGAAAGTAATAGGACTTCAGTGCTCAACTACATCAGGAATACATCTTTATCACTGTCAAAGTAGCACTCCGAATGACAAGCCAACCATCACACATACATTAACCATGTTCCTTATACACTGAACATCAGAATGAAAGTGGTCCCTTAACTAACGCCTGCAACTGCCACTTCAGAGCAGTGATTCTCAGACTACTCCCCAGTGACCTCCAGAAGGTCCACAGTTTCGGGAGTTGGGCGGTACAATCAAGCAAAACCATGGACCATCTTGGATCACCAAGGTTGAGAACCACTGGGTTAGAGGACTGCACAGCTGAATAGTGGCCTCAGCAATCAAACCTCAGCTGAGCCATTTTGCTTTGGTATACTGTATTGTGAGAATGCATAGTGTGAAGATTCACTCAACCGACAGCGCTGGCAGTTACACACCTCAGAGGCATAACGAAACCACAGCTTTCAGTATGAGTGCGTTTTGTGGGACTCGGTGTATGTAGTGGTCTACAAACATGTTTTCAAGGAACGGTTTTAATAAAACAATTACAACGCCCAGATTTCACGTTCGATCTGAAAACTAAGGCGGAGATGCAGTGAACCAGATGACCCCCGGGTGACCTTGATGATGGTTGAATGCCACAAACAAGGTGGGGATAGGGAGAGCGACCAAACACTAATCAACAGCCAATTAACAACAAAATGGCAGACACAAAATAGCGCAGTTTAACCACACTCTACCCTTAACGGTCGCAGCCTTTACTTCCTGCGCCTCAGAGACTCGTCTTCGCTCTGTGTGTATGTGCGTGTGTGCATGCGAATAGCATGCCCGCCTGCAAGTATGTGCAAGCAAAGTATGCATCCATGCTAACTGCTAAACTACTATAAACTTAAAGTACACAACAAGTACCGGATGAACATTTGCCCCCTAAATCCGATTGAATAGTGCAGTTGAAACCAAACACAAACATACATATAACTACACACACTCCCACATACACCCACACCTATACAGACACACTCCGCTACCTTCCTGTATCTCTGCAGCTTTCTGAGAATCAGCAAGCACACCAAGTGTGTGACCACACAATGGGTGCATGAGGGGTCACAGCTATGTGTTTATCTGCATCTTGGCAGTAATGAATCCTGCACTGTATAACGTGCTAAGGGGCCCATATGCAATTAAAAAAAAGGCTTGATGTAGCATGTTAAAGTTTCATAACGTATCTTTTTAATGGCAAAAATCAAGACGTTTCCAACATATCAGCCTACCGAGCCTTGCTCATTCGCACTCGAGTTATAAGAAGTGCTTCAGTCTGGAATGAGGACAGGCCATTTACATACAGAAGTCTTAAAAGCACAGTAAAGAAACAGCCTATATGAAAAATGAGAGGTTGAAAGACAGTCAGAAAACTGAACACAACTAAATAGAATGACAGAAAAATGAAGCATACGGGTCTTTCAAGAGTTACTAGATTGAATATACTGTATATGACTCACATGGAGTGTGGTTTTACTATAGAGTTGAATGATATGAACAAAATATAATTTCCTAAAACACCATTACAGTGATACATAATGCAACCAATAAGCTGGCTTTCATCATATTAAAGAGTGGCTAAAGATCTAGAAACATCTGAGATTGGTCAGTGTTCTAATAGCACACAATTAAAAAATAAAAAAAACTGTTATAGGTTACAGAGTTCATTTGCATATTGCAACCTTCTGCAATATCCGCAAAGGCCAATACTGCAATATGATTAACAAACAGCATTGTGCATGGTCTAGCCTATCAGGGACCACTTAAAATAGCAACTCTTGCACCTCTCTGCTACAGCCCACTCTAACTAGAGCGGTACATGAACAGGCACAGGTGTGCGCTCTGTGGTGGAAATGCGTGGGTGCTGCGTGTACACTTTTCTTTCATTCCTTCGGAGTATTCACCTGCTTCGAGTTTATTAGTGTGTAAGTACACATGCACGAAAACCTGTATTGTGGCAGATGGTTTAATCAGCAAGAAACTGAAGTTTTGCTGGTGGCAATGCCAAGAGAGACTTTAGCAGCAGACCTGTTGGCTTGGTCCCAAATCAGCCACAAGCCCTTCCCTTAAAGCCCACTGTTACCGGATTGCAAAGGGGAAAAAACGGTTCTATCAAGACAGGCTGCGTTATATGGATAGAATACTAGTATTGTGACTAGCATTGTAAAAAAGCACAGATGAATCAAAAATGACATGATCAAATACTGGCCTGTGTAAAATAACTGGAGTATGTGAATAACATGATTCATCAAAACATCCAAAGAAACCCATCTGCTCACAGAACACAGTAGGGCGGCACAATATATTGTTTTGGCAGCATCATTACAATGTACTCACAGCGCAGGACGTGCAGTGTTACGTAAGACAAATTAAATGAAACATTTTTGCTGCTTGATATAAAAAAAAATCTTGCACGGTTCCTGGACTCTGATTTAAGGCTTCTTGGATACACAGAGAAGACCAGTCACAGTGCTCACCGGCTTTTGTGTTTGGTGCTCTGAAGCCGAGTATAGAGCATTAAAGTTCAAGAAAAGATGGTTCACACTAGGGTGGCACAATATATTGTTTCGGCATCACCATCACAATGTGCACATGAGCAATACTCACAGCACAGGATGTGCATTGTTAAGTAAGACAAATTGAAAAAAGCATTAAAGAGCATTAAAGAAAACGTGGTTCACAATGACAAGAGTGTTGACAAGTCATTTCTCAGCTTTTTTTTATTATTACTATTATTTTTACCCCCATCATTTCATAGTGAATAGTGTTTTCTTAATACTGATGTCCAGGCCATCTGTTGAAAAATCCAACATGTGTTTTTCATATTGCAATATATATCGCAATGGGGGGGGGGGTTGCAATGTCAGTTTTTCCAATATCATGCAGACCTAAACAGGTACACAGTGACTAGTCAGTGGACCCATCTGCATACTGTAACCTTCTGCAATATCAGCATTGCAAAAGCCAATGACTAAAACACAACATACCTTGCAGTCCCCAATTTTAACCACTCATAATAGCTGGCTAGGTCTGTTAGCTGGATTATTCTGAAACGGGCTCAACCTCAGTGACTCATGAATGCTCAAGATTAAAACAAATGAATCAGGCATGAGATTAAGAATGCATAAAGGTGGCTTATAGATTGGGGACAGAGGCACAGCGGAACACGAATGATTTTCCAGGACGCCATGTTTGCTGGGGTTAGCTGGATAACTAGCTAAAAAGCTCAACAAAATAAGTAAGGACTGGTTTGCAACTGTGGTATTCTGTAGAGCGTTATGCACCATGCATTGACATCCTTTATTCCCTAAAGTACTTTTTCAGCAAGTGCAGCATTTTCCAATACCACCCGCTAATTTTGCATGATGAAAGTAAACCGCTTAAAAGCAATCCTGTGTACAAAAACAGATACAGGAAACATGCATGTGTGTACTTACAGACAGCAATATTTAATTTAGTGTGTTCACACGGTCACAGAAAGAGGCCACAATACTTCTCTGTGGAAAGAAAGGGGACTGACAGCTCATGAAAAAATTAAACTACCCTCACCGGTTTCCTCTTTTTCTCTTCATCTCGCTTTCTCAGTGCCACGCTAATCCTCTTCCTCGTGAGTGAGGAAGAAGATGATGACTCATGCAGGTTTGTTTCACACACTACGAGTCCCTTTGATGTGGGCAACCGCCAAAGCATCGAAATCTCTGTGACTACCGTACTCACTCACTCATCATGTGGTTATTACACATTTATAATCTTTCTAAGGATCAAAAACAAAGTGCTGTATTGAGTTTACACAAAACTAACAGTCTCATAACTGCAGCGCCATTGTCCTTCCTGTCTCAATACAACACGTTCAGCAGTAGCTAACGTGCAGTGTGAACCTAAATCAGATGATCACTCAAGGTCAAGACTGGAAGGAAAGAACAGGCACTTTATCCTATCTACCATTGCCCTCGCACTGAACTCAGCCAACTGCAAGTAATCTCACCTTACTAATATTGTCTGGAACCAACAGATGGCCAAGACACCATACCATGAACTCACAATGAGCCAAGCACTTACAAAAGAGAAAGTGTCAGACAGAAAGGAAGAATGAGAGACAAAGAGTCAGCTGATTGGGAAACAAGTAATTTAATTCCTTGACTGCTGTTACCTGGCTGCCTAAATGAACCAAAATTAAAAAAAAAAAAAAAAAAAAAGTCTTCCCGCTGGGAATAACAACATACGGCAGTTTGTTAAAGATAGCAGCAGTGGGGACAACTAGGGAAGTTTGCGCATTCAGCAGGATACTGAAAATGTAAGAGGATAACACTGAGAGCTGTGAGACACTTTGAGACAACAGGGTGGGTGAAAATGCTATACATGCTGACACATGATACAGATCAAGATATTTTGACACACAGACAAAACACGCTACAAGTAGTAATAACATTTCAAAATGGCGTCAAAAAAAATCAAAAACGTTCAATAAAATGATCATCATTCAACATTTCACACACACATACACACACACTAACCCTAATAAATCAGGAACCTCACAGACCTTCTCCACAAAGTGCACCAAATACAGTATTGTAAACCACATTGCAAGTAAGTTAACTTACAGTGTATTTAGTCTTATGTATTCTGACCTCTTCTTTTAATCTAGGCAGCAGATGACATACTTTGCCCTCATCAGTAGTGCAAAACAGTAATGCCGGTCTAGATGACATATCACCCAGCACTGCTTGTAGTTGGCATGGTGAAAGGCATGTTTTCTTAAGGTCACTAATTTTTAGTAATTAAAAATGTGAGATTTTCAAAAGATAACATCTAACAGCAATGATCTTTACAACAGTTGCAAGGTTGCAGCCCACGATAAGTAGATTCTGCAGTAATTTAAATCAGTTAGTCAGGAAAGGCACATATACAATTGTATACAAGCATTCAGGGATCCCTGGTCAAATGAAAATCAACTTCTGTTGATTTTCTATGTGTGTATGTGTCCACATATTTTAATGCACAAGTTTATATGCCAAATTTAACATATTTAGGGAGAAGGGGAAACATAAAAAATATGTGCTACAACTTTTGCAAATCCCATATTTTATGTATTATTTTACCCCCAATATGGTAAATGCAGAGTGAATACTTGAGCGTTGTATTAAACACCCAGCAAAGCTTGAATTAATACAAGACATAAATATGATTATATTTGGCTTAGGCTAGACCAGATCAGACCTATCAAAGAAATGTGTGGGCGAGGCTAAAGAGCAGTGTTATTGACAGCTCTCTACCGAACACTCCTAACCTGCTCTGCCCCTTGTACAGAACTAAAATCACTATCTAGCTTTCACATGACGTTAATTGGACGGAAACATTAAATTAACAGACATGCAGACATACGGACAAATGAATGAACAAACAAGACGACCAACGGTAGGATGAAGCAAAGCGTGAATGAGGGACTGGACGAACAAAGTGTGTTTACAGGTAAATGAAATTAATGGACAACAGGCAGCCATAGATAGGTGGTCTGGCTTGCTAGCTTTGGTTGTGCTGGTTAGCTGTAGGTCATTTTTAGTGCATTTTTAAGACTTTAAAACTGTTTTGTGTGGCTGGGGCAAGAGACTTGTTTCTTGTTAAGAAATGCTTATGGAAGTGTAAACCAAGATAAAGACGGTCTAGTTTACACAGAGAGGAGAGAAATAGGTACATTTTTATTAGACTTTGGGAAGGTATTCATAAAAACATAGTTTGCACATGTATTTTATGGCCCAGAGGAAATTAGAAAGACAATTAGAAGGAAAAAGCAGATTTGGCTTCCCTGGAGCTTTGAGGATATTTAAGGATGGGTTAACTTATTTCCACTTAAAAAATTAACAGTGGTCACAGTGATTTGCAGAAGACTATATCAGACACAGAAAACACTGCAGGCTAAAAGTCAATCTATGCTTTCACACAGAGTACAGCTGGCAGTTCTACTTTGTGCACGTATACCTTGCAATCATTACTCCAGTTGTGCAGTGCCTGCAAGCTTCTGCATGGCAATGTAAAAGGGACAGGGGTAACAATATAGCACATCATACTGAACCATACCATATCATAAAGCATTGTTTTATATGACAGTGTATCAAAGAATATTAGGTGTTTAGGCAAGGCAGGTTTATTTATGTAGCTACTTTTATACACTGCAGACAGATAATTCAAAGACGGGTAAAATCAAAGTTTATAAAAAACTGATCACCGCATTCACGTAGCTGCACAGCTTAATAAGGTGTTGATTGATGCTGGCTCTTTGTGAATTGCAGTTGCATCTGATGCCATAATTAAAAGGTCCCTTCTCCACAATGCATTGTCACATTTTTGCATTGGTACATAGCAATGTCATAATGTACTATTAGACTCCTGTGACATCTCTCATTGTATCATATCACATTGTTTTCCTGGGTCTAGCATGTTAACTCGGTGCCAACTGATAGCCTTAAACATTGCATTTATGTAATGCTCAATGTGCTAATAAACTGAAGATGGAAAGAGCAGAAGCTGAACTATGAATTTAGTGAATAGTCATCCCACAACTTAGGAACCTAAAATCTGTGCTTTCTTACTAATTAACTTAATCTTATCCCTCTGGGGGACAATATCCATATACAAAGTATGTCTTATGATTACCATTCCGAAGTCTAATAAATGTCTACTGCATTTCACCATATTTCTCCCCTCCCCAAGTAAACTGGGTGGTCCAAATCTTGGGTAACAGTTTCATAAGCATTTCCTAACCAATTACATGACTGACTGGTCTGTCCCACCCACACAAACAGTTTCAGAGTCAGAGAAACTTAGCGAGCCAAAGCTAACCCAGCATAAGCAAGAGCTAGAAAAGCCGGATCACCTGTCTCTAGCTGCCTGTCACCCTCATCCATACACGAACATTGTTTGCTCGTCCATTCCTTAACTCATGCATTGCTTCATCCATCCATCCATGTGTCTGTCTGCTAATCATCTGTTCCTACATGCACTGCTTTCTCTGTCCATCCATCTGCATATCTGCGACTTCCTTTGCGCAGTTACAGTCATATAAGCTGGATAATGATGTCAGTTCTGTATGAGGGGCGGAGCAGGCTAGGAGGACAGGACAGAGAGCTGTCAATCAAGCTGCTCATTAACCACCCCCACACAGTTCTCCATCAATCAGTTCTCAGACAGATCTGGTCAGCCATTAAACGCCATGCTTAATCATCTTTACATCTTACGATTTTTCGTTTAAGCTTTGCTAAATGTTTAATGCTTAACACTGTAGAATCACACAAACCTTTTAAATACATTTAAATATTGTTTTCACTGGCCAGAGAAGGAAATGAGGCTGGAAGTCAGGGAGTGCTTTTATTTGCATTTGTATATTAGCTTTTTCCAGAACTGTTAAATATTCTCTTGCAATATAGTGCTTAAAAAGTCACCGGTTTCCTGTCATATATATATATATATATATATATATGGAGAAGAAATATCCACCATCACCTCCTATACGTTATATGCCACGAATCAAGCCAACTGTGGTCACTTTCATAGCTCTGGAAGAGGGTCCAGGTTGTACTCAAGGTTTAGATTGGGTTTCTATCTGGTAAATCTCTCTTTTGTGGCATGGTGATCAGAGCTTTGCTGTCCACTTGAGTCTTTTGCCTTAACATATTTTGATCTGCTTGTTGATGGTAAATCACACACCACCGAAAGAAAATAATCCTCCAGTTATGATATTACTGTACCAGCGAGAGCAGCTGAGGGAACATGAGATAACAGAGAATAACAGCAGGGTCTAACACTAGCTTCATACAGACAGCTAGCTAAGTAATTACTCACAGGATATTTCTGTGTTTAAACACTAAAACGTGATTAAATGTCTCTTCTTCATGTAGAAGACGAATCACTGGAAAGCGGGAAGAATCTCACACAGCGTAACGAAGCAACAGCTAAACAATCAGTTAGCTTGCTAAGCTAGGTGATAGCTAACACCTGCCTTAAATTCTTTACAACTATCTCTGTCTTTGGTTATATACAAAGATTTCCCTTTTATTTTTATGGAGGTATTTTTGGGCATTGACAGTTGACAGAGGCCTGAAACTTCCAGAGCAATAAGGGGGAGTGGAAATTCCTTTGCCCCGGCCAAAAGAAGGCTATGTTAGCCAACTAGCCGTGCTTTAGCAAGCCCGGCAGTTTTCATAAGGCCCTCCACCATTTCACTAGCAAAGTCCACAACCGAAATCAGTTTATCTGTTATAAAGACCCTCGCCGAATCTGTACAGCCATAGACTGGTTCCAGACACAGGTTAAATGTCGGCCAAGTTGACAGCCGCTCGCTGACAAAGAGCAACTTTCGGGGAAACGGCGCAAAGAAAGGGTTAAGCTGAAGGAAAAGCTTGGTTGGTCAGGAAAAAAACACGACGAGAGCCGAGGAGGCCGTTCGTTCGGCTAGTCCAGGGACCAGAAGCGGCTTAGCTTAGCTTAGTCAGTTAGCAGGGGAGCTAGTGCTGCTTCGGAGGCTGCAGGAATACAGCTGCGTGCCTGTTAGCAAACGGCTAGCTAACAAAATATCAAACCCGACGTGAGATCTGCTGCGTCTCTACCTACTTTTTTTGCGTTTAGGCGCCCCTCCGGTAACGCTACGGCCCATTTAGACCGCGACTCCCATTCCGTTATGGAGAATTGTGTGCATATATGTAGCGTAGCCGCGTTAGCGGAGCACTTTCACTGCTTTTAACTGCCCAAAAACCGCCCAGATTTAATTTCCAACACGTTGCTCTGAGATTTTCTCTGCCTAAGATTCGCCTCGCCGTAGCCGCCTGCAAGGGTAAACTGCACCGACTAACCTCCTGTACAACCGGAGAGCGAACAAACATTTTTTTTGCACGAGAACAAGAACATTTTTAGGATTCCTCCTCCTCTTTGCAAACAAAAAACCCTACCAAATGCAATTCACCCCGTGGAAAAAAACAAGGAGTCTACAAACGACACAATTCGCCCGTGACAGCGTCCTACCTGCACGGCTGCTCGGGTGAGGGTTTCTCTGACGCGAACGCTTAATGCCATCTTCGTAAATGAATAAGAAAAATGCAAAAACGCAGAAATTAACTTGTGGCGAGCTGCCCCGTTCTTCTCGTCGTTGCACTACTCACCCGTAGCGCGAGCGCCCTCTCTCTCATCGCGTGCACTCCAAGTTGCAAGAGAGTAAAAGATCCACAGACGTGGAGGAATAACCTCTTACTTGTTCTTTAGCTCTCTTTGGCTACGAACAGACGAGGGGTCTCCACATTACGGACACACTGTCACAGTTTGCAGCCGTTTGCACGTGCATTGCACCGGCGACGAACTGGGGGCGCCACCGCCGTTCCCTCGCGCTCGTTAAACGCCGTCTCCTCGCTACGTGGCTGCTGCTGGTGCTGTCGGCCAGCTCCAGGTCTCGCGCCTCCGGTACAGAAGCGTCCGGGGCTGGCGGGGCTGCACGGGAGCGCGCGCGTCATCGCCTGGAGAAAAACTGCGCGCGCTCCCGTTAACATCCCATAGTACCACTACAGAAACCTTGGTTTTATGTGAAGGACCGTAGAGAAAGACCGTAGGTGCTGCCCTAAGAACACAGAGGATCAGTCAAGGAGATGGAGTGAAGAAAGTGAGTTCAGATAGAGGTCAATAGAGTGAGTTTTTATGAAGGTGTATAGGATACAGGGATTTCAGGTAAAGGTGTGGAGGAATAGAGGAACATTTCCTGGCTAACTTCAGAATGGTCCAGGGCTGCAAATACGGTCTGACAGTTAGGGGGCGAGATGGACTGGGATGCTTCCTCAGCCCTGGTCCTCGAGGCCCACTGCCTTGCACCCCCATCATGATCCAACTAATCAGCTCGTTAGCAGCCCATTACTGAGCTGAAGTAGGAGTGTTACAGCAGGGACATTATTAAAACGTGCAGGACATTAAGCCTCCAGGACCAGGGTTAAGATGCACTGCTTCAACCTACATACCAGCGAATTACATGCAACACTAAATTGTCATGATATCTAATGCATTATGTCAGTATTACAACACAAAAATAACTATTTTATTAACAAGAATAATACTGTTATGGATTTTTATACACATTTTCATTATAGATACTTTTTTTTAGTTTAGTCTAATCAGTCTAATCTACATGTTGCTATAAATGTTGCTACTCCCCAGTAATGGCCAGTGTGATTAACAATATAAGCGAAGTGCGAAATACAGGGAGTCTTCATAAACCTTGGTGCTATCCAGGGAACCGGTCTGTATTTGCACCAGCTTTTATTGGAAGCAAGGAACATCAAAGGATACGTGATCAACGTCAACAAAGAGCGTTGAACAATAATAGTAAACCGTACAAACAAGATGGGGAGAGTATAGATTGCCTACAAACACTTGTGCTTTTATTCCAGATGTCTGGTTTTATCTAAAGAGCAAGCACAGATCAACTACTGATGATAAGAAGACATAGAAGAGTTTCTTCAGCAGTCCACTGGGTGTCACCATTGTTTCTTTCTTTTACTTCAATAACTGACACACCCACAGATGACATCACGGTTTGTGCTGAAGAACGTACTATTTTGGTTCCAGCTGGGAACAAATGTTTTGGGTTCCAAACCTGTTTATTTTTGGTGGAAATGCGCCAAACGGTTCTGAAGTAGGTGCACAAATCGGAATGGAACCTGCTCCATGTTGGTGGAAAAGAGCTATGAGTGTTTCAAATTTTGGGTTTCTACTAGAGAGCCAGCTTGTCAAATGCAAATTCAGGGAAAGGTCTTCGTGTGGCTGCTTCACTCAACTCTGTGAGCTTCTGTTTTTGGTATTCTTAATTAGCTAGGGTCTGCCTCAGGGTGCCGCTGTAGCAAATTGCTTCACCCTGTGGATCTTTTATAGCCTAGCACCTGTAACTATGCCTGGAATGCCTTTGAAACTTTTACAATATGCCACAGTGTATTAGCAAATCTGAAAACTTGTCCAGATACCCAAAATACTGGTGAAAAGAGCAAATTACTGCTAATGTCTTAAAATACACTTCACTTAGACTACATTTCACAATCTGAGTTTGTCATTATCACAGGACACTATTAGAAACCTCTACAACTCCATGCCGAGACATCTGGCATGTTGCATTAGCAAACATGGCGGCCCAACACCGTACTGAGAGACACTACTTCTGTATGTGTAGTTCAATAAATATTGCCCATATCAGTCTAAATTTATCATCATTTATTGTTCCTGGTAACTTTTATCTTCCTTTCCAATAGCACTGCAGTCTGACACTTTCTTCTGGGTGCAACTGTTCTTTTGATGATCAGTGTACAATGACATTATAGACTGTATTACATTGCGTCAACAGTTTGGTGAAGTCCCTGTTTCAGCATGACCCTTGTGTACAAAACGAGCTCCATAAAGAAATAGTTTGGTGTTGAAGAATTTGAGCAGCCTGCATAAAGTTGTAGAGTTCCTGTAGAGTTCTGCATCTGCTTAAAGAGGATCTGAGCCCTCTCGGCCACACAAATCACTGTCATCACCTACTCAGTTTAACACCAAAGAAGAGGAAACTGCATAATGCTTGACATTTTTGAGAAAAAAAAATTGACATCAAATTTATTTCAAGTATTTTGAAACATTCCATTTAAAGCATGCAGACAAACTCCTAATCAAAAGCATTTATTCATATTCAGTGTATTCATATTCATATTCATTCATAGCATCTAAGCAATGCGGTAGTAACCAAGTGGGAGAGTTGGGGGAATTCCTGGTGGGCTGGTGGTTTTGGGCCCTTTACCGTGAGCTAATGTATTAACACGCACACAAAGACACAAGACTGCTCAGACAAACTGCAAGTGTTATGTCCAAGAACATATCGGAAGTTATTCTGGGGACTCGAGCAGTATAGCCTCGTAAATTGTGATTGTAAATAAGTCTCATACACTGGACAGAGATTAGATGAAGTTGTGATTCTCTTTTTTCTGTTCCACCTTAAATGATGCAGTAGTGACATTCAGATGGGATAATAGCTTAGGGGTGCTAGCATGTAATTGCTGTGTTTCTTTAAAGTGGACTGTTGCTTTAAACCACTGGAGATGATCTTGACTACACTGGTTACCTCAGTGTATCATATAAATAATAAATAGGAGCAAGAAAAAAAGAATATGAAAATGTGTGGAGTGTAGAAAAAGTAATTTAGTAAGTCAGTGCAAATTTAAATAGCTTCAATTTAAGGGATTATCGTATCAAATTCTGTGCAATGGCAGAGTTAATTACTTTTTTGTGTGTTTCCTACATGAATAATGAGAAAACAAGAATGAAAGATCTATTTAAGGTGGATGGGGACATATCTGAGCAGTTGGGCATATTGAGAAATGCTGACCTCAAATTAAATGACTTTGACTTTTAGTTTAAAACATTCCAGAATCAACTAAAAAACACCATCTCCATCATCAAGAAAGCTCAACAACGAATGTTCTTCTTGAGACAGCTCAAGAAATTCAACCTGCCACAGACCCTGATGATCCAGTTCTACACAGCGATCATCGAGTCCATTCTCACAACCTCAGTAACTATCTGGTTTGGTTCCTCCACCTCACAAGAAAGAACCAAACTCCAGCGCATCATCAGGACAGCAGAGAGGATCATTGGATGTAACCTGCCATCACTTCAGCAGATCTACACCAGCAGGGTGAGGAAGCGTGCTGGCAAAATTACATCTGACCCCTCACATCCTGGACACCTCCTCTTCCAGACACTCCCCTCTGGTAGAAGACTGCGGTCCATCAAAACCAGCACAATACGTCATGCTAACAGCTTTTTCCCCAGAGCTGTAGCGCTCCTCAACCACAGTGGACACCTTCCACTGTAAACCTTAAAACATACAATTGAACTGTACCAAACCGGACTGAACAGCTATTTGCACTCTGCCTATTTGCACTATGATTATTTGCACACCTGTACAGATGTTCTCTTTCTGTAGATATTCAGGTCATCTGTAACTTTGTATATATAATATTTTTCAACTAAATTTGTTTCACATCTCTCAGCTTCTTCAGCTTTTTATTACTTTTAGTACTTTTTACTTTTTTAATTTATCCTCTACTCTATTTATTGTTTAGTGTAATTTTCCTTTAGTTTAATACTGTAAATAATCTGTGTTCTGTGTTTTTGTTATTTGTTTTTTTGTTACTTGTCATACGTGTTGCTCTCACCAAGACAAATTCCTTGTATGTGTAACATACTTGGTGAAATAAAGAGATTCTGATTCTGATTCTGATTCTAAAATGAGTGTGGAGAAATAACAGTTTTGATGGGATGTCATAAATGCTTATGTTCAATGTTGCAGAGGTGCCTACTAAAGTTAGCATGCTAACCAGCTAGCCCATGCCGGTCACATTTAAGATATGCTTTCGGCAGTGGTCTGAAACCAAGTCCCACACTGGCCCAACATCTAAGTAACATTTGTTGTCATAGGCTGACAAAGCCACCACCGTTATGTAAGTGTTCGACTCACCCTCCATAATCTGAGTGGGACAAGAAAGCCACACAGATAAAGAAAGACATTTGTGTCAATGGGCTTGAGTTTTCATGTAGTGTAATATGACTGTACTGTACTTTTCATGTACTGTAATATAATGTGGTGAATAAATCGATTTTCATGACCAACATCAACTACAGCTGTACCATTAGCTTGTTACGAAAGGCACAGTCATAAACACAAGCTTGAGTAGACATAACAGTCATGCAGAAAGAAGGAGCTGGACTTTTTCTGACACCTGGATGGGGATTTCTTTCAGATTTCATCAAAGGAAGCCTTGGGCAAACATCTGCTCCCAGCTGTTCAGTGTGGTAAGTAAAATCTGTTCTTCTTCAAGAATGTTCTAATTTCCCCCACAAGAAAAAAACAAGAACTGCAGCATTCCAGAAATGGGTAGCAGAGATATTCCAAGGTAGCACCTTAATACCTGTATATCTATACAGTGGCATGCAAAAGTTTGGGGACCCCCAGTCAACATCTCTGTTGCTGTAAATGAATAAGTCTGTAGATCAGAACAAAACTGATCTTTAAAAGGCATGAAGTTGAAGCTGAAGACAAAACATTCTCTGAAAGATTTTAAGCAAGGTAATTGCATTATTTTGTACAGCTTTAGAATGGGGAAAATGGACGTGCAAAAGTTTGGTTTAGAGCTAACCAGGTTCGCAGACCTTAATTAGATCATCGTTAAGAAAGCCCAGGTGAGATGCTCTGACTCCTCAAACCTCGTCCCAACAATCAGCAGTCATAGGCTCCTCTGGGCAGCTTCCCGGCACTGAATCTAATCTGAACATTAAAATTACAGATGCCCACAAGGCAGTAGAAGGCTATAAGAAGATGCTGCTGTTTCCTCAGTCTGTAATGTCATTAAGACATGGCAGGTAACAGGAATGGTAGGGGTCAAGTTGAGGTCTGAAAGAGAAAGAAAACTTTCTATGATGACTGCATACAGGATTGCTGGAAATGCAGATCAGAACCCCTTTTTGACTGTATGAAGCCTTCTAATATGACATTTGTGGAAGAGTCACCAGAATAAAGCCTTTCCTGCATTATCACCACAGTATTTGCACGTAATAGCTGTTTTGGAAATTAAAGAGTACATATCACAGAAACATACATTTTCTTGCTCTTTTGAGGTAAAAAGGTTTAGTGTTGTATGTGAACGCTGTTCAAATTCAAAACATAGCATTTGTTCCGCACCACATGTCCAACTATGGAAACTAAGCTGAAAGAAAAACAATTTTGAACTCACTAATCAGTATTGTCACTAAAATCAACTCATTCACAAGCATCCACCTATTCAGCTTACAGCAGTTTAGCACCACCTACTCATGATGACAGTATTTCAGTCCAGACTGCTCTTTGAATGATGCGCGATACAGGACAGCTCACCAGCACAGCTCATTCATATACCTCCACCTATTCAGCCTACAGCTGTTTAGCCCTGCCTACTCATGATGACAAAGTATTTCAGTCCAGACTACTCTTTGAATGATGCATGATAGCGTGATGCGTGAGGCAGCTCACCAGCACAACATCAGTATTAAAAGCACAGTAACAGAAACAACCCATTTAATTCTAAGGCATAAAGAGAACTTGGAAGTAACTATTACTGTTTTTGTATGCAAAACCATGTGAACGTCATAAGCAGGCCGCACGGGGAAAATGTAGGATTAAATAAATGGTGAGTGGTCCCTAGCTTTTTTTTTAGTTCATCCAGGCTATTGTTTATTTTCATTAAGACTACTGACTTCTGTTTATTCACTGTGGTTTCTTTTATTACTGTTGCTGAACAATAAGTAGCACGCTTTAATATAAGGACACAATCTCTGCATGGTGAGTTTCTGTGTAGTTGACAGTATGGCGAGTCCGTAGCTTTATAAAGATGCAGTTTGGGCTATTTAATATCAATATGCATTTGGCTCAGACTGAAATTCTTTCACTCTATGTAGGGCACCCACAAAGGTGCGTGTGGTGTGTAAGCTCGTGCCAAACAGGAAGAGACTCTGACATCCTGTGCTATGAAGTACTGTTGTTGGGACAGCTCAATTGAAGCAGACAGAAACAAAAGAAAAAAAAAAAAAGAAGCCCCATCTCTGGGAAAACATCCATATATGGGAAATATGCACCAATCAGCCATGACATTAAAACCACCTCCTTGTTTCTACACTCATTCTCCATGATATCAGTTCTAATAACCATATAGATGCACTTTGTAGTTCTATAGTTACGGTCTGTTAGCTCACTTTTACCTTGTTCTTCGATGGTCAGGGCCACCACAGAGCAGGTATTGTGTGGGTGGTGGATCTTTCTCAGCACTGCAGTGACACTGACGTGGTGGTGGTGTGTTAGTGTGTGTTGTGTTGGTGTGTGTGGGTCAGACACAGCAATGCTGCTGGAGTGTTTAAACACTGTGGCTGTGTCTCAGTCTATGTCAGCAGGATAGTACAGGCCAAATATTAGCATTCTACATTGTTTCAACAGGAAGTGATGAAGCTTGCGTCATACCAACCTGGACTCTGAAGGAAGAACTTTCCAGACACAAGAAGCTGTCCGTTTCTGTTTCCCATTGCACTGTGGGACAACAGTGTCCATCATTACCTTACTCAAAAACAGACTGGTTCAAGTGTGCGTTGTGGATTTTTAAGTATATTCAAGTTTGACGTTCTTAACTGTATTACATCTACATATTCAAAAACTAGTTAGTATTAAGTGCGCAATTGGGACTCACCCTATGTCCACTCACTGTCCACTCTATTAGACATTCAGGGGACAATAGCTCAGGTGTTGCAGCACAGTTTGTCTTGGTCAACCTCTAGTCCTTCATCAGTGGTCACAGGACACCGCTCACAGGTCACTGTTTGGTTAGGATAGTTTTGTTTGGTGGACTATTCTCAGTCCAGTAGTGATACTGAGGTGTTGAACTCCAGCAACACTGCTGTGTCTGATCCACTCACACCAGCACAGCACACACTAACACACCACCACCACATCAGTGTCACTGCAGTGCTCAGAATGATCCACTACCCACATAATACCTGCTCTGTGGTGGTCCTGCAGTGGTCCAGGGTAAACAGGGTACAGTTTAATGCACATTTCCTGATTATTTGTCGGATTTAACATATTGGGAGATAAATAATAGATAAAATGTGGCCTGCATATTCGTATGATTACTGTGATGAAAAATGTGTCAATACAAATACACTGACCATATTAGGAAAACAATGAAGCACACTATAAATAGGATACAAGGATGGACAGAAGGTGACCTGAAGTCTCTCAGGTGTGTGGTTGTGTAATTGGAATGGATGCTGAGTCCATCTAGTGGCTGCAGAAATTCCTGCACATTAAAATTCCTGCATGTCATTCTGGGCAATGGGCCTAACATAGCCTGAGGGTAAAGTGCAACAAGCATTGCACACAAAATATGCATGACTGCAAGGTAATTTTAAGCAGAAGACTACTACCTACCTTTCTACCTTTGTAGTCTGCAGTGCAAAAACAACTCTCACTGTAATCAATGTGCTGTTTGGGAATGAAAACCAAACCAAAAATAACTGCATCCTATCATACTACTCAGTACAAAATACTGTAGTCCCTCAGTAATACTAACATGCCTTCAATCTAACCTGCCCCAATTTCTGCTTAACCAAAAGACAGTTGCTGGGTTATCACAGCAGCTTCCTTATTTCTCACTTAAGCCTGGCTTGGGAAGAGGTAAATCACTACAGCGAGCATTTTGAACATTTAAACAGTATGGCATCGTAAAGCAACTTCAAACATGTTAGGACCCATCAACATCGAAAGCAACAAACATGTTATTACCCATCAATAAAAATAAAGCATCTTCATACGATAACATTATGTATGTATAGCAGTATGTAAGTTGATTATGAAGTGCTGTTACCTCAGGGGACAGCTTAGAAACCCCCACACCTGTATAAGTTATAAGGCTGAACACTGACCAACGTGCTCATGGTAAGGTGACATGAATTATTGGAGTTTGAATAACACGATGGTGGGTGCCAGACGGATAGGACAGTCCATTTCCGAAGTTGTGCGGGCATTTAACATTCCTCTATCAACATTGTCACGGGTATACCAGGTATATGGCATAGAAGGCATTACCACTCACCGCGGACAGCGCAGTGGCTGCCCATGGGTGTTTAATGATTGTGACTGGCGACACCTGGCTAGAACTGCCTGTGCAAACAGACAAGCGACAGGTCAGTGCAACAGTTTATAGCTTCCATGAGATATGGGAGCAGAAGACCCAGCAGAGTGTTTCTGTGAACACTACAACATCAAATGCAACAGCTCATCTGGGTTTGTGTGACCCTAGAGGACTATCAACAAAGGGCATGGTCCAGTGAGTCACAGCACCAATTGTTTTAGACAGATGGTAGAATTTATGTGCAGACTCCATGAAGCCATGCACCTGAGTTATCACCAAGGCACTCTGCAGGCTGGTGTTGATTTCATATTGTTGTGGAGTGTGACCTCATGGTATGGGTTGGGTCCACTGGCCCATTAACACACCTCAGTGGCCGCTACGTTGCCCTGCTTGGTGACTACTTGCAGCCCTATATTGACTTCATGTACCCCCACAATGATGGGATATTCCAGCAGGATAACGCATAGTGCCATCAGGCTTAGTAATTTCAACGAACAATGTGACCTGTACGTTCATTCCACATGAGCCCACTCAAGTCATTCCTTCATCACACCTCGTTTGAACTCCGGATAATTCAGGTCGCCTTGCCGTGAGCATGCTGGTGTTTATTCTCACAAGATAACACCTCACAACTTATCCAAACCATCTCTTGAGGTAACGCCACTTCATAATCAATATACATGCTGCTATACTATTCCTTCTGGTATGTTAGTGTGTAACACTTAAATCTACTATCATACAAACAACAAGAACATCAACTGTACTGATAGCAATAATGCATGTCTTGTGTATTTCTGATAAAACGATTATTCGGTTCTGTTCAATCTGATTTTGGCAACAAAGGCCTAAACTTCAAAAAAACCTGGAACAATTGCTACTTTAGTTCAGTAGAAAGGAAGAAGCCTAGACATGTAACAGCATTAACTGTAACAGCAGTTAGCAAACACTCATCACAGCTGAAACAGTAAACCGAACTGCAAGATTGAGTATAGTTCCAGGAGAAACAGGAAAAAAAAAAATAATAATAATAATAGACCCCAACAACTTTATTCCCTTACTCGTCACATTTTTAATGAATCAATTAGACACCGTTTTATTCCTCTTGAACAGTACTCTTTTTATTGATAATTATTAGTTTATCGGTTGTGGAAATACAAGGGCAATCCATACTTTTCTTTCTGTAATACAATAAGAAAAACAATACAAACAAAACAGTAATGTGGTCAGGCTAGTAGAGGCAGGGATCAATGACAGTGGGCTAACAACCTCTCACTTTCAGGGGTTTGACAATAATTTAAATCAGGATTAAACCTGATTATACCAACCTTTATTTGGACTTCACTTTTATTTAATTACTGTTTCTAGAAGCCCCCCATGTAATCAATATGTGATTTTGGGGTGGGCTGTTTTGATGAGACTCTACTGCTTTAGTCATTATACATAGTTGTATAACATGTTAGATTTCACCATCAAACACAAGCACACACAGACACTGTTGGACCATCCCTACCCACGCCCTACTCTGTCTCACTGGTGGAAACACTCTAAGGGAGTCCATAATTTCAGCCATAGAGAGACAGCCAGAGACAGAGCAATACAAAAAAAAAAACAAAAAAAAAACAACACATGGACTTGGCCATTTCTCAATAAGCTGCGCATAGCTTCTTCAAACGTATGTCAGTTCCTCCTTGCTTTCCTCACCACCCTATTTATGGCAGGGAGGCCGTGCACGTGTATCTGTGTTTGCGTGGAGGTGTCTCACTGAGGCAGCTGCAACAGTGTACCCTGTCCTGAGGGCAGGTAGGTGACATTTCGTGAGCGGCTGAGCTGGAAGGCGATGTCCTCGGCTGCCTCCAGCTTCCTCAGCTCTACTAGACCATCTCCTGCCTCAGCGAGGGAGTTAGCAATCAGCAGGGCAGCTTGCGAGTCACCCGCTGCCGAGATGATAGCTGCCTGCTTCTGCTGCTCTGCCTGTGATACAAAGAGATTTCAATCAGCTTTTGCTTATACAAGTGAGACCCCCTGTAGCTTTAATAACCATCAGAGATGACAATCACTTTTTTCTTTCTCGATACAGAAATCAAAACCTTGAATGCCCCCTTTGAAAGGTTCGATAGCTTTCTTTAAAAAGAAGCCTTAAAATGAGCCCTTTTTAAACAAAGCACTTTAACGTTACATATTAAAAGTACATGAAGAAATACACAGCCCACATCACATCACGCGGTGAGGATGGGCAATTTCAGGCTAGATTTATTACTAGGATTGGATTTTTGCCAATATCAGTTTGACTGATGGTAACAATCTGACAGGGGTGTCCTGATCCAGTCTAAAATTTGAGTAAATCATTTTTTATTGTTCATTTTAAGCTGCATTAAGCCTGATCCAGGTGTTTCCTGCTTTCCACTGACCGAGTGCTGGGATAGCCTCCAGCACCACACTCCCCGTGGCCCAGGAGGATAAGCTGATTAGATGATGAATGAATGAATGAATGAATGAATGAATGAATGAATGAATGAATGAAATGCTGATGCATTTTCAGGGCAATTTTAGTGCTTCATTCAGTCTGTTCAGGTGGCAAACTGGAATCATCTACAAGTTGTGGATCATCAATGAAGTATTTTTTCAGAAGTTATCAAGAGGTTTCAATGTTTGCAGTGGGAATGTAATTGATTAGGAAAGAAGAAGGAGGGGAGAAAGGAAAAAAAAAACAAAAAAAAAAAACAACAGTCGAACAGCTATTTGTCATATCTACATGCCAGTTTTTGACTGTTAACATTTGTCAAAGCACAAGTGAAACATACATTGCATGGATGCATTTCACATGGATTGCATGACTATTGCACAACTTAATGGTGTCGAATGGGGCCGAATTAGTTTTTCTGGTTTTTGGAGGAGTTACTTCACGTGGCACTTCAAAAAGACTTCATAGTACTCTTGTAAGCTCAGGGAGGTTTTCCAGAAATGGTGACTTCTGGTTGATCAGAACATGAAAGCTCTTTGTTTTACACAATGACAGTGATCTTCTAAATGGTGATGGAAGTGCATTGTGTGGAGAGACTGAACCTCTAGTCTGCTCTTGCCCTCTTCCTCTCTGTAATAATCTCCGGTAATATTCCTAAAGTGTTATTTGTCTTATTTACAATATCTTCTGTATAGCCTCATGAAATTGTTCACTTGATTATATCTTGTAACCAAGTTAATTACATGCTGTTAAATACCCATCTGTGTTACCATAGACCATTATGAAGAACCTACTGAGCAGCACTGCTTAATACCCTAAGCTGTAATTAAAAGTATAACGTCACACAGATGCTCTCCCACTTCAACAGTTAAGAGTAGTGGCATATTCAAAAGTTGGGAAAAGATGTACTTTGTGAGCAACTTGGAGCATCTTAGAGCAAGCTGTAACATGGCAGCATCACATTTAATATATTACTTTAAAAAGGTTATTTTGTAACAGAAGAGTAGTGCATCATGTCAGAGATAATAGTATAACAGTGATGTACAATGATGGTATAATGGTGGCGAGAGAACAGCGCAGGAAGAGACGTGGACTTTAACTGTACTTGCGTAAATGCGATACTTGATCTTAGTAGGATAATGTTCCAGGGTAACAAAGCTCTGTCTTACCTTCTCTACAACGAACCTTGCTCTTTCAGCTTCTTGCTGGGCCACCTGTTTCATTTCAACAGCCTCCGTGAACTCCTTGCCGAACGTCAGATGCGTCTGGAAAGAAGAAAGAAGAGTTACTTCAGATGTTCTGATCATTCAGCTTGGAAAGACTGGAGTGGGAGAGATGTAAACACAACATGGCGGAGCAACAAGTACCAAGGAGACGTCATCAAGAATAAGGCCGAATGTGGACGCTCTCTCATTCAGATCTTCGCTGACCTGCCTGGACACCAGCTCTCTCTGAGTGATCAGTTCTCCTGCATCAAACCTGGCCTGCGGTCACACATGGAGAAACCCCCAACAGATTGATTGATATATGTTGAAGTTATGGGCTATAAAATTCTGATAGAAGTACCACACTGTATTTTAAACACTGAACATCAGTTATGAATAAATGAACTGTCTCATTCATTTAAATGGATAGAAACGTCAAGAAACAATTTGGTAAACTGAATAAACTGAACATTACGACGACTCACCACAACAGCCTTCAGCACTTCAGTGGTGATAGAGGGGAGCACTCTTTCATCATAGTCTTCACCAATGCTGGTGAAAATCCTCGGCAGCTGAGTTGCTACTGGCCTGAATAGAATTCTCAGAGTAATGTTCACATTCTGTAGATCTGCAGGAAAAAGAAAGAGAAAGGGGAATACGGTATTAATGGAGCATGTTCAAGATACAGTCAAGATACAGAAATCACACAAAGAAACACCTTAAACTTGAGTGGGAGCCCACCAATACTGGAACGCAAATGTTTGAGCGCCCACAGTTGAACAACATGTAGATGTTTTAAGTGAAAATAAGTTCATACGTACCTGACAGAGAACACATTTCTAATGTTAATTCACAAAAACCGTTTATTTGTTTAATGTAACGTACTGTTTTACCCCCCCACTGTACATTAAACATGAAACAAATAAATAGAAACCATGCACTAACTTTGGAGAAAATGTCATATTGAAGGTGTGTTCTCCATAGATGATGTACTTGATGTAATGATGAACTTTTTCACTCATTTTCAGACAAAACATAATTTGACCGGAGACGTTAAAACTGTTGCCTATGGTTACATACTTCCATCACACACAAACCGATTTCCAAATATGTTGGTGCAATTTTTTAAAATCATCTTTGGTCAATTCCAATACAAATCAGCTCACAGCAGCTATGCAGCTACAATTCTTCAACATAATGCCAAGGCCATTTTATATAAATAAAATATAATACACAAACTAAATAATAAACTACAGAATGGTTATCCACAAATTCTTAATGACTATAAGGGACGGCCTCTTTCTGACAGTAATTACCTTTGCTTCCAGTGACAACAGGCACGTTGCGTGGACGGGACCTGCAGTCGAAAATGATTGGCTTCTGTACCCAGGGAATCAGGAAATGTGTTCCTTCCCCAACCACGGCATCCTGGACTCCTCGAAACCGGTCAAAGATGACTGCCCTGTGGCCAGCATCAACTGCAATGCACACACAAAGTACTCTCAAAACAAACACAGAACTGAACACAAAATACTAGGTTTGGTTTTTGGGTTCATCACTTGGTAATTACATGACTGGTTTGAGTGTCTGCACTCTCAAGTTTGTACAGCTTAATAGTACTGCACTGTCTCAGACTGCAAGATCCTACAGTGGAATATAAGCACAGCTGAAAAGATCGCTGGTGGGTGTCTTCACCGACTATCACCACCTCCTACCAGAAGCACTGCATATGGAAGGCCATTGTGGATACCGCCCCCCCCACCCCTTTGAAATGTAATGACTTTTGCCTGTCTTGCAAACCTCTTCTGGGTTTCGATTGCATAACCATGCACCAGCAGGCAGGGAAAAACAATATTAATGGATAATTTGTTTAAACTCAGAGACCCTCCCTACTGTGCTTAGGACTTTCGATTTACAGTTAAATTACAGGAGTAAGTAGAGCTGAACGATCTGTGGAAAGCTCATTGCAATTTTTCAGACTAATCCTGCTACTGCAATCTAAAATGCAATTCTTTTCTAGAAGTCAAGATTGAAGCCTGTCTTTAATTATTTGGCCATTAATACCAAATATTCACCTTTTCTGTCTAAAGGCTTGACCACTCCACACAGTGTGTAGACTGCCAGTTAATTGTGACTGATGTCACAACACATGAAGGGAAAGGAAAAAGATGAAAAGCTTTGAAACTTGAAAATGTGAGTGATATGTTTGGTAAACTTCAAATAATACATCAACAACTGTAACATAGATTATTCATTTGCTTACATAACACTGAAAGTTTACTAATTTACATAATCATAAGCTCCTGCGATTTGAAAATTGTATTCTCTTAAATTATGTAATATAAAAACGACTGATCTTCCAGCCCTAGCAGTGAGGAGGGGAGGCCTGGATCAGGAAGTCATAACCTGGGCAACATATAATACTATTAACCTACACACTTGTGAGTGGACAATAGTATGTTAGAGGGACATGACTTAAGGCCTACACACAGTGAGGCAAGCACAGTGTTAATGTCTTGGTGCTGGACCAAAGGCTCTTAACCCACACGTAATCAACCGCAACAGCAGGGGTCTGAAAAAAGCAGGTAATGATTCAAATGAAAATCCACTTACCATTAAAAAGGGCAGAGTTAACCACACCCCCTCCGATGGCCAAGGCCAATCCCAACTTTCCAATCGACTCAAACAGCTTGGCCATGTCAACAGACTGACAGCTCTGAAAAGAAAAGGAAATTAATGTTTTGACTGAATATTAAAGTATGGTGTGAAAGAGAAGAAAAGATTGCATCATGCAGTTTCCACAAAGGCCAAAGTGCGAGCTGATCAGGATCTTACAAGCTTAGAAATGGGGACACGTGTCTGAAGAATCAAACAGGAACACAAAAGGAAATAAAATCAAAAAGGTAAATACGAGTATCCAGTGATATTATCTCTCAAAACACAGTCAACAGTTCAAGGAAAGAAACGTCAAGTGTGATAAATGTGAGCACTGTTTAAAGGCCTTGTGTGCTGCAAGGCGGAGAATGAAGGCTACTTTATCCCGGTCTAGTAAACCGCACGTCAGGAGGTAAACTAAGAAAGAGATGATGTTTTCATAATAAAACAGCCAAAAATTATTTCAACTAAAAGCCAAACTCATCTACTACCAGCTAACATTAGCTAGTTAGCTAACCTAACGTTACTGCTGCTGCAATGAACATGCAATCGTACTTCTGCCACCGCTAGGTCAGTTTAAACAAAACAAACAAGTCCCACTTAAAACGGGCACAGAAACACATTAGCGGAGACGTTAATACGGCTTGATAATACATAATGACACTGTTTAGAATAAACCTGGGTTTAATTCCTTTAACTCACCCGCTCTCCCGTTCACTGTGACCTCCAGAGAAACCCACGGAACAACCACATGAACGGCCGGGCTTTATGAGCATGCGCAGCCAAGTGAACAGCAACGTTCCTGATTGGACAGGCTCCTGCTGAAGAGAACAGGCCTGCGAGTATAGAGCGATTTGATTGGTTCTTGCTGGCACTGCGTATGGGTGTTGTAGTTCTTCGACATGTAAAGCAAACAGTGCGTGCGTTTAGTGAGTCAGATCACTTGGCTCTGCTCACGGATAAGAGTCGGCTCTTCCGGCTCCCAAACAGCTCTTCATTCAGTAGCACTGTTAGCTTTTTTTTAAAAATTTTTTTCATTTGGTTTAATGAAACATGTGCCTACCTTGTAATTATCTAATAAGACTTTATTTTTGCTATTTGGCATCAAATAAGTCTGATACTAAAAAGTAGTTTCGCTGGATGAATTTCAATAGGTAGGGATTACCAAATTTTCTGACGGGCAAAACATGTGCAAATCCATCAAACAGTCATCAATAAGCAACGCAGGTCAAAGTAAAAAACAAACAAACAAACAAACAAACAAACAAAAAATAGGCAAACTGAAATAAAACTATGCTGCAACCAAAACCACACAGTCACTTACTTACAGAGTCATCTACACTGCTTATCCTCCTATGTAGCTGGGGGTGCTGGTGTTTATCCCATTGGTCTTTGGGGCAGAAGATAGGAAACACCCTAGGTAGGTCACCAGTCCATCACATGGCAAATACACAGATATACACATTCACACTCACACACTTAGCATTTTAGCATCTCCAGTCCACCTGACAGCAAGTCTTTGGATTGAACTATTACACCATTAGAAGTCTGTTCATTAAGTTTAAAGTATGCATAGCACTGTAGTTCTGGACATAGCTCTGAAGTCCTACAGAGCCGCAGTCCAGTCCAGTGTCATTATTTTTTAAATCAACCTAAGCAAATAGTCTGCCCTGTACTGCCAAATAAAATAATCTTGAGGACCGTTTAAATTTTTGGGGCAGTTGTTGGCTGGAAGTTAGGGAGCCAGCCTTGAGACTGGAAAGTTGCTGGTTCAGTCCTTAGTATTGACAAGACATGACTGAAGTGCCCTTGAGCAAGGAACCTAACCCCCAACTGCTCCCTTGGTGCCATGGGTAGAGCTGCCCACTGCTCTGGGTGAGTGTTCTCACTGCTGGCTTGTGTGTGTGTATGTGTCACAGTGTGGATGGGCTAAATGCAGAGGGCAAATTCCTATGTATGCAAGCCAAAACGGAAAATAGTTCTAAATTCTAAAAACAGGAATAAAACCATTTTGAGCTCAGTGAATTTGGTTAACCAGTCATAAGCATGTAACAATCAACTGCTATTTCATTTTATTTTTAAGTAGTTTGACACTCCACTAAAATATTGGGCCTACCCCATTGTAAAAGAACTGTCTTTGCCCCTGGTTTGGTGGTTTTACTCCTTCAGCACCCAAATCAGATGCTAATTGCCAGGTTTAGTTGGTGTGTTAAGAACAGATAAATCACCACTGAACATTAGCTATACACATAAACTGTGCTGGACACAAGCCCTACAAGACCATAGTTCACCACCCCTGGCCTAAATCATAGGTTCCAAACCTGGATTTAGTTCATTTTACTGTTCTAACACATGCACTGGGATGGGTTTGTTAATGCACTGGATTGGATTGGAAATTGGATCAGCCATGTTGGGAGTAGGAGAAACACTAACATGTACAGGGCAGGGGGAGATCAGGGCCAGGGTTTGAATCCACTGGCCTAAATGACCATTTCAGGCAATGCTACCAGCATTAAAACCACAGTATCTTTGAAAGTAGCTCTTTATTTATGAATATTTAAATTAGTTTATCTTTCCTTGCAAGCACATTTGACGGCATGGCTTGTCTATTCAAAACTATATGCTATGTCTGTACCAGTGCAATGCACACTAACACACCACCACGACAGTGTCACTCCACTGTTGGGAATGATCCACTACCCAAATATTGCCTGCTCTGGGGTGGTCTTGCGGGTGGTCCATTGAATTGTTGAAGAACAGAGTATACAAAGAAACAGACTGGCTAGAGTCTGTAATTGTGGAACTACCAAGTACACTTATTTGGTAATACACACAGGAGGTATCAAGGTAAGCAAGGACGGGCCTTATCGTTGTACCTGACGTATCCAATGGTCACGACTGCGGACATTCAGCATGCAGAGATGCCCTCCATGAGTCATCCTGTTAGTGCCAGTAACATTATTACTGTTATTGTTGACTGTTATGACTACCCTTAACACCACGTCAACGTCACCAAAGACTGCAAATCTGGCATGTTGTGTTAGTAAACATGGCAGCCCAACGCCATACTTAGAGACACTACTTCTGTATGTGTCGCTCAATAAATATTGCCCATATCAGTCTAAATTGTTCACCATTTATTGTTCCTGGTAACCTTTATCTTCCTTCCCAATTACACACTTCCTTCTGAGAGGATTCTGTGTCAGATTGCAATAGACTCCCTTTAAAATGAAGTCTTTATCTCCTTCCAGTAAAAAATTACAGGAAAAATACATAATCCACAGAACTGTGGAACAGGGAACTGTGCAGGTCTGATACTGTGTGGCATGTGTGATTTACTCATATAGCATTACTATATATAAAAATTACAAACTTGTTAACAAATATATGAAAGGCTGCATCCTACACTGTACAGTCTATTCATTAATTTCTCAAGTGTGTTATTTGTATTTGTATCCTTTCAAATACAAGATTATTTCATTTCCAAACAAAGCGGCTATTTAGTGCAAGTTATTCCTAGCAAAGGCTGTTCCCAGAAGAGTCACCAACATTATGTTCCCCTTCAGATATACACTAACATTCACACAAACAACTACCTGAAACCCATGGTTGACACAGACAACACGACTCTTTAAAACTGTAGTTAAATCCTTTTGGTGCTATGTAGAACCATTCAATGTTCTCTAAAAAAGGCTACAGAACCATGAAGAACCACTGAACCATAAGACAATGGATTCAAATACCAATGCCCTGACCTATCTGTAAGAAAACCTTGAAAAATGCTTTTTAAGGTTGCACTAGTAATGTTCCTCTACGGAGAACACTAAAGCGATGTGTGGACCGTTGAACCCCTTGGTCAGTAATGACCTGATGGCTTATGAAGCATTTTCATTTCTTCATTTGTTCAGAGGGTTAGAAGTGTTTTCAAACTTTATAATTTGACACCACTGTTACACAAACAGACTTGAATGAAGTTCAGGCTTTTTTGAAGTTCAAAGGCTGTAAAGCAAAAGTCCAACTCTTCATCCTTTCTGAAGTAGCCAAATATTGTTCCCGTCTTGGTCAAAAAACTTGAATTTGGTATTATGAACCAGCTCTGTCCTCTCGCAGAATTTGCAGGCACATATGAGGGGCATAACCTCTCCGCAGTGGCAGGGCTTATCTCCTGTAATCCTTCCGCTCCACACCATTATAACCCTCTGGAAAAATATCCGAGAGGTTGAGTCACTCCAAATGCAGGGGAAAGTTGGGGATGTCGAGACGGATAAGTCCGTCTGAATCTGAACCAGAGAACCCAGACTTTACTTCATTTTCAGCACCATTTCATGCTGTTTACCTACGACTGTGACTGTGAAAGTAAAGTTGGGTACATAAGTCTGTGGTACTTTACTATATGCAGCCAAGCAGAAGTCTTGCATCAGTATTTCATATCTCACTTCAGATTCTCTTGGCTAAGGGTTAAGCTAAACTGACCATGTTTCTAAATTTCAAAATTTTGAGAACATTTCTAAAATTCTGAATTGCAGATTTCTCTGCACGTCTAATGACAGAACTAGGACTGAAAGAGAAGGAAGCACAAATAAATAATATGGTCAATTCCATTGAGTTTGCTCGACCTAAATTCAAATCTTAACAGTCTGACAGGTTGGTTGTATATGCAACTAGATGTTTTTTTAAAATTTCATATAATTACTTTATTGTGCATCTTAGGACTGTCAGTGTTTTGCTGCCACTAGATGGCAGCAGTGCCTTTTGTTTGTGTCTGGTTTTCATTTTTCTCAGCATTACATCTCAACATCTATCTATCTATCTATCTATCTATCTATCTATCTATCTATCTATCNACATCTCAACATCTATCTATCTATCTATCTATCTATCTATCTATCTATCTATCTATCTATCTATCTAGGATTGATAGCCATTGTGTTACAAAGGGCAACCAAAGGTAGAACCACTGCTGACGGAACATTTAATGCTTTTGGGAGAAAATATAATGAATCTACTTTTCTTAAAGATGAAAAATATAAACTTTATTATGTACAAGAATTTCAGAATTTCTTAGTATTTGTTATGCCTTTATTTTGCTTTAATGACAGCGTATGCTCAAGCTGACTCCCTAAGTTGGTACACAAGCTTTTGATGAGATCAAATCCACTTGAGAATCGTCTGAACATGAGCTTCAGTGAAAAATAAGACTCGGTCAAAATAAAACTTGGTTGGGTTTTTCCTGTACAAGGTCAGTCCCACAGATTTGCATTGCGTATTTCAATTTTTCTTCATTATGTATTTTTAAGAAACATTATAATTGTTTAGTCAGAGACTTTTAAAGAGCCTTCAGATCTTTCATTTTCAATCAAAATAGCAATTAGCATAAGATTACACAGAAGCCCCAATAACTAAACATGTTTTATTTTCAGTATTTTGTGTTTCCAAATTTGCATTTATTACAGCTCAATTTATTCCATTAATTCCAGGATATTTGCTCTCCACTTTTCAAAGAAATCTACTGGGATATTTTTCCACACAGCTAAAGTTCATTATTAGAAGTTTACTGCTTTTCCTGATCCAAGTAATCCCAAACATTCAGCGATGCTGAGGTCTGGACTCTGGGGTGGTCAGTCTATTGTTCTTCTTTTTTGTCTACTTCCTTTTCTCAGTGAGGAGCTTCTTGATAGCTACACATCCTTTCTGACCCATAGTGCCATAGTTGTCTTCTCACAGTGGAAGGGTGGACAGAAACACCTGTAGAGTTTTTCAGGTTTGATTGAGAGCAGCTTGATGTTCTTCACTCTCTCAAAGATGAAAGCTTTATGTGCTGTTTATCTGATGACAGTTTTGGTGTTCTACCAAGTTGTTACGAGTCCCATCTCTTCATAATAAATCTCTCATCTCTCTTGTCACTCATTCACATAACAGCGTGGGCTGCATGAACAACCACTCATATGTGCTCATTACATGCGGCCAGTAAAATTCTAATCAGTGAGCGATGAGGGATGGAATTAACATCAAGTGACATTGAATAGCCGTAGCTGAAGGTCGCTGTCGATTTGAAGAAGAAAATCAATCTTCCAGAATGAATCTGGGATTCTGTTTTTGTGAGCCTGGTCCTCTGCTGGGTTTTTCTTAATGCACACTGACACACAGTGCATCATCTCCAGTATTGGTTCAGAGGTGTAATATCATCTTGTGTAGGTATGATCCCCTTGCAATCAGAAGGATGTCTCAGATTGTTAATGTCAGCCACTTAACTGATTGACAGCTGCGAATGAACCCCAGTATGAAAAACAGAGCACTGGGATCTATAGGCAGAGCAGCATGGATCTAGGTTGCTCTTATAGGCGAACACGGTAGTGGGTCAATAAGCAATTTAGCAGTTGTCTCATATCCAGCGCTCAAGGGCGTGTTCATTTCAGACGGAGTGCATTAGATGGCGCTGCAGAAGCATGACTGCTCGCTCATTGTAAAGGCTCTTCAATATTTCATTGCAGCTGGTATGAGATTTTTTTGCACATCTCTGTGATTGCATCTCCTCAGAGTAAATTCTGGCCCGGAGCCAGGCTGATTTTGTTTGAGGGTTAAGATCGGAACGCAGTCGTGAGATATATGAGAGTTAGGGTTAGATGTAAAGTTTGCAGTGTGTCTTTTTCCTCGTTTTGGGTCAGACTGTCCTCAGAGCAAAGCACATCAAAACACACCAGTGAGCAGCAGCACCAACAGTTCAAATGACTGCTTCAAGACGGCTCAGTGTGGGATATGTGAACCTAGACTGAGACATAGTTAAAAGAGACAACAGTACCATGTCAATCACAGTGAACCTCAGGGTCAAAAAGACAGGGGCTGAATAAACAAAACTAAACGAAAAAAGTATTTTTGAATATCAGATGAGGCAGTCGAGGAGTCGAGGGGTCAGATGGATGATATTGCTGTTGCTGGAACTTCATATCTACAGTTTGGAGATTTTTCAGTTGTTGGAAAATGCCTATTGCCCTTTACATTGTGTGTAAATTCCATGATCAATGGACCAAAAGAAATGATCCAAAATTACAGGGAACAAGTCTATATATACCTAGCAACCCCAAGCCAGCGCTCATACGTGGAGAGAGATGAAAGGTTATGCTCAGTATAAGTGCAGTATATATACATATCCTGAGCTTTATGTAAACATCTACAAAGTTCAGTATTAGAAAAAAGTTGGTAGATCCAGTATCAGGTATCAGTTGGTTTGTTTATCTGATGGAGACAGTTTTGGTGGGCCACCAGCTCATGCACCTTTATTAGGAGTCCTGTTTTCTCTTTACCTTTTAATAGTGTTTTGGGCTCGTTCATATGCATGTGGATTACCAGATACTGGATCTACTTGCCACAGAAACATCTCCAGAGAAATGAAACATGCATATTTCTGTGACCAACAGAAATGGAGAAATTATGATGAGTTTTGCTTTTTTGTTATGACAGGAAGTAATGTCATCTAATGGCCAACAGATTATGGTAACTATTCCAAAAGTAGTTCTGTGCATTCATGTGACCAGGAATAGTCATGAATCATGCCATGGCACAACTTAACAGTTTTTTTTTTGGTACATGGTAACCAAGCACAGTGTTGTCAGTGTTGTTGGATAATAAAGAGGTGCTGAGGAAAAACACATGCACTTACGATCAGATTATATCCTGTTGATCGACTCCAGTGGCCTCATGCTCACCAAAAAAAGCACAGTGCTTTTTTTTTTCGACTCAGTGGGCTTGGTATCGGTCTTGGTTTATTTTTATCGGTTTGTGGTGTGTGAACTGGTTCGGCAACCTTACATGGGAAAAAGTTATTAATCTCAAATCCATATGCTGCGACTGTGCTCTATTTCAGAGTGCAATAAAACCAGTTCTGTTTCTTCCCACGATGTGGGCAATTCCAAAGCCCTGGACAGATTAGTCACGCTTTAGCCTGACCATCAGCTTGAGGTACTGCAATAACCCTGCACACACAGTAGCTGACCAGCCCACTGAGCATCTGATGCAGCTGCACAGGGATGTTCCATATAAGCTAGTATATATAGAAGTGGTAGTCTGCTGGCAGTCCTTCAAAATGCTGCATGGACCTCACCTTAATAAATGCACTCCACCATTTTCAATGCAAATGATGATTCGTCAATCAGTTCCAAGGTACTATAAAATATGACAGGTTCAAATCGTGTGCCAATTACCCCGATAAATGCAAAGCTTTCTCCTTTTCCAGAAGAGCATTGTTTCATAACATAATGGTTGGTCAGCATAATTCAGTCGTCAAGTTGTAAACAAAGTCATTCAGAGGGCTTCAATTGATAAACTTTGTAGAAGTATTGTAGAAGTATTTATTGACTTTAACTTCTTTTCGGCGCTGGTGATAGAAAGCAGAGGTTGCAATGTCTACAACACACACGGCACATTTATTTACAGTCCAAATGAGCAGTAAATTTGCATGTGTCTTCTGAGATTTACATGTAATGTTCATTATAATAAAAGGTGGAAATATGCAAATTTGCAAATGTTTTAAGCCTGTAAGGAGTTTAGAGTCTTATATTTTACTCTGTATTGGTAATCAATAATGTAATCAAGAGCATTTCTTTCTGTGTACCTGAGTGTCTAAAGAGCGTCTGTGTAAGGCTGGAGGTAAATGATTTACGTAAATGATGTACTATGGTAAGAAGGACTGTTCTCTGTAGATAACTCTCTGTAGATAATGTACGACTTTGTAACTCTTCTGAACAAACATCTTTTGGGACATCCAAAAGGATTTGACATATATCAAGAGTGATTAGAACAGTTAAGCATGGCATCAACCAACTCCAACTGGTCAAGGACTGAAAGCCCTGGGTTTATCTGGAAGCCCTGGAACAGAGAGAGGGAGTTAGTGTTACGGTTGGTGTGGTGGAGAGTTTTCGAGACGCCTTTTTCAGAAGGCCTATCACCTAGGCCTGATCAAAAACATGAGGAAAATTTAGAGCCTCCACACCTTGCACAGAATGACTAATTGTTACTTTAATGGATAAGAAGTAGCTCTGTTATTTTGATTTTATTTCAATGACTTTTCAGTTATCATGTTATATATTTTTTTAATCTCCCTTGTTCACCTTTTTGAATGATCTGTATCCTTATGAGCATTGGGGCTTGTGAATTGTTTGAATAAACGCAGTGCTAAAACAGCAGTTTTGGACTCTCGAACTACCAAAAAGACAGTAAATCACTTCAAGCCGAAACACTTCATCTCTGATCTATCAGAGATAAAAAATGTCTTAGACAACAGATAACATAACCATAACCGTTAATGTAATAGCTTCCTGTGAGGAAGCTTTTAGAAGCATTACATACTTCAGATGTCTGATTCCTATCACCACCAGTTCCGTAAACTCAGCAAATTCTTCTAGAATCAATACTGGCTGTAAGGCTTTGACTCAAGAAAGCCATCACAGTCAGAAGTTGCATCCCTCCTTGACCTTAAGCTATTGAAATGTTTCAGGCCATCTGTTCCTTTATTTATGTTCTCATGCCTTCCTGATCAATTACTCAGACCAGCTCCAGAAACCTAAGAGATAATTAGGCAATATCATCCACATGAGGGATGTACAGACGGTTTGCCTTCACATATTCAAAAAGAGATTCCAGATAGCAGAGAGGGTTTCCAGAACTTTGGCTAACGTTACCTACAAGTTCTAATAAAGATTTAAAGTTGTGTTAAAATGTTTTAATGTTTTAATAAATGTTTTAAATAAATGTCCGATAATGTTCCTACAAGGTTAAATGTTAACTAAGACATAATGTTTTAACTGCAACATTCAGAGGAAGTTTTGAGGTTGTTGTCAGGGCCACAGATTATGTTACAAGATAACAAAAGCGCAAACTTTATAAAGAACATTCTGGGAAACTTCCTGCTGAAAACATTAATGGAACACTGCATTGCATATTTGTTTTTAGAACCAACCATTTCTAGCTGGGATCCAGGCAGTACTCAAACATCATCAACCACTGCACGAATGCACTTAATTTGTTTGATGATTACTCACTCTAGCTCATTACTTGTTGGATTTGGTTTCAGCTTTAGTGCCCATAAACACTTAATCTTTAATAGATACAACTGAAGCACAGAGAAACTTCATGACTCCCTTGTGAGCCATTACATGTTTGTGGTTTGAAACAAATATATTAATAAAAGAAGCAATTAGAACCTCAAAATCAGCCACAGGAGCTGCTGAACCTTCTTTCCAGTGATCTGTTCACAAACACGGCTACTTATTTCTAACCCCTTCCTCTTTCATTTCTTCAGTAAAGAAAGAAATTTAGGACAGTTCCCCGCTCCCACCAACCTGGGATAGTCTTCCATTGCTAACAACACTAGAACTGATAAAGTCACCCATACAGCTCAAATTGTTTCTGTATAAACACATCACTTCTTTCAGCCCACTCAAAACACCATCCACGTCTTCCTTAAAGTTGTGCAGACCTTGGTAAGGATGTGGTTTGTGCATCACACAGTTTGGCACATCTTTGGCATGCCCAATCGCAATCACATCACTGTGATGTAGTGCTCACTGCTCAGTTACGCAATCATATTCGCCGCAGTAAACCTGAGAGGTTACTTGAAAATTGTGAGTAATATGTTTGTGAATGTGTGATAAATCTGGAGACAGAGGAAGACACAATGCATACCGGAACCAGTTAGCTTGGAAACCATTTGCTTTATAACACGGGGCCCTGTGTAAATCCCCTGCTGATACATACTAATAGTTAGCAAGCGAAAATACATAGTTAATGTTACTGGCTAAAGTCCTTTCAGAAGTATATGCATTAATCTTGTCAAATAATTACAGTACTACTAGTAATGTCACGCACCTGTAAAGGCACCTGCATTCAGTAGGCTGTTTCAGAGTTATTAGGTTCTGTAAATGCAATAAATACACCAGTGTATTGACATTAGAAGAAAATGTACTTTTGAATACTTCAGTATTTTAAAACAAAGTGCTCCAGAAATTAAACGCAGCTAAAAAATGGACCAAACAACTTCTACACATATTGCAGTAATATTTGACGAAGAGCTTCTACACTCAAGTGATGGAGCTCTGTACTTTGTCCACTTCTGATCACAGGTAGGGCAACCCTGAGGGATTGGTATAGCAGTATGTAAATTGATGGGTGTCAATATGAAGTCGCATTACCTCAGGGGATGACTTGTGGGTTGTCAGGTGTTATATTGTGAGTGAGGTTAAACACTGGCCAGTGTGCTCATGGCAAAGTAATGTGAATTATTGGAGTTCAAATGAGGCATGATAGAGGAATGCAGAACATGCAGGCCACAACATTCGTCTGAACTCTCCAAGATGCTCCATAGACCAATTCTGGACAACTTGGGCACAATGGCACATGCATTATCCTGCTGGAATATCCCATTATTGTGGGAGATGGACCAGTGGACCCAACCCATGTCATGAGATCACACCCCACATCAGTATGGAACCACCATTATTAACGCAACTGCCAACGGCTTGTAATAGTCGGACTGACTTTTGGCAAGTCAGTGTAGAGAAAGACAAACTTGTATTTTAGCTAGTGATGCCTCCACTGCCGCTCACACCTGCTCGTATCTCAAACTGATCTACATGTTGTGAGCCAGTGCAAACTAGCAAGCTAATTAAGTAGACTGTAGTGAAGGAGCCCACCGAAGTCGAAGATTTTGCTATGTACTTAATGATGCTAAAGCAACCCCCACCAAAAACATCTTGTGCCCATACAGTTCTAGATCAGAGATGATGCTGTGATGGAGTTTTCCTTCACATCTTTCAAACCTATCAGTCCTCAAATGGTAGAAATAGGGTAAATTACTCTTGTCTCTTGCAGCTCCTAATAACGAAAAAATAAAGGAACATCACAGCACAGTGCACAATTAGCCTGGTAGTCATCTAATACAACTGAACCAACCCTGCAACTTGGCAAATTGGTGGTTTAATGGATTCATCCAAACAAAAAAAAAAACATTTTTAATGAATGATAAAAGAATCACTGGTAGACAAACAATGCAAATAAACAGGCAGTCCTTCCCTTTAAGATGCAGTTCACGGGGCTGTAGACTGTTCTTCCCTTTAAATTTACTTCTAGCCTCCTCCAAACACTTTATTTCTAATCAGGCAGCAGGGTCGCCACCCTGCTCCTCTCTGAATTAAAGAGTGAGGGTAATCGAGCAATGTTAATTCATTAACAGGGTGTTCTATCGAAAATGGTCCAGCGTGACTTTGACCCCGCAGGGCTCATTGCCAGGCTCTGTCTTCAGGAGGTGAGCGAGAGATGGGCTTGTCGTGTCAGTGGTTAGAGTTGTGCGAGATAAACAAGGGGAAAGCACACCGGAGAGTCTGAGTTGTTTTGACACCTTGTTGCTCATTAAGGCAATGTGCTAGTGGCAGGAGACGCCCCTCTAAATAGCAAATAACTTCTCTTTCTTCCACCGCTCTCTGCTTCTCCAGAGTAGACCAATTTGTTGTCCACTAGTGTTTTAAAGATGGAGCATGTATAAATTTCATGTTTATGTCCAGCAGCTTTCATTATTGTGTTTATAGATCTTCTCACATTCTCTGTTAATACTCAGCTAATGCCTACGTGTTCTTCAACTTCCCAAATACAGTACAAGTCAAAAGTTTGGACAGCAAATTGTGGCTACTTTGATGAATCTAAAGTATAAAACGTATTCTAGTTTGTTTAACACTTTTTGGTTCACTACATAATTCCATATGTGTTCCTTCACAGTTCTGATGTCTTCATTATTAATCTACAATGTAGAAAATAATACAAATGGAGAAAAAACATTGAATGAGTCCTAACTTTTGACTGATGCTGTATCTGATACAGATACAGCATAAGATTAGCGTGAGCATAAGAGGGGGGCAGCATTAACATAGTATTGCTTTTGTAACAAAAACCTTGTATCTCTGAAACGGTAATGTTAAGCCTGTTTTTCAGTAGCAGTCATGAACCAACCTACTCCACAGCCAGTGTTTGGTTTGTCCAATTGGGCTACTATAGCAACATTGCAGTGCTACATGGCAGCCTCCATGGAAAAGGACCTGCTCTTATGTATAAATGAAAGGCTCATTCAAGCTTTCTGTATGCTATATTCCATTTCTGGAAATTGATTATAATACATTCTACACACTACTTCTTTAATATAATCATATTTTTTGTTGTTGTTAAATGTAAAAAGTACTGTAGCAATACCCTTATTGCTGATGGGATAAATGGAAATGTATGCACCCATTGGTTAGGATTTCAGGAGCTGAACTAAAGTATCAGGTTAACCTCTAATGTAAACAGGAACGGACAGTGAAATCTACAAGTCATATTTTGATTTTCATCGTGTGGGTCCAATGCTGTGAGTATATAATATCATTCTAGGTCTTCTGGAAATCTTAGATGCCTCAAAAATAAAAACATACGACAGTCAAATGTTATAATTTATCCTTGAATGGTCAGAAAAATGATTGTGTAAGTTGCAGCTAGTTTGGTGCTAACAGAATCCCAGAGGCGATAGCAGAACTAGGATCTAGTCAGGCTATTACATGCATGTAGTTAGCGTCACACTATGCTCTGCTGATTAAAGTCACCAAAAGCTTTTTAAGTGCTAATCAATGGCGTTACAGTTAGATGCTACTTCAGGCCCCAGATTTAGGCACTTTTTAGGGAAAAGGCTCCTACTGCCAAATGGTGTGAGAGCAATCAATAGATTGAATTCAATAGATTGAATCTGCAACAGGGCAGACATAATTATGGCAGAAATCCTAAATAGAGTCTAAATAACAATAGGGTGAATAGGGAGTCTACTTGAGAAATCTGAAAGGTTTCCATTATAATCATCAAAAGAATAGTTGAAAAGAATGAATCAATTGACAGGAATGAAACTTGGTTGGTAGGTTTGACATTGTGAGACATGCAAATGATTCAAATTACACGCTCGACCGTGCATGTGCATTAAGCAAGTATGGGCCTTATCGCTGTACCTGACTAAGCCAAGAGCCACGATTGCATTCAGCGAGCAGCGAGCAGCGATGCCCTTCATGAGTCATCCTGTTAGTGCCAGCACCTTTGGCAGACGACTGCATGATGCAGGACTGCATGCCTGCAGACTGTTATGACGACTGCCTTTAACACCACGTCACTGTCACCAAAGACTGCAATGGTGTCGTGCCAGACTGTCACTGAGTGACTCAGAATGGCAGTGGGTCATATTAATTGACGAGTCCTGCGTTTGTCTTGGTGGAGACGACCAATGAATCTGTGTGTGGAGGCACTGTGGTCAGCACCAAGATGAACGGTTTGCTGTCACGCATACCACATCCACAAGGTCTGGTGTCACTCCACCTCCACCCCTTCCGCAAAACCTGCAGGAACTGTGGGAGAATATTCAAGCTGCATGGGATGGATTATTGCAGGACACCAATAGGAACATCTACAACTCCATGCCGAGACGTCTGGCATGTTGAGTTAGCAAACACGGTGGCCCGACACCATACTGAGAGACACTATTTCTGTATGTGTAGCTCAATAAATATTGCCCATATCAGTCTAAATGTATCATCATTTATTGTTCCTGCTAACCTTTTCTTCCATCTTAATAGCATGGTAATCTGACATATCCACCTGGGTGCAACTATTCTTTTGATGATGAGTGTAGATAATATGCCATTAAGATGCTTTATGAGATATAACATGTTACATGAACGTAGACACAAGTAAATTAGTAGAATACTACATTCAGTTCTGTCTTTCTCTTATTGGACACAATTTCCACACAAGAACCCAATGTCTGATTTAAGAGGGGATTACACGGATTATAAGAATACCATTCATTCATAAGTCCAGTTGTGAAGGCAAGACCATCACGTTGTGTAATCTCGACAGGAGACTGAAGAGTCTAGAAGTCTAGTTTTGAGCTTGTAGCTCTGTTTTGTGTAATGTCCGTTATTTTTGTGCAGCTCATATTGAGAAAAAGGCAGCCAACGATAAACTGAAATTGCACCTGATAAATAAATTTGACTGGCCATCATAGCGATAGGTGCCTAAATGACATTGTACTCACTTGCTCTAGAGTAGTAAGGAAAAACTCACCCCTTTTTCATTAGTGAGAAAATGACACTGGGGCAGCAGCTGTATCATACCTTGGGTAATAAATGCAAATCAAATGCAGACAAGAGAACCATTGGACTCTGCAGGGAGCTGAAGGCCTAGTCCATCAGTCGTCATTGGACTTGTACAAAAACGTATGATATCACTTCTAACACTGCATCACATTTAGTCTATAATGACCTAGCAAAACTATATTTATGGTAAAGAGGTTTCCGCCATGTGCTGTTTTGAAAATAGCCTAAGGCTAACCAGTTTTCTGGGCAGACTGAAAAAACATAAGGGTCTTCTGAATTTTAGGCTTCTGAATAATACACAAACAAAGGTCATACAACATCTGTGTACGCATGATGAGATTGAGGTTGTGACCTCATACCCTGGAGACATGAATGGCTAGAAGACAGTAGGCCAAAGTTTACTGGGTTCTGTTTGCTTAGACTGGAAGCATTCAATCTTCAAACTTGGCAAGTCCACTCCATCGCTCTATTTGCCCCAGGAGGGCACCAACAGACTTGTTATACCATGGCTTTCCACGTCAAAAGCCGGAGCACATATTTCTCTTTCATTTCCTCTGTTTTTCACTTCCTGAAATACCCTTAGTGGTTTTATTAACCCTCCTATGGTTCCCTATGGTCTATATAACTTGAAAACACATTTATTTACGGTTTAATTTAAAAGCAGACTGAAAAACGGGTTAATGCACCCTGGATGACTTATGATTGTATAGATTGGTATGTGTGCTAATTGTGTTACTATGGGAAAAAGTTGGCATGTTTCCCATTGAAAACACAGGCTTTCTCGGGGGGGCAGGGTGCAATCAAAACCAATGGGGAAAAAGTCAGAAGCGCAAATGTGAAAGTAATTTATTGTAAGAATCTAATGCAGAACATTATAACGCTAGTCGTCTGTGGGTTAAAAGATAGTAAAACCAGTTTCATAAACACTACATTTGTAATACTGTATAACTGAAGGTAAAAACAACCTCTGTTTGAACTGCCACTGGGTCACAAGTCTTGTTTTTCATCAACGTTCACTAGTAAAATGTAAATGAGTACTCTAATGAGCATCACTACTGAACTGCGTGCTGCTGTCCCCGCACCTCAAGCATGTTGAATATTTTAATTATTTAGTCACATTTAAGAACTTGTTATTTTGCTTTACTGGGTTGAATTTTAAGAGATAAATGTTTGCAACACTCAAATGAAACACGCACCGCATCTTGCTTTGAATTTCATAACTTTAAGCCTTTTAATTATTCAGACTTGATCTGTTTTTTGGACCAAGATACAATATTGAAAATTATTTCATGGCATGTGAAGGGCATAGGCAGTGTTTACATATTTTCAAGCCCCTTTTCAAACACCCCAGAAGAAATATGCAGTCAGTCTCAGGTGTTTTGGATGGGAACTTTTGTTGAGGGAAAAAAAAAAATCTTCTTGCCCAACACATGAATGCAGAGGTTGCATTTCCCCGCTTAATCTGTTTAATAAATAGCATTATAGTAACTAATGCTAACATAGTGTTTATTTAATGCTAACATAGATTTTCTGTAGTGGCCCAGGCACCCTATGCTATAACAATAAGAGCCCTTGGGGTGGACATGTATCACCACTACCTTTGTCAAAAAGATCAAACTGTAAAATGCCATAAATACCATTCGTTCTTAATTAGAAGCAATATGACTACAATCTTCAGAATAAATATGAGTAGACTCCAGTTAGAAGCTAATGCTGGCACTCGTATATATGCTATATACTGAAATTGTGTACAAGAGCTATTAATATGGTTCTTTTTCCAGGTTTTTTGCAGATGGTATAGCAAACAGTAAACCATATAAAACATAGTTAGACATAACTCGTAATCGCAAAGTTCAGTACCAAAGCATACAACAAATTCCATGTAGACAGGACACATAAATTAATTGTTATTAACTGTTGTTATATATGTTTGCGTGCTGTATAATTAAGGTCGGGCTGGATAAAGTTTTGTATACCTCTAATCTAAATATATATAGAAATTTCAAACAAAAAAGGTGACACAAAGTCAGCCTGAGAATCTTACAAATGCTAAAATCCTATGACTAATTTGTAAAGTGCATTTTAAAACAATTACCAAATGCAAAACCTATCTATTAAAAAACTAAAGTGCATTAGCTTAACAGAGGGCAGCACGGTGGCGCTGTCGCGTCACAGCAAGAAGAGCCCGGGTTCGGTACTCGGCTGGGGAGTCCGTGGTCCTTTCTTTGTGGAGTTTGCGTGTTGTCTCTGGGTTTGCATGGGTTTCCTCCGGGTGCTCCAGTTTCCTCCCACAGTCCAGAGACATGCAGTCAGGTGAACTGGAGATGCTAAATTGCTCCTTATGTGTGGGTCTGTGTGTCTGTCTGGAGATGGACTGATGGCCTGTCCAAGATGTTTCCTGCATTCCGCCCAGTGACCACTGGGTTAGGCTTCAGCACCCCCACGACCCAGAAGGATATGCGGCTCAGAAGATGAAAAAAATAAAATTTTTCACTTCTTCTTTTTTTTTTTTTGTAACTTTTATATAGACATACCACTTAGGTTTTTTTCAGTGACTGGTCAGACTGATAAGTTGGTCCAGCGCTTGCTAACATTTGATTGCCCAGTGGCCAAGCAATCCCTACATATCTGTTTTAATCAAGCACTAGGATTTAGCATGCAATGTGGATGTATGGAAAATGAGAAATATACTGAAGTAGGGGGGCAGCTCTGTCCTACTGGTTTCTGGAAGCAAGAATTATGACTGGAGCTCTCATAATGTAAAAGATATGGGCCAAAACCAACACTGTGATGTAGCGCCCCTTCAGGCTGATCAGGTACATCAGGTACAGGTTTAAGCGAGAGAGAGAGTGATTGATTGTTTGAAGGTAAATTACTTGACTAAAATGTGAGACTTTTTGAAATGTGAGACTGAAACTGAGGGGTCTTGTGGTTAAGAAGTATACTAGAATGGCTGTGATGGAAAAGGAAATCTGTGCCCTGCAGTGCAGTTTGTACTTCACAGCAGGGGAGCAGCGTCATGCCAGGGTATTTTTTTCATTCTCCTTCTTGATTTTCTCTTTTTCCTTGACTCATCTGTCATCAAGTTCTTTCTGATGCTCAAGCACTTTCTGGTTTAAAGTAAGTATGTCAACCATTACACAAGTTTGAAAGCTCAAATTATTTTGTGGAAAGAAAAAAAAATGCACTGTCACTTCAGAAGAAATTGAAAATTAGGTGCAAAAAGAAGCTGTATATTCTCAGCTGCAGGGGCTTTGGCAATAGGACTTACGGCTGCTGTTGATCAGGAGTACTACTAGTGAGGAGCTGCAGCTGCAGTCTTTAAAAATGAAGGTATGTCCTGTAACAAAAATGAAAGAAGGCAGAACATTAAATAGTAAATGCTTTCAGAGTTTTGAATTGAAGCAAGATGTCCGAGACCACTGAAGATAAAGTAACATGTGCTGTGGTACCTTGAACTGGATTTCTAGTGACTTTACAAATGTATGTATAATTAAATCATTACAATGCAAACAAATCCTTTCAGAGTGGTTTGACACAAAATGCTCCGTTCTACTGAAACTCAGAATTGTTTGCAATGGTGGTGATAAGGACCAGATGTCTAAATGGTTTAATGCCTTTTAAAATCACCTCACAGGCAGATAATACACAAAATGGTCACAACTACGCTAGCTGATGTCTGACACATTATTTTATGATAGTTCTGCGACATTGTGTTGGTCTAAAGCATTTTTTTTTCTGGAACACACTGATGGAGGAGAGGTACATTCAGGGTGCTGAAAGGCAAAATAGTCTCCAAAGAAAACATATTTTTGTCAGACCTCTGTTACCAAAAAGGAGCGAGTTCTAGGGGCATGGAGCAAGTCTGGAAAATGCTCTATGACCAAAGCTGCAGAGGTTAAAAGAGGTAATAGGAAGCATCATAGCTGTGATTTTGTCTTTTGGTCCTCGTTGCATCACAAACAATGCAGTTTTGCCACCAAAAAAGGGCTATTATTACTTATTATTATTATTACATATAAAATGAATAGCACTAAGCCACTCCCACTTCTCATTAACAGGTCCAAATTCCCCCTGCTTTTTTTAAAATGAAGGATATAGGAGTAATATGTAAACATTGTTTACATATTTTTCAACATGAACTGTTCACTTCCCTGTCCACACAGCCCATACAGTCCATATATGAAAACTATGCTGTAAAAACAGCCTGTTTTAAATTCATTGTTTCTATGATGTCAAAGGAAGCGACTCATTTACAGTATATACGTACACCTATTCAGCTGACAGCAGTTTAGCTCCGCCCACTCATACTGAAGTTCAAAAGAGTGTTTGGGCTCTGAGAGCATTTATGAATAAGGCAGGACAGCCAATCAGAACACAGCTCAGTCTTAGAGGCACGAATCATATACAGCCTGTTTAATTACAAGGGATAAAGAGTGGTGGGATCAAATACAACTTAATTCTAAAAGATAAAGAGAGGTGGGAAAATGGCCACATATAATGAATTGTGGCCATGCTTTATACATAAAATGACTCGTATGTTATAAATGTACCTGAATGAGAAAAAAATAAAATGCACAAAAAGTAGGATATGGGCCCTTTAAACTGATACCTTTGATTTGTGCATTGTGTGTCAGTCTCATTCAGTGTTTCTGAACCGTGGTCCTGGAGGCACCCTTCCCTGCACACCTGATTCAGCTTATCAGCTCATTAAGAAGCCTTTTCAGAGTTGCAGAGGGTGGCGAAACGGGGGATCCACGAAAATGTGCAAGGCGCTTCCAGGACCGGGGTTGAGAAACACTGGTATTATTAACGATAATGGCCAGATTAGCACGTTAGTCCTTCACATTAAGATGCGTCTTAAGCATGCTTCCTCAGTACAGTTTGAAGAGTTACATGCTAACAGTGAGTTCATGTGGCAGAATCTGCGTTTAATCCTGAACACTAGCTGCCTTCTCTGAAGCTCGCGTGCAGCTCTCTCGTTTAAAATTCAAAATCCAACGGAACTCTTAACGGATCACCGCGAGCCCGACCCAATGGTCAGTTTAAAGTCAACGTTAAAGGGAATCAGTGTTATCCGGCGCTGGTTTAAACCACGAACTCTGGCTAAAGGTGAGGAAAAAATAACATAATTTGAGTAATTTTATATTTAATTCAAGTCAGCCAAGCAAATGTATCTAACGCTAGCAAGGGGTGCGTTTTCCAGAACCATAGGTCACAAAAACTGGGTGAAGTT
>CM067477.1:13973994-14037511 GCA_034552555.1 Semaprochilodus insignis | reverse complement strand
ATATATATATATATATATATATATATATATATATATATATATATATATATATATATATATATATAAATAAAATATAGTGTATGTATGTACACAATTTTTTCCCAATGAATCTATTAAGTGTTTGTTTCAGTAAGAAGTAAATTTAAATAACTGCTTAAAACTTTAATTTGAACAATCATTATCAAACTACTTAATGCTTGTGTTTACATTATTATTAGTTTCTTTATTATTAATTAAATAATAAATAATAATTAATTAAATTTAATTTAATTAAATAATTCATTAAATGCTGATTAAAAATGATTGAAATGATGATTGAAAACAATAAATTTAAATGAAAGAAATTCAGTGATATCTGATGCATGACTAAAGTTTTCTGCATTCCTGTCTTTTAGTAACCACTGACATACTTGCGAGTTGTAGATTTTGCTGATGACCTGCAACTTTATTGTACATTTATTTAATTACAGTGTTCATATTAATGCACTGTATTTAGCTTCTCAGAAATGTTCTTCACTTCCAGTAAACATTATATAGTCTTTACCAAACTGTTTAGGGTTGGTATTTTAATACTCACTTACATTACAAGTAGAAGCTGAAAATGTGTTGGAACTCAGGTGCTGTTTGTTTCATCTGTGCAGTGTTGCCATGTTGCTGTGAAGTGCCATCTCCACTTTTACATATCCTGTAGTGTTATTCACAGTTGAGACATGCTTTCTTGTTATCTCCTTATGTGTTGCCATTGTTTAGAATTTTGCCTTAGCTGCAAATGATTTCTTCTTATGATGCTTCGACAGCTATGTTCTTTTTATATATATTGGGTGTATTTAGATATGTTATATTTAGTAAATGTTATGTTGTAATATAGTTATCATACAAAATAACATTTAATATGATACTCAGTGTTGATGATTTGGTTGACTAATACCTGTAGCCTTTTTTATGGCATTACGTTTGACACACCTTGTTCAGCTCCTCAGGTAATTGACGGGTTTAGTTGGTGCGATTAAACAGAGAAATGAACAAACTGTGCTGGATGCTGGCACTCAGTTCCCCACTTTTGCTTTATGTGAATCTCGGCATTATCCTCAGCTTCTATCTTTTCACTTCACGCCTGCCTCCTTTCAGAAAGATTTTCTCTTCCTCCCTTTCAGTGTCACTGCTGTTTCCTCGCATCTCGTTTTCCCCAAAAGTGCCTTGCTTCTGTCAGCTGTGAGTCTAGTTAATTGGAGCGGACAGAGGCCACTTCAGTTCTTAATAATCACCTTTGACGGCTTTGGTGCCTCCTCCTCCTCACCGTTGTTCCATAGCACAGTCACACTGAGCGCAAGTCTGGCATTATTGCAGAAAAGATGTCAGCGTCTACTTTTCAGCATTTAATTTTTGTTAGTTTCTGACAAGGGGGGGGTTTGGAGTTTTTTTTTATTTTTTATTTTTTTATTTTATCACCCCCATTTTGGGTGAGAGCTCAAACACTGTTCTAGTTTAAAAACAGCCGGACTTAGTAATTAAGTAATTAGCCTTGTTAGATTATTGAAATATTTTTCGTTTATGTAATCCCAAATCTGAATCTGTGTGAATAATTTACTATAAAGAGAAATCCAGAAATCACAAATGGGACCATTAACTCTGAACTGCTAGCAACAAATTTCCTGGCTGGGTTCAGATGAAACATGAGCAAGGTGAAAATGACCAAGGGAACATGATTCCTAGACAGAGTGTGCAACACATTAGCTGATCTGAATTGGTGATCTGTTCTAAATGGAACAGACAGCTGATTTCATTGAAGAAGAATGAGATGAGCTTTCGTTTAAACACGTCTTCATACACAAAACCAATAAATATGACCATGTTTCAAGAGTAGGTCAGTTACTAACTGGTATAATTGAGTAAGATATTTTGTTGGTATCTATTGCTTTGATTGCTGTTCTGATGTTCAACTTGAGTTATATGGTAGGGTGATGGTTTCTGAGACTACACCTTCAAAAGGTGACTATCTTTTGACGAGTGAGTGTGGACAGGCTAAAAACTTTGTCTGCAGCTTCTTATTTGCACTAGAAGGTGCTGCGTCCCATGCTGAAGATCAGAGAGACAAGTCAAGGTGTGAAGGAGAACAAAGTGTTGGGTTATGAAAATGCCATGAAAAACAGAAGAAAGAGTACAAAAATACCTGTATGCACATGGAAAGATCCAAATGTATTTGTGATCAAATCTTTTTATATTAACCTATAGGTTTTTTTTCTATTACCACTACTACAGTAACTGAAAAGGAGTTTTCAGACACTTTATTTAATATATTTCCAGTGCATATTTCCACCTCAAATTTTTTAAAGTACATCAGAAGACATTGTGTGTAAATTTGATGGTTATATTTGCAGTGTAAGTACAATAAATAACAAAAACAAGTGTCTGAATACTTGTTTTCCCTTCTTGCTTTAACCAATACCGCTAGTACTTGTCTACTGGGGTCGAACTTCAAGGTCTATTAATATATTTTCACAGGAGATATAGGATGAGATGATGTTGTTTATGGTGATATACTTTGATTTGCGTTGAAAATGCGTAGGCTGTTTCCTCCATATAGCTGTGCCAGTGTTTGTATGTCTCCTCTCTCACATGCTCTGCACAACCCTGCTCTTGGCTCTCCCTCTGCACACAAACACTACCCCATCCTCACATCCTCACAAGTTCTTTTGTAACATTGAGGCAGTCACGGCACCAGTACTCACTCAAGATTTATAATCAGTTATGTTTGTTACCAGCATCTGACCTGGACTGCTCATCCTGCTGTTTAACAGAGTGTCACCGATCCTCAGTTTCAGTTTAATTTTTTTTGTACAAAGTTTTAGCCACTTTGTTAGCTATGGCTCATTATTCCTCCTAATAAACAGTGTGTACCTCTGTCTCCTTATGTCCACAGATTGTGGTTTTTTTTTATTTATTTATTTATTTTTTTTGACAATTCAGTTGAGATATAAACAATGTAATTCAGAGCAGTTTAATATAAAATGGCCTATGCTAGAGAGTCAGTACTGTTGGAAGGGGGGCTGAGGGGCCAGACGTTTGAAGCATTGATTGCCTCTAAAGGCTATCTCACAAAGTTGCTGCCTGAAATGGTTAAGGATAAACTGCCAGAAGCCTGAGAAATTATTTTGCAATGATTCTACAGGATGATTTTAACATAAAATATGAGACAGGCTGGAGGGGGATATGCAGGAAGATGTAAAGTGAAATAAACCCATTTAGTTCTCGTCAGAAAACAGTGCATGGTTTATCATGTATTTAGACAGGGAATTTTGGGATTTATTTGACACCGTTTACAGAATGTTACAATCCAGACAGAATGAGTAATCTAGTATGATTAAAATGAAACTTAAAACAAAAAGGCACATTAACCTAATTGAATCGTTTATCTCTTGCCATGTAATACGAATTACTCTGTGGGTGGAAGTGAATTCATTTTAAACCAGTTCCTGTATGGTGCTGATTTTAATCTCTGTGGTACTTTTTCAACCACAATGGTAACACTATATGCAAACAGTAAACCAAAGGCTTTCCTGTGAGGTCAGAGGATGTGAAACTCCTTTCAGAAGCTGTTTATCGCTTCTTTGACCTGTGGTGGGAAACCACGATACCCTTATGTTGTTGCATTCTGCCCACATAAGTTATTCTTTTGCAAGTGGTGTAAGAGAAATTGTAGTGGTCATAATAGTTCAGTTGATTATTTGTTCATGTGCATTACTTTTGTTGATGTTGTATGAATAAGCAAATCCAAATTGTTTGTTCCACTTGGCCTCTGCTTTAATCCCCTGCATGTGGGGATAAATGATCTTGGCCATTTAGACATTTCCTGAACTAGATATATGGATCCCTTGAGATTCTCTGTAATAGGTGTTGAGGTTTTTGCCAAATATTGGCTAACCAAGCTGTAACCAATGCTACTTTAGGAAGAATTGTTTAGAGTCTCTGAGAAGAAGTGGTGGCCAAAGAAAGCAGTTAGAGGACACTGACCTTTGATAAATGAACAAACTTCATTTATGTCCCTTGGGAGAGGATTTTCCAGGAGTTTACTAATAGTCCATTGGGGAATTATGTTTATTTAGGTTGTGGCTTTTACAGCAAGTAAAGATAGCCAGCAGTCGCTAGCATATTAAATGTGAGTCAGAACCTTTTGACGCATTTGAGATACTTTTCCAACAGCTCTGCACACTCAAGTTCAAGTTCTGCGATATAGACAAGCCTAAGCCACAAAGTTAATTACCTCTGCACTTGACCTTGGTGAGTTGTTATTGATATCAGATCATTTAGCTAACATTAAATCTGGTTTTGTTATTCATGTCATGAATTTCAACTGCAGCCTCATGACTGAAAGTCTTGTAAGTAACCCTGCTAATGCATGATTGCACCTCATAGTTACAGTAGTGGAATTTGAGTTTTCTTACTGCTTTGTCTAAGTCCCTACAAGTCCTGACTTGCTTTGCCTTAATAAATGAGTGAATCATGAACAGTGTGGCTGTGCCGCCCAACTCCCCTCCCCCACCAACCCAACCAGCAGTTGAACCATGAAAAGTGGCAGCTGGGTGAGTAAAGGACACAGGTGTAAAGCTTGAGTGAAAAGGTGCCAGCGGAACCCAGGTGCAGTTTGACACCTGCTGATAACGCCAATTTTCCCCTTTTGAGGTGGTTCAGAGGACTTTGCCAACAGAGCTAATTGCATTCAGGATAGGTCATTGGCAGGAAGTAAGCAGTGCTTTGGTTTAGATGTATATGATATGGTTACATTTCCGTACAAAAGAGATTAAGTGAGACTTGTATACGCTGCTTTTCTAACCCTGTTATCTCCCATATCTCCCATTTTTATTTTTTCCCCTCTGTCGTATGTTTCTTGACTGTAGTTTCTCTGTGTTGTGTACTTTGTATTTTGTTCCTCGCTCCTTTTAATATCCCATGTTTTTGGTGCATGGTTGATATTAAAAAGAAAGTTTTGGCCTCTAATGAATGTCAGCACGCTGTAAGTTTGAAAATGCAGGCACTGAAGCATGTAGCTTTTGAAAAGACACAAACAATGGTCTTTCAATTTGTGCCATCTGGACAATGGAATGGGGGCGATAGTTCTTAGACAACCCAACACAAACTACAGAGTACTCAGTCATGATGCAGTCATGCTATTGTGCTATTGTCACTCAGTCCTAACCCCTGTGTCCATTTAGTGGTGGATTCATTGTCTGATTGCCACATGTTGGTGCGTACCATCGTTCATGACACTGAGAACAATTTAATCACAGTAAAAGCACAGAAGGGACTTTGGGGGAGAGCAAGCCTCTGACAGATAAAAGCATTGTGGATCCGGTGCATAGAAAAACATGATAATTATCACAGCACAGTGAGGGAGGATGAAAATGCAGAGATAGATGAGAAGGAATGCATCACTGATACTAAAATTGTTCCCTTTTAGGCAGAAGACTGTTTCTTTATATAGAAATAATTCCAGGTGTTGGTGAATTCTGGGTTGGCACCAGTGCTTTTCTGAATAAAGATTATGTTCACTGTCAACAATGATAAGTGAAAACCTTAAAGTATTTAGTATCACTCTAATTTCTAAGAGGATTCAGTTTATTTCTAGGCATTATGGGCTTGTTTCCTGGATGGTGCTTTGGTGAATTACCGTTGAACATTATATTAGTATAGGATTAGATGTTGTCAGTTAATTTATTATTTGATTTTTCTGCCATAACAGATTGCTTATGTTAGGAAGCATACAAGGAAGTTATACAGCTGTATAGTGTGAGAAGAATTATAGCTTGCATTTCAGGATGCTTTTGCTTGCCATGATATATGTCTGTAGTGTTTTTATTTGGTGGCAGACCCATTTGGGGAAAACATCTGACCTATATTGCAGCTGTAATTTAAATTTTGATTATTTACTATAAGGCTCCAGGCCTGATTGTTGGACATGAAGACCAGCGGATCCTCTTTTTCTGGTTTGAGGCCTGAACACTGCACACAGTGTGCCAGACAGCCACTTAGTTGTTATTGTGTGTGTTCACAGCAAATGGGTGCTCAGTCTTATGGGGCAAGACATCTTGTAAAAGAGCGCTGGGGTGCAGTCATGAGAATTGTGGGCTAAATATGGGTGGGAATGTTGTCGTATTAAGGTGCAGTCCTCATGAAGATGGAGGTCAAAGTAAGGTGGCAACGATGCGCTTTTCAACATTATCTGACAGACAGCAAATCTGTTGTGAGCTCATGGATGTAAAACGAGATAACATGGCTTAAATGTTCTCTCCAAACATTTAGTTAAGTATGAAGTAAACATAACCTCTTCAGTAAAAACCAGCTTCATTACCTAATGTTTGCATTTTTCTGGGTAGCTTGTTTTGCTCGTCTTGGTGGTAACAGTCTGGACATTAAAGTAGTGCAGGCTAAATAAATTGTTGGTTTTAGAGGAGCAATAACCCAATTGAGCGCCAAAAGTTGACCCAGTGAGATAAATGAATGTTTGGTTGCATTCAGTGGGTCTAACTCATCAACAGGCAGTTCATAAGCTTACTGCTATTGGATTAAATTTCCCAACTTGAAAGTAATTACCTAGAACAAAAGTCAGTATAATTCAGAGTTCAAATCCTGTAATTTAAATATGCCATTTTATATTCCAGGATATAAAAATTATGATGCATCTTTATTTTAAATGCTCTACCTTTTCAAAATACACCTAGCCAACCTTCCACTTTGACAATCATCTTTGCCAGAAAAAAAAGGAATAGATACATAAAATATGCATTTACTGAATGTTTGATCTATTAGTGCTTCAGCATTTTGGATTATGTTGCATGACTTGCAAAAACCTGCTTTAAGCCAGCTTTGCTTTATGTTTATTCAGTTCCACTGTGAAATTTCAATAGAGATGTACACAGTTTAATCAAAGGGTTCAGTTTGTGTTTTGTTTGTAAGTAGATTGAGGAAATAATGTAAATGATGCAAATATGCACAGGTGTCTGTGTGCGTGCCTCTGAATGCAAATGATGCTTGTTTAGTGCTTGATTTAATTAGTACAGGTCCTAGATATTACAGGTGTGCATGTGTGTATCAAAGTGCAAGTACACTTTGTCGGATTTAACAATATTATATAAAATGTGTGAATTTTGTAATGCATAAACACTAAAAATCAACCTCTTTGTCCTTTTCTGTTTTTTTTACTTTATAAATTATCCATACTTAGTTTTGCAATAAATGGCTGCAGATTACATATGCCATGTTAGCCATTAAAAGTGAAAACAACCTTTATGACTCAGTAACTTCTAGCAGCTAACAGCATCGGATATTACAAAATGAGTCCTAATGTGAGGCTTTATGATCCTGCCTATGTTTTCATAAGCCTCTCTCAAATTCTCTGCTGACATGTGAATTAAGCTCCCTGTGCACACATCCAAAAGGTCACCCTTCAGTGGCTTATTATTAAGTAATGAAGGCTGCACGGTTGGCCTCCACTCTGTTCATGTGTATTATATCACGCTTTTACCGACTCAATAAATCACTACCATTGTTGCTGCTCTGTAATGTTGTTAGGCAAGGAGTAGCACAAGTGATGGTTAACATTTAACATTTGTACCAGCTTGTGTGCATACAAGAAAATTTAAAAAGAACATTTAGGATGAATTTGCCATTATCTCACAGTTATGGTTTGCATTAGATGTACATCTGGTATAAATACATTACTGACAAAATCAGTGACTGTTTTTTGGATGCATATCTACATTATCTCCTAGATTTAATAAAGATTTCCCACCTGACTTTGTAATTTAGTCTGAAAGAGTGCTTAATTTGGTTTAGGCAAGTTTACTTTGAGTTGGACCTTGGACCTAATATTTATATCTGGCATATGTATTTTATGATTCACAATGGATGAAGGTATTGATTCAAAGCTCACTTGTGATAGAACCCACTGGGCAATCGGCATGAATACATGTTAGTCATTGCATTCTAACAATATACAGTACTGCAGAAGTCAGAGACTATCTTTCATTGATTTGGCTGAGGATTGTACTTACTGAGAAAGGGAAATGCAAATGAAAAACTCCTGGTGTCCTTGGAACAATAGACTGTCCAGCCCAGAGCCCTGACTTCAACGTGATTGAAGGTGTTGGGGATTAATAACATGGATAATGAAAACCAGAACATGCAAAAGCAATACTGGGATTAAACATTAGGAATATATAAAATAAATAAAGTGCTCTGACTTTTGCACTTTCTGTCTGTCTGTAGGTATGAGAGAGAATGAGAATAAGCTAAAGATGTAGAGACGTTAGGTTGGAAAAATGTTTATTTCTAGCCAGAGCCCTTCATAAAGTAAGCCCTTTGTCACTTCAGCCGGCCCTTTAATTGTTACAAGGAACAGTTCAGGCTCCAGAGTGTAACTGAACATGTACCTTATCTTTGAGAGTGAGTGTGCATGGGGGGAGGGTTGGGAGAGTACATTGCTCTACTTGAGGAAGGTGGAGATGGAGATAAGGGTGCTTGCAAGGGCACATTCGATTTACCAAACAGCCTCTTGAAGACCTGTTGGGGAAACACAGTAAAATGAAGTGTGCTACCTCTGAAAGGGAAAAAAAAATGTAATCAAAACGCAAAAAAGCACATCTTCGCTCCTGTTCTACCTCCTAGTTCTTAGTTCTTTGTACATCAGAGTTTTCTGTCATCTGAGGTTTTCAAGCGAAATAGCAAACAATACTTTCTATTTGACTTTCTTTTAGTAGAGATGTGAGAGCAATGCAGTTCTGTGGTTGTATGCAATTTTAAGTATACTTTTATGATAATATACAGATTTTTTTTTTTGTTATGTTTGTTTTTGTTTGTTATATGTAATATGTTAAGCTATGAATAGCCATGTGTCTGTGGCCTGCATGTACCCCTTATTCAATGCCTTTTGAGATGTAATACTAGACTCAGCAAATTTATTGCCTTAATGGAGATGAGAAATAAGCCTCTATAAACACTTTGTGCTCAGGTGCTCCTGCTTGATTTGTTTTTTTTTCCCCAAAAAAATAATAGCGTAAATACATCTCTATGAAGGCAATGCAGTGATGCACTGCCATTAGGGAATGGTCACTGTGCTCTGGCACAGGGGCGTGCTAGTCTCTTAAAAGAAGTAAGAGGAGTTCATTTGATCAGAGACCGCAGTAGTATGCCTAACCACAGCTGTGTACATGTATTCCTTCTAAGCCTGCTCCTTTTTACAATTGCGCTGCTCTTTACCAGGTTAGCACCTGTGCCCATGGCTTAGAAAACATATCTGCTGATGCTGAGTAATTGTGCCTTACTGTAGCCGTATTGTAGTGTTATCAATAAAGTAGAGCACCACATCTCCTGTACTGTAATGATGCCTATAAGAAAGGAAGAAGTCTGCTCTTAATAAATCAGAAACACAGATACTGTGGCTAGGAAGCAGTTCAGCCCATACCTCAGTGTACAGAGGTTAACATTAGGTGGGCAAACTTTGTCTGAAGTTAGTTTCAGCTTCTACAGTGATAAATTTAGTAAAATAATAATAATAAAAAACAAAACAAAACAAAAAAAATTAACCAATTTTCAACTTGCCCCAAATAGTTGACAAACTAAGACAAATCACATAAGCAAGTCTTCTTGACATCGATCACTCATTTTGAGTAAGCAAGTGGGTGGTGATTTTAAACCATGATTGGTGGCATCAAACAGGGCTTGGCTGATGTGTGTTTTTTTTTTTGTTTTTTTTTTATTGAATTATTGCTTTAAGACATATGTAGAGTTACATGGAGTTGCATTGCAATATTACTGTCACCTGTACTAAACTATTCCTTTTACATTTGTGATGCTCCTTTTTTTTTTTTTTTTTTTAATAAAGTGGCAGGTTACTTTTTATTTTTGCTCCACTTAATTTTTTTGCACGCGGCCTTTCATTTCAAGCCCTTGTCCTACAGCACTTAACCACAGTGTAAGGCTACATTAACATGTGAACTCTATTCACATGATATTTGGGAAACAAAAAAAAACACTGTTTAATAGTTGCATTTGCACCCAGTGTTAAAATAGGTGCACACAGAGCTACTATTTTCCCGTGCATTATCCAGATAAGCAATTTAAAAGTGTATTCGTAACTAAGAGGTGAACAATTTTTAGGTGGCACATGCCGGTCCACCGAATGCCCTCTAGCTGGACTGCATTTGCACCTAACTAATATTCAAACCTTTCCACCCCAGATTACATCCAAAAGCTGTTACTGAGAAATGGGAATAAACAGAAAGAAAGAGTGTTTGCATTAGATATCTGAAACTGGTGATCTGAGATGTAGAATAACTTGTATGTACTGATGAGTCTAAATCTTTAGAGGCAACAGCTTGTATGCACCAGAAGCGACATAAAACATTCTTTGAAACATGACTACAACAATCAAAGTGGTATTTTCAGAACAATGGACTAGCCATGTATTACGGCACTTACCTTCTTTAAATTGAGCTGTAGAAATAACCTTGGATTATATCATTGTGTGTGATAATTGACATGTTGGTGAAAATGCTAACGCAAACCGTTTTGTGAGGGAAAGTAATGATGGACTCTGAAGTGCTTACTTGTGTTCTGTGTGAGTTAAATCAAGATGATATATAATTACTTACAAAAATATACACACACACACACATATATATATATATATACACTATGAAGTTGACCGTTGGTTGTGAATTTCCAAGGTTATGGTAATGTTAATGACTCAGCCTTCACTTTAGACAAAAAGGTAAACAAAATGATGACTATATTAAATATTTTAACATTTGCACCATACTGTTTTCTAGATTAAATGTGGGGCATAATTAATACACCCACTCTCAACTTTGTAATTTATGCTGAGATTTCTTGTTCTGTGCAACTTACAGACCCCCTGGCATTAACCCATCTCTCTGTGGAAAACGAGTCACATCTGAATTGGGCTTTGAAAGTGTGAGAAACATCTTTGCAGATTTTTTTGAAAATCTTAAAGCAAGTCTCACAAAAACAATTAAGCTGTATTAAAGGCAGTGTTACGTCTGAAATCATATTTAGTTGTTGAGACATTTGCATGTACACTCATCATCAAAAACAAAGTTGCACCCAGATGGAATTAACTGACAGGAATGAAACTTGGTGGGTAGCTTTGACCTCATGAGACATGCGAATTGTTCAAGGTTCATGCTTGGCCACGCATGTGACATAAGCAAGGACAGGCCTCATCACTGTACCTGACTGACTATATAAGGTTGTCCTGTTGCTTGTGCTTTCCATTCTGACTCTGTGCTGTTGTTTTGGTGGCATATTTTGCAAGAGAAGAATTCCAAAGCAATTTGAGTAGTCGTAAGAGTTGGAGAGGGGTCACATCGTAGGGCTCCGGTAAGTGGATGGTCTTATCGTATTGCATGCCATCCTGGACGTGGGGATAATTCCATAGCACGTCGTTGGTGGCAGTGGATGGACGAAGGCAGGCACCAGCATCATGAAGGATCCCAACAGTGACCCAACAGCCACGATTGCAGACATTCAGCAAGAAGAAATGCCATCCATGAGTAATCCTGTTAATGATAACCCCTCGTGGCAGGTGGCTGCTCAATGCAGGACTACATACATGCAGACCATTACAAAGACTTGACACCGCATCAATGTCGCCAAAGACTGCAGTGGTGCCAGACTGTCATGGAGTGACTCAGAATGGCACGGGGTCATCTTCAGTGACAAGTCCCGCTTTTGTCTTGGAGGAGACAACCAATGAATCCATGTGTGGAGGCACAATGGTCAGCGCTAAGATGAATGGTTTGTTGTCCAGTTAGGGTCACAGAAAAGCTCGATAATGATGTTAGTTCTGTATGAGATGTGGAGCAGGCTAGGAGTTCTGGACAGAGAGCTGTCATTCCAACTGCTCATTTAGCCCTGTCCACACAGAAGTCATGTATCATATTTATACCTACTGTAATTTTTTTCATTCAAACTTTGCTGGATGTTTAATACAACACTCAAGTTTAGCGTCATGCAAACATTTTTTATTTTTATTGTGTTCCCTGGGGTTTTCATGGCCAACTAGCCTGAAAAGGACATACATGAAAAAGTTGTCCCTGACTTTCATACAGAGCTGTAGGTTCCTTTTCAAAACAGAATGTTTTAACAAAACAGGTTAGCTTATTACATTAAACAACATGTTGCTTGTTATGCCTGATCTGTTGGGTAGATCACAATGTTCCGCTCACGGACATTGTGAGAAATGTTTTTTTTCTCTGTATTTATCTCACCATATTGTTCCTTCTCCTGCTGTTGTGAAAATGTATTAAAGCCCATTATCTGCTGGTCACAGCCTGGGCATCTGTGTCTCTGATCAAAAGGCATCTTAACCATGAGCTGACATGCACAGGAGCATTTCAAACATCACTAATAGAGTATGGCATAAGCGGACAGAACGCAGTGCACTCAGTGGCCTTGATGTGTCCGCTCACATTCTGGGACTGAATATTGGAAAGACTTTTATAATACATTACATTTTATTGTGATTTAGCATGTTTCAGTAGCTAAAATGTCAACTGAAATCATGACAATGCTTTGTGCACTGTTAATAACACACTGGACACTGTAAATATATTATAAGTGGTTTCAAATATCTGTAGAAAGTCCCTTCAAAGAAGTTCAAAGAAGCAGATATGTGAGATTACATGCCAGTACAGTTGCATCCATATTTGAACAGTTTGCTGCACCTGCCAATAAGATTAAGTACCGAATGCTGTTGCTGGATTTTAATTGATTTTGTTATGTATTGCCATAGAAACAATGAAAATAATACTTGCATCATATCTGTAAAAAAATCAACAGGTGTTTGAAACTCAACTTTTCGGGTCTAAAAGGATGTGTAAATGTGAAAAGGAAATGAACAAAATAAAAGAATGTGTGCAAATCACTGAAAGATGGTCATGATATTGCATGGCACTGCCCCCACACACCCAGTCAGTTATCCTCCTCTGGTCTCACAGCAATGGACTGACCATATTAGAGCACAGACCTCAACATCATTTAGTGTGTTTGGAATTACTTGGATTTTAGGAAACAGAAAAAGCAACACATTTCAATGACTGAATAAAGCTGTGGAAAAATATACTTTGAAAAAAAAAGTTTCCTGAAAATATAGACGTGATGAGTGGACATTATAGAAGTTAAAGTTTTTTTTCTTTTCTTTTTCTTCACATAACTGAAGAATTAACTAAGTGGCTGTTATGATTGGAAATTAAATCAATTAAAAAAATGAAGGGTTGTTCTCCGATAAAAAAATAAAAGCTAAATAAAAGTAAATCAAAGTCGTTACTCACTATGAAACCTTCAGTTTAAGATGAGCTGCTTCAACCGTGCTTCAAAAAGTGGATAAAATCTTACAGGTTGATGTTGGGGGGTGAATATTAATGAGTATACTAGAATCACTTTATTCTGCCAAGTATGTTACACATACAAGGACACATACATACAAGGACACATACATACAGGGACACATACATGTATGACAGGTATACTGAACAGACCGGACAGGTACACAGACTAGTAACAAATATTAACTAAGAAAAATACATTTAAATAGAATAAAGTGTAAGGATAAGAATAATAAAGAGCTCAAATAGATGTGTGAACAGGCGTGCATATGTCAGTTCTATGTACTGATCTCTCCTTATTCAACAAAGTCAATGTAAATACAGTTTTCCATTCTGTGGCAATCCATGGCTTCTATGACCTTTTAGATTTTCATTTTTGTGCTATAATAACAGAACTGGCAGAAAGGGTTTAGCTTTACAGTGAATGTTCCAAGGGAGTATATTTGCTGAACTGAACTGGAAAATATGAATAGGATAAAAGTGGATATCCACTTATCCACAATTGACATCTGTGCAAGACCTCAAACGTGTATAAATGCGATTAAGGGTAGACTGTCTTCAGTATGAAGTGTTATACCTGAGAATTAACTGCTACATCGTCCCAGCCTACTTTCTGTTGTATGAATGACCCCAAAAAGTCTGCTTTGAATTCCTTTCTTTGTGTTACCTTTGTTGAGCCACAGAGAAAACATATCCCGTTGGTGGCTGTTTTCCCACTCTTAAATGCTAATGTTTTGTCAGTTATATCTAATGTATTTCTCCTTCTTTGAAGCAACAGGTTATCTGCACAGCAGTATCTGTCAGGATGAAAACAGTTGTGAGATGAAGGGAGTGACCTTTTCTTTTGAAAGGAGGGGGAAAAAAACAAACAACAATCTTCTGCACTCTCTTTTCAGTGTCTGATATATTCTGGGGCAATTGTTAGACCTCTGGGACCTGGGTGGCTGCTTTTCAAGAGATGACATGATAGTCATCTATTCTAGACTTCAATATATATGTGTGTAACTGTACAGGTAGGCATAAGTCTTTTTGGAGGCTATGGGATAGCTTTTGTCAAGATGCATCAGTTGCTCATGAAAGTACTAAAAAGTACCCTGAACCTTAACACTTAAGCAGTATAAGATTTTTTAATAAGCACAGTTAATCACAAAAAACTCTTTGCCTTCCAGTTTTCAAACCCTTCCCCTTCTCCCCACTACTAAGCAAGGTATGCTGTGCTTTTATTTTCGGCTAATAAGCAAGACGCAACATTGGAAAATAAGTGTAAGCAGAAAAAAAATCCACCACTGTAGTATTAGTAACTGGACAAAGACTAGCAATGTTTTTGAATCCATTAGCCAGTAGGTTTTAAACTGTAAAATGAGCAATTATTTGTTTTTTGGTTTTTTTTTTGTTCTCACTCCAATACATTTCACCTTCGCTTGATCAGATTTGTTCCTTTTTTCCAGCCTGTTAAACATTTGAACCTCTTTAGACTCCAATCTAAGGAGGTCTGAGGTATCAGTGAGCCTGTGAATCTAGGCTAATTCTAGCTTCTAGTGCTAATAAGGAACATATAGTGCAGCAGGAGTAGCTTGGTGATCATCTTCACATACAGCAACATAGGTTTGCTCTCTCAAATTTGAGCCATTCTCTAAACTTGTCGGTGAAAATTCATTGAGCTGGAATCAAATCAAACTGTCCTGTGAAGTTTTTATGTTAGCTTGATAACCTCACGCTGCCTGCTACATGCAGAGCTAGGATGCTAACGGCTCTTTGGCTCCACACACCATACTTGATGATGATAATTTAGTAGAAAATGTTTAATAGAAAAACAGAAATTTGATAGCATGGCATTAAACTAGTTGTGTTAGGGCAGTGAGTTCTCTGTAGCTTCTATTGTGCCATATACTGGATTGTAATAGTGTTTTAATTGTGTTTTTGCAAAAGATCACCGTTTTAATGTTTTCTATTCACAAATGTAAACTTTTTACTATTAAAACCCATTTGACACAAAGTTATGTAAATGATCATAAGGCAGGAAGACAGGGGTTTTTGAGCATAGGGCATCTTGGGTGACAAAAACATATACCTTTTCATGGTTAATATCCCAATCTTCTGCGCTGGAGCAAAAAGCTGGATGTAAAACTGTGAAATATTCAAATCACAAAACCATTAAAAGTAGTTACATGGCGTGAAAGGTTTTATCTTTCTGCCAAATTGACATTTATGCATATATGAAAACCTGTTACATGAAGTTAGTGGATCTGATCTAGCAAAGAATACTAAAACTTTGGGATAAACTTTAAGATTGTTCAATTTCACAAATATTATATGAAATGAAAGTTAATGAGGCATAGAAATAGAACAGCCTTAGCAGAATGAGCTCCTGGACTGTTTACAGTTTGTAGTAGATGAACCAACGTGAGCAGCAAATGAAGGAAAGGTTCAGCTAACACAAATGAAACTTTGCCCTTGACTGTTGATGAGGGGTAACATGTCATGCCAGAATCAACAGAGCTGATCTGGATCATTGATCAGACAGAACAAAAACCAGTAGAAAAGGAAGCATTCTTGACAAAATACCACTGTGAACATGAATACGAATCTACCTGGCTATGTGGACTACAATTGCTCATTTGCTAAATGTTGAGTTATTTCAAGATTCACAAATGTTAGCCCCACCTTTTAAAGGTCAAGGACTGGCATTTCATTCAGTTAGACTGCTATCGTTAAAATGGAGGGGAAGATATAAACTGCTTTAATTGGCTTTTCCTGGCATTTAAACTATTGTCAGATTATACAGAACTGTGTCCATAATGATGAACATTAGGGTCACTTACAGTGACACCAGCCTAAATAAGAGTCAGTTTTTATATTCGCTTTCTGTCTGAGTAATAACTTTTACAGAAATCAGGCACATACTGCTATAACCCTGATGGAAAAAATATGGTATTGGGATATTCTCTCTGCCCAATTTAATTATGTGTTTGGAATAACAGCTGGCTTCGGTTTCCTTGAAACCACTGCCAATCATCCTGACCCATCAGAACGGTTTCAGTGTTTGAATATTTCATGGTGTGAGGCTGTAGTCTGATATTGTGTAAAAATGTAAAACAAACAATGACTGTCAAGTGATGATACAAGATGATGTGTTTCTCATTTCAAGTGGCACCTATTCAGTGGTTTAAAATGGATGTGATGATAGATTTATTTAGCTTTGACTCCTTTTCAAGTGCTTTTTGACTGAACAATATGAAATTCATGCCATGGGAAGAAAATCAGAATTGTTATTAATATTTGGGGGTTATTGTGAATGCTCCATCTGCTCAACTGAATGTGATAAAATAAGCTTTCAGGGACACAGATGTTTTTCAGACTGGTTATTATATCGATTTGTTCTCCAATGAGAACATTAAAGTCTGCCAGGAAACTCCCTGTGCTGAGCATCTTAGACAGGCTGTCCATTAGAGGTTGTCTGAGACAGTTTCATCCATAACGACGCTGCAAAGTGTGGATAACACGTACTATAGGGCTTCTCTCGTCACAGATGCATTCTCTTAGATTCATTAATCACTCCAGCACTGCGAAAGGTTAATATTCGCCCAAGTTTCTTACAAGCTCTTTCACTTTTTCATTTTTGATAGGGGCTATAACTCATGATAGGCAGTGCCATTGACCAGGGGTTCTCAATTGTAGTCCTGGTGAGCCCATGCTCTGCACATTTGTGTTTTCCCTACTGTAGATATTATATATCATGGTGTTACCAGTACGGGGGTTAGGAACTCTTGGCATAGACCTGTCATAGCATGTCTCATTTACAGTAAGTGTAACAAGGCATCACATAAAGACCAAAGGCACTTTTCCGTGGCGCCCTAAAATGATCTTGACAGGGAAGGAAATGAATGCAGATGTCCCACTGAAAGATACAAAGCATTTACTTAGAGGCTAACACAGTCTCATACTTCTTGTGAAATGTGCTTCACGTGAACACCTGTTTCTCATATACTTGGAACAACCAGATAGGTCATTCTTGCTTCATATGTCCTCCTTCCCTGAGGGTTGTTTGGAAAGATTTTGTTAAATGCTTCTTTTCTTTTTTCCGGTCAGGGTCAGCACAATCATTTTCATATATAAACAGATTTGTTGCTTTTACAGACAATATTTTTTGCCATCGGCCTGGACACTCAGGGCCTGATTTATTTAAGGTTTGCGTGTGTAAAAACAAATGCAAACTTGGGAACCTGAAACAAATCAAATTCCAAGCTACTTACAGGCTCAGTAGAATTTTGTCTTGCAGTTGAGCAAATAGCACATGGTCTGTTTTGCGGGTTTGCCTCAATGAATATGCAGTTTGGGGTGTTTCTTCCTAGGAGTGCAAATTACAGAGCAGTGTCGATTCAAGTTAAATACCATCTACTGTGAGACTGTATTTGTTTTCTTGGTCTGCTTGCTTTAAATTACACAGTAAAAAATAAATTTGGGGAAAATCATATATATATTTTTAATGACAGTTCCCATACAATGGAAAACCATGTTGACATTGGCATAGTTGAATAAGGAGGGTACAGTACATAGAACTGTCAAACTGTGAACCCCAATTTACAGTTTGACAGTTCCAAAATCATAAACTGTTACATAACAGTCTTGACTCATTAATACTTACACCTCCAAACCAGCACACATTCTTGTCCAGCAGGAAACTAATGTTGAGGTGGTATCAACTGTCAGGTTTAACTGTCAGGGGGCATGGTGGATGTTCATCTTTAAATTAGGCTGAACTTGATGCCAGCTTCTTAATTAGATGTTCTGTTCCACCTTAAATGCTACAACTTGTATGGGTGCCAGAATGTAAGCAAGACACCATTTAAGGTGGAATGGAACATTTGAAAATTAAAGTGGCGATTAGGAAGTCAACTTCAGCTCCCACATTTTTAACAAGGTCCTAAAAAACTTTGCTTTACACATTTTACTCTGGACTGAATATTAATATATCCATCTCTGTATAGCCATATGCATATACACAATATATTGCTCTATTAATGTGTAAATGAATACCACTCAAGGACAGGTACTAATCTAATGACCCTTTTTGTGTCTGTTGCCCCTGTAAATGTAACACTTGGGCTAATATTTTTGTGTTTTAGTTAAAAATGATAAATGACCAAACTTGCTTACTCTTTGAAACATGATCAGAAAAATAGAAGAAAAAGCAAAGTGAAAGCAACTACTACAACAAGAAAATGGGGGAAATTTCTTAGACATTAGAAGCATTGTAAGGGTTTTTTTTTTAAATATGTATTTAATAGTACATATTGCCAAACTGCACACAACTTTATCACTCATTTTTATACTGAAGATGTATTGTAGACTTTTACCAATAACAAGCCTACTATTGCATTTTGTTGATTAGGGCTATAATAAAACTAGCTAAGCTAAACTTGCTAATGTTAGGGTAATCAAATAAACCCCCATTCTGTAGCTAAAAAGCTCTGATATACTCACTTTACTATGAAACATGATTTTATTTGGCAGCTCCCCAACTTATTCTTTTTGTGTTACCAACACAGTTGAGTTTTTTTTAGCTATTTAATTATAAAATAATAAAATAGTATTACTTCAATCAAAAAGATTTATTTGTATTATAAATACACAATACAGCAAGCAGTGAAATGCTTGAACTACTGCCTGCTCACATGAAACAATAAGATAATATAAAGGAATAAAATAAAATAGACAATATATAGAAAAAAGTAAAGATAAGGATAGTGTTAATCATTAAATATGATATATTAAACAATAAGAATGGAATGTAATTACAATATATACATTAATATACAAAAAATATGCAACATTATATTAAAATTTACAGTAGTGTGCAGTGGGGGCATGGACAGTGCCAAGTGCAAAATATGTGTAAAAGTGAGTGTGCAACATAGTGCTGTGCAATTGATCACTTTGAGACCTGAAGTTTCAGACACAAAAGCCTTATTTGAGTATTGTTCTTTCCACCTATTTGCACATGTCCTCCTCTACACAATTACACTTTGTAGACCACCCACAAAACACCCATTAATCTTCAGTGTTGCATACGCAAATTAATACTCTTTGACCCAGATAAATTGGCACCTGTGTGTTCCCTTTCCTTAGATTTTTATATAGACTGTGGATTTGTAAACACTCACTGGCCACTTGTACACCTACCTTGTACCTACACTTATTGTCCACTTTCCATATAGGTGCACTTTCTAGTTCTGCAATTCAAGATTGTATTCCAGCTGTTCATGTTTATGCCCTGTACCTTGTTCACCAAACAACCCAGGACCACCACAGAGCAGATAATATTTGGGTGGTGGATTATTCTCAGCACTCTAATAGACACTCTGTTAGACATAAGTGCTCGACTGATTCAGTATGTAGAAGTAAAATGAGAGAAAATAGTTAATCTGTTATTGCATAGTTTGTGTTTAGAATCTTCCAGTCCAGTGGTCAGTATCTGTCCGTATGATGCTGTTGGCTGGATATTCTTGGTTAATGGACTATTCTGAAGTTATCAATGACAATAAGCTCAGTGCTGTACTTGGCCATTGATGAGTGACATAAAGGTGGTTAACAAATTATTATCCAGAGAATCAAAGGAATTACAACCTATAATTATTAAACTTCAGAATGCACCTATGTAATAGGTTAACCTGAAAAAATGGATGTGTAGGTGTAGAAATAGGTAAGCATTTACCTATAAACATGACATTTGAGTGTATTGTTTTTGCAAGTCATCTTTTTAAATGTTTCAAAAGTTCCTTTACTGCCCACCAGTGTAATGTATTATACTCATCGAGTATAGCCTTGGCTTGCTGAGTATGCTTTAATAGCTTATGCAACACATTTATCCTAATTATTTTGACTCATGTTCACTTAATTTAATTACCCTAATGAATTTCTCAAAGCAATTTTCTTGGAGCCTTGGTCTCTCCTTTCAGTGATCATGATATGTTCATACCAGCCAGAATAGGAGTGTGATGCTGTCTTTGGCATCTGACACAGAACACAGATTCAGTGTTTCCTTACAGTTGTGGGATGCTGCAGTATTTTCAGATTCAGTTGCAGAAAAGCTGCAGATGCCGCTGTGGTCTGCAAGCCATTTAAGAATCAGTCAAAGACTATGGAAACCACAATTAAATTTCATTCCTGGAAAGAAAATTTTCTAAATGGTGTGAGCAGAAACAGAGATGGAACTATCTACTGGCAATATTCAAATGGCTATGAGTCACTGTCCTTCTAAACCCCAAAGTGGCCTGTTTCTAATCCTCTTTATAGGTGCCATATATTCACTCTCTTTGTAACTGCATTGAACCCCAGAAACTCTTTGATAGAAAGCATGGATTCCAGTCACTAGGTTTGTTGTAAAGTCAGTGCTGTTGTACTTCTCGACATGACTTTTAGTTTTCGTTTGCATAGCCAGAAACCCATGTGGTGCTTTTGTAAAAATAATCTTGCTTTAATAATGTTTCTGTGGTTAACCTCCCCAGTCACACATGTTAAGACAACTATCTTTTGAAACGCAGCTTGCTGTTTTAAGATGCCCAGGATACTATCCTAATGCTGACCCACTACCCTTACATTTCTTTAATATTCTTGCCAGTTGCAGGTCTCTGTGAGGGATTGATTAAAGATAAGTGTTTGTCTGGTCATCTGCTCTTCTGCCCAAGGCAAATGAATTATCACTGGCAAATCTGTGGTTGTGGAGACCACATAAGACTGACAACTATGACACAACCACTGCCTGCCCAAAAACATGGTTTCATTTTGCTTTGAAAAGAAATATGAATACTTGAGGTCAGCGAAAGAAGTCATGTGGAACAAAGAACTGTCATGCATCCTTTCCAATTAGGGCTGTAAAGTAGGGTTTGAATATACCCCTAAAAGTAAGATTATGATTATTATTCAGTGCACTTTTGATTTCAGATGCCCATTTTAGTTACTTAGACATGTTATTGTGAAGACCCTTTAAAAGTTTAAAAGATCTGAACATGATGTTAAGGTTCTGTGCCAATTAAAAGTTTAAGAACTGCGTGTTGAAGCTCAAAAGAATTTAAGAACCTTTATTGATAAGAGTACAGCCTTGTTGTATTGTTTTTACCACAATGTAATTACTTAATTTGTGAAGCTATATAGCCCTGAATGACGGTAAAGCTGCATAATTAAAAGCTAATAGTTGGCGAATGGATGTCTGTTTAACCACAGGGAAAAACAATTGCAAAAAGGTGGGGAAAAAACCTTTTAATTTTGCCCAAAATTGGCATAGGCCTAGAAATCTCTATTTTCCTGTTGGATGTGTAGCGGAGGTTGCTACTTTAATGGCATTTAATGAGAACTCATTGTCTTCAACACAAGGTATTGTCTTCTCAATGGATGAGGTGCCAACTGGTGAAAAGATTTTCTTTGTCAGAGACATAATTTTACTTTGTTTGGACCTAGCTAACCACTTATAGAGGAGTTTGCGAAAAAGCCAAAAGAGTGCAAAGCAGTATATTTGCCTTCTTGGACACACCCTCTACAGTGTGACGCAAAAGTGTCCCGTTTTACAGTCTTGTTAGAACAAACTCAGCTTTTTCTTGAATTATTGACCTGTATAATTTCTTCTCGCAATAAAACGCTATGAATATCTAAATAGTGATTTCAGTATTCGATACTACCACCCCAAATGGTTAACCTCCCCTAATTTCCGACGCCACTACCAAAAGTCGTCCTTTACCCCATTGCATGACGGCTGCCAAACTAGAAGGCTGAGGACTAAATAGTGCTTCTTTGATTTATGGAAGTGCACTAACCAGTTCTGTATAGCTGCATTTTTGGCTTGTCTCATTATAAACCAACATGAGAGAAACTAATGTTGCATTTGTATGTTTGCAGCAGACTGAGGACTGCAAATCGAATGTTCTATTGGTGTCAGTGGAACAAGTTGGAAGAAATGGTGTAGAATTTGGTTTGCTCAGAGGTTTATCTAAGCAAAGAGGTTATTAATTTATTCGATAACATATAATGTAGAGGAGGGAGAGCAGCGTCTGGCCTTTGCCCTAAAGGTGGCAACCTTTCTGCATGTATCCACATCTTTTTGCTCTCTTTTTCTTCATGCTGTACGACTTTACCTTTTTCAGATACTTTCTTACTAACTACTTCTGCTAAGGATTTCAGAAGAGAAGAACAGCATCTGACACTGACCCATAGAGGCACTGAGGGGGTAGGGAATAAAAAGCTATTTTTTAAATGCCTCTTTTTTCAAAGAGAATTGATTGAGTTCTAACACCGACATGTTTTTTAATGGCTACAAGTGTTTGAATTATTACATGAGGCGCCAGCCTCTCTGTGTTCCAAACGTTGCATGAAAGAGATGGGGCTTTTAATTGTACCAGATTCTTTTCCATCAAGATTTAACTGAGATTGAATACCAAGGACACTTGAAATTTTAATAAGTAATACATAGTTAATAATTCACTTTTAACCTGAAGTTAAGGCACACTGGAAGCCAAGTGAACCTGTTCAGTAGCTCTGAGAGATTTAGTTTTTGCCTTTCAGTGCTTATGTTTGTCATGGTTCCTTACTTCTTGTTATGTTGTTGGGGGAAGTTTCTCATGTGTGCAGAGGCTGAGCAGATGGCCTTGTTTGTCATTGAGACTGCTGGCTCTTCTCCCTCTTTGGCATTTTTCCAGATATTGAAGCCTTCTCCAGCCCATGACCACCATCTCTAATGGGTTCACCAGAAGTGCAGTGGAAATGCCAGTCTTCTCACTCAAAGAGTACTGCCTTGTGAAGCATCCTGAAAGGCTTCTCTTATATCTCCAAGCTTTCAGAGTTGGACTTCCACATCTTCATAATGGTTTTGCCGGCCAGGGTGATGTAATTAAGTGGACAAGGAAATGAGGTGGAAGAACGTGGCTGACTGATGAAGGGCAAACACTAAGCAGTGCTGTCATGCTGGATAGAATGTTAAAAGCCCATGGGCCAGGCATTTAACCTGCATGCTGTTACCTTGTTCTTAGTACTTCTGAATGTCAGGAAGTTTGTAAATAAATCTACTTTGGATGATAAACAGTCCAATAATATATAACCTGAGTAAATAAAACAGTGGCTAGGCTACTTTCCTCCTTTTGTGCAAAAATCATCTGGGTCTTCCATTGCCTAAATGAAATTATCTTGATCCAGTATCTTGATGGGACATTGTAATGTACGTTAACATATGGAAAAATATACAGATCTTGACCCCTTACATCCAAATAAATAAACCAGCCCCACACAACAAGATTCTGTCTAGGTTTTTCCCTTGTGTTCTGTATGTTTGACTTTACCTTTTGTATATACAAAGGGAAACGTAACTCAGCTCATGCTTACTTCAAGATCACTACAGAATAGGCTCTTTTGGCTCAGATGGCAATTGCTCATAAGTTCACTCGCTGCTGCCAACATTCAGTTTTGGAAGGATGATATATAAAACTGAACCCTGATAAACTGTTCCAGAGCCCACCACTTTTTTTCATCGCTTCTAATGAGTCAACGAGACAACTTTGGAGAAGTAATCACACTCTTATTCTTCTTCAGGGAGCAGAAACACTAGTCACGATACGAGGTAGTGTTATGTGTTGGCAGGCTATTCGTTTTCCGCCATGCTGATGCCTCTGTGGGATGCCCGCTTCCATCCTCTACTCCTGACATTTTGAGATTAATGCAATCATTAGCTCAAATAGCAGACATTTAGGGGATTTTTCTTGTTGCGTCTTTTGTTTGTACCTAACATTATTCTGTACTTGAAACTGAGTGGGATTTTTAATTGTATGCTGTAATGTATAGTGTTTATGTAGGTCAAATGGCAGTGAAGAGCGTTACCTAATTGCTGAGTCATACAGCCTTCAAATTGACCATTTTTGCAGAGGTGGATTCATATGAATAATGGACTGACAGTTAACCAAGCTTGTCATAGAAAATATGTTCTTGACTAACAAAAGTCAGAAGTGTTCACAGCAGTGATGATACAAACCTGACATGTGAAGTATTTAGTGCATCTAAGGGCTCCCTCACAGTAAGTTATTATTTTAAGTGGTCGCGACACACTGCCAGATGCCCAATCGTACATGACACAGAATTCTCCCTCTACCTCCTTGGCCACTTAAGGGGCATGTCAGTCTACAATGCAGGATGTGAATGAACTGTCAGCCAATGTGGATTTAAAGTACATTTCAAAATCTGTTCTTAACTCGTATCTCATTCTCATTTCTCATAAATATAAACTGCACAGTACATATTGGCTGGCTACCCAAGCCGTCAACCAATATAAAAGAATTGTGTGTATATTTCCCCCTTAAGCAGATAACAGATAAGTTTGGTAAAACTTCGCACACTGGTGTGAAAGTCAAGAGACTATTTTTTTTTTCTCCTCCTTTAAGATCACAGTGAAGTTGTGGTCATTTTTGTAAATGTGAGGGTCTTCTTGTAAGCCTCCACTTCCTCTGAAAGCAGAGGAGAGTCAACCTGCCACACGGCTCCTCTGCAATGTCTCTGTGGAGATCCTCTGTAGAGAGCGTCCTGACAAGCGGCATCACTGTCTGGTATGGCAGCGCCACTGCTGCTGAGCGCAAGGCCCTGCGGAGGGTGGTAAAAAATGCACAGGACGTCACTGCAGCTGGCCCCCAACCCCCATACAGGACGTATAAAACAGGAGATGTCTAAGGAAAGCCATCGACATATCCTCTGACCCCACACACCCCAGCAATCCCCTGTTCCAACCTCTGTCATCTGGTAAGAGGTACCGGAACATCCAGAACCACCAAGTTCAAGAACAGTTCAAAAGCCGTCAAACTGGTCACTCCGGCAGCACCTACCAGAACATGACTACAACACTGTAGACTGTTACTGATCCAGCCCTGATCAGCAGCTACACACTGGGGCTCCACTCGCTCACAGGACTGTGTGCATTTGCACCTGCCCTTTAACTAGACCTCTTAAACATCTGAGCTGTGTATCTTACTTTATACTGAACATCTCTACTGTGAGCTTCATGGCTGTTTTAACTGTTTACCTGAACACTGAGCTGTTATTCTCACTGCCTGTGCTGTACGCTATTATATATACATCTACTGTTTACAGTCACATACCTAAACGCACACCTGACTACCTCAATTAACTGTACTTTCCAGAATGTACTTCTAACACTAAGCTGTATTTCGCTCTACTGCATTTGCTAACTACTGTTTGCACCACAGCTCTAGTATTCAGACACAGTTACTGCTCTGGCACATTTTGCATGTTTTACTGTTTATGCACATATTGTATTCTGTCTTTTATATTTGCAGTATTACATAATTATTTATCTATTTTTTTAAATTACTGCACAGGAGAAGTAGAGCGATAGCGTTTCGTTATACTGCACACCCCTGTGTTGGTATAATGACAATGTTGAATTTAATTGAATTCAAATCCTAAACACATGTTTTACAGTGAGCTGATTTTAAGAAACAACAGCTTTGTTTAGGGTCTTTTAGCACAGGCTGCTGCCCCAAGAGAATGGTGGGGCAGGACGAACTAGTTGACGCTTAAGCTGGGCAAGACCTGAGCCCCCATTCACTTCAACTGGCATGTGCCATGCTGATTTAATCGTATACATCTAAGCTTTGACTCTCGCCACATCGTGAATCATGTTTATTGCGCTCGCTATCCCACATCAAGTAAATTGGGAGCAGAATTTCAGATGAGGAATTTGTGTCCTGGGTACACAAACCATCAGGCATTGTGGTGTGTTTTTTAATTTTTAATTTTTTTTTTTTTTATATAGTATATAGTATGACACATAATATAGTTTCCAAATTTTTTCGAAAATGAATGAGGTACATGCCGGGCCTTGTGAGGCAAAATAGTCCCCAAAGATTTTCTCCAAAGTTACACTTCACCCCTGTGTATATAAAAAGTCAGAAGACATTTAGGTTCTTAGTCATTTTGGATAGTAAATAAAAGTAATATTTGTGTTGATTAATATTATGACTCCTGATTATGATCACTGCCATTGTAGAGACACTTTTGGTCTATTTCTCTACAGTGAACAATTCCCCTCTAAAGGGACATTTGCATCCTTTCTAATAAAATGGACGAACATTGTTTCTACACTGTGTCTAAAACAGACATGTAGAAACTCCAGCATGAATCTGATGCACGTCCAACAGTATGGTTAGAAGGAGCACCGCTTTGATGAATAATTAAACAATCAAGAGTTGCTTCAAACTTTCAACCTTTCAGCACAAATCATCTGGACTCTAAAAGGCAGGCGCAAAACATCTGTCCCTGCTGTGACAGCGTGCCCTCATGAATTAAACATCATTTTCTATCTTATCTATGTTCACCTTCCACCCCGGCATGCCAATCAAGATTTTCTATCTAACAGAATGATTGACTTGCATCAGCATTTCTCATGACAAGACATCAAGCCTCACCTACATAAACTGAAATTAGGCAAAGAGTATAAATGAGGTACACATTTCGCATATGGGTCCCGAAATGACTGCAACCACCCAAAAGTGGCTTCTGCCCTTTCTGCTGAGGCTCATCGAAGCGGACAGTATGCCACTAGATGTCTGCTTGTTTAACAGTCAATTTTGTCAATGCAACTTGGCATGTATGAATCTGATACCGTAGCCATTAGGCCACGTGTTTTGGTTAATAAAATAAGCCTGGTCGCATCTGTTCTGCGCCTGTTTGGCCAGCATCAGAAGATTTTTAGGCATGTTTCTTATTATCTTAATGCAGTGTGAAATCTCTTTCTTTCCTCTCCAAAGTCCTCTTCGGACCTTCAAAGCCAAGCCATGCACGTTACACCTTTCACAACATCTTGTAAAGAAAGGCAGATGTTGTCATGAGGTAAACCGTTCTTTTTGATGAAATTTCATTTTAATTTTGTTGTTTGTGTCCTCAGAGAGGTCGCTCTCAACAAGAGAGTCAAGACATGTGAAAGCCTGGGGTTATTACAGCACAGTGCATACAATTCAAAGGTATTTTCAGCTGCACCAGCAGGGAAAATACTAAATCCTAAAGTGCGGCTGCCAGGATTCCACCACTGTTGAACATTCCAGTATTACACATGTGGTAGTAAAGACCCAAAAGCAGAATTGAAGCTATTTGAAAGAGTTGTTGTGGACGCTGTGAATGGGTGGACTGAGATTCCACAAGAGGAAGCATAGTATTGAACCACACTCGTTAGGAACTTGCACATGGTGGAATTAAAGGAGCAGTGTTTTACCTCTAGTTGTGAGGCTGTGTATTGCAAACTATGTTGTGAACTCTACTACCCATAACGGGTGGGGGAAAAAATCGATTCTTGGAATCATTGCGATGTGGAGGTGGTCGATTCTGAATTGATTCACAAAAGTCAATTTTAAGTGAAGTCGATGTTGATCGATAATGTAATGTAACTCAGAAGTGTATCATCCGGATGGTGTACATAACAGAAATACAAGATGGATAAGCAAGAAACCTGACCGGCATCCTCTGCATTAATATCCAGCATATGGAAGCCCTTAGGCTTCTGTGAAGTTAAAGGGACAAAGAACCTGGACAAAAGCCACACCATATCCAAGTTGGGTCAAACTAAAATATTTTGGAAACACAACAAACGTGAGAAACTATGTTACATGTTTCCACCCTGAGGAGGAAGAAAAAAGCAATGTCAAAGCTTCCACCCAACTCAGAAAGGGAGAAGTGAGTTAAAAACCCTAACGCAACTTTTATTGCCAGGGATAGTGTTTAATTTAGTACAGATAGTGTAGGAAGTGTTACATTTTGTACAGATAGTGTAGTAGATACCTATACCTGTATAAACTTATTTCAGTAAACATAAAAAAAAAATAAATCTGGAAAAATTCCCAAACTGTGGTTTTAAGCAATAGCAAGTTTTCAGCATATGTGTATCATCTTAAGTCGTGTTGAAAATCCTTCCCTGGTGGCTGCTCATGAAGATGCAGAGAGAATGCCAAGACTTTTTGCCAAGAGTTTTGTTGCCTTCAGTGTTATTCTGAAACATGGAAAATTCAGAGTCTTACTTATGGGCATATATTACACAACTGAAATTAAAAATGAGTTGACAGTAATGGGTAAAGTGAAGTTTGAGGTGATTTCAAACCAAAGATTACTTGTGTATGTGATGAGGATGTATGTGAGTTTTTTTGTCTATAAGCTCAAAGAATTAATCTGTTCTTGAAGTCTTTAGACTTTTTATTACATGGTGTGGGCAGCATGATACCTTGATAGGTGAACAAAACTTTATATACACAGCCATAAGTTGCTCACTGTGGTTCTCCAGTCTGGGGAGATAAATTAATACAGACATGTCTGTTATTCTTGGCTTGCTGTGTAGCAAGTTTCCCATCAGGGGTGTCTTACATATTAGAATAACTGCTGAAAAACTGTGTGCACTTAACTTTTTGTATGATAGCTGCATGTCAAAGTTTTATCAGCTGTTCCTAAGCTGTGTTGTTTGCCACCTCTGTGTGCAGTTTTTCTGTGTTTTGTTTACCTCTTTTAATGTCCTCATATATTATACTGCATTTTCTGTGCCCTGAATGCTTTCAGTACAATCATCATAATTTGCAGGGTCATTAATGGCTCATGTATATGAGGGTGGGTTTTGCGTGTTGGCGTTATTGAGTAGTGCACAATTTTAGCAAGCGCTTATGTTTTCAAGTGCCTCAGAAAGTTGTTTTGTTGGCGGAAAACTTCAATCAAATTCAGCATTATGTTTTATAATGGTACTTTTAGTTGGATTTTCAAAAGTGTTAATCATTTAAAATGGCTATAGTTTCTACTGCCCCTGTCACAGAAAGATTTCCCTTATTGTTTCCATTTAAAGGACGTCAAATAATATAATTAAATAATGCATATTTAACCAGTGGTGGACGAAGTACACAAACCATGTTGTTGAGTTAAAGTAGAGATACCCAAGATAAAATATTCCTCTAGTAGAAGTTCCTCCCTTTAGACCTCCACTTGAGTGAAAGTACTAAAGTATTTACCTTCCAATGTACTTAAGTATGGAAAGTAACAGTAGTATGATTTATTATGGCTCTAATGTCTTATCATTTCTGGAACAAGACTCTTAACTCATTTTAGGTGAAGAGACTCTAGTGTCTCTCTCAGTCTTTAATAGAAGGTCATTAATTAGTCTGACTTTGAAGTGTGTTCGAATGATCATAAGCACAAAACACTGAATGAGAACAGTTTCTATTAGCTAGAACCAAGCTCTGTCCAACAGGTCCAAACAAGCTCCCTGATTGGTGGGCTCGCTTTGTGCTTCTGTTGTTTTGGCAAGTTACTTTTTATGCACACATAAGCCAAATGGAAGGACAGATCTGTATATAATGTAGAGGGGTATAAAGATATTTGGGTTTGAAATGTAGTGGATAAAATCAAAAGTCACGCAAAATGGAAATACTTAAGATGCACAGAAAAAACTACTTAAGTACGGTAACAATAACCAAAGGTTATGCATATGCTGAGAGCTTTTTGGATACTAAAGTTGTTTCGGAATTATAAATAATGAATATGAAGTGGTAAGGAATGCTTTCTAAGAGTCGATTACTGAGCTGGGAAAATCTGCCAAAAGAAAACTCTTAGTATGTCAACACAATCGATTACAGCAGTTTAATCTAAGGGGCAGCATGTCTTCCTGTAGCACGATGTGAATGAGTGGGTTCTTGGGCTGATAAGAGAAGCTTTCTGGGCAGGACCTGAACTGTTGCACTTAGTCTTATCAGCACCTTGTTCTGAGTGGCGCCAGATGAGACTGATCCTTTCCCTCTCAAGTGTTGTTGAGGTATGATGATAAAGGCTGTTCTTTCTCAAGGATGAAAGGAGAGCTTTTATACAGTATAAAGGAAACTGAGGGTTTTGCATAGTCCTGACTATGGAATTTCACATGTTGCTAGCTCCAAGTGAACTGAATGAGGAATTTTCTCTTTCTGTTGGCAAACAAACACACATGCATATGTAGGCTTGCCCTCATTGTGGATCGCATGGATGTATTCTTGCACATACCTATGCCCAATCACACACATGTACAAACGCATGCGAGTTTGAGATACTTGGCTATATTATTATTATATTATATTACATTATATTATATTATAACCATAAGTCCATCAATTTTGGTACTTGCTTTGTTCCTTCAGCGACTTCTAATTTAGAGGGTAATTGATATGTAACCTTTGCCTTGGTGTATAATATGAGGATTATTTCCCAGTGATTAGGTTTAATACTACCTGTCAGCATTTTCCCCCTGAGCTATCATTATCCTGACCCAACATGACATTGTTAACAAAGACCATGTTCAGATCTGAATGTTACTTTACTGTTATTATAACTATAACAGACCTTTTACCATTATTATAACTAATACATCTTTATATTTGCGGTGCACTCCAGAGAGCTAGCTGGACAGCCCTAAAACAAGATCAAGTGTGGTTGGCATTTGTTGCCATCACAGAGTAGTCCCCAGGAGGCAGCTGTTAGAGGTCAATTGGTGGGGGAGGGTAGCATTTCCTCAGCAGTGCTTACAAATGACTGCTGTCTCCATAGGCCTGGGCGATGTCTAAAAGTAATTAGCATGATGCTTTGTAGCTAAAAATTGTGGTTTGTTGATATTTAATATTCATCATCATAATATTTAATATAATTTACTGACCATTTTCTGATCTCATTACTTGAGGCTAGATGGTGATGAGATTAGTTTGGTTGTTTTAGTGCCAACTCCTCAAACATCTAACACTTAAAGCTTCCTAAGCCTCTCTTTCTCTCTTTTACACTCTGACTGTCTCTCTCACACACAAATAAACAAGAGGACATGTGCCCCTAACGTCTTAAAGGTGAATCCCAATTCAGTTTCACTTTCCGAGTTCTTTTCACCCAAATGACAATTATCACCTTTTACGCATCGTTGGGTTACTTGTCCAACATGCAGACACACTGCAAACAGTAAGAGGTTTGCATTTCCACTGGACACCGTTCATGACCAACCAGCCCCAAGGTCATAGGCAGAGAGCAGGAGATCAATCTTCTTGCCTTTGTTGTTTACTGAGCATGTGAGGGCAGGGGTAAATATAGGTGCAGTGGAGAAACTGGCTATTAATAATGCCCCTATTGTAGTTCAGGTCAGTGAAAACCCTCAAATAGCTGAGGTAAAGGTGACCCCTGTAAAGAGGTTGTTCATTTAAGTTTGAAGAACCATGTCCTTGTTTGTGCAGCTTATAGGAACGGCTGTTAGCATAACACTTTAGCTCATTCACCACCTTTAATACAAAGTGAGCAACATCCATGGAAGATTAGTTTGATGCGCTGCTGTCTATAAAAATGTGCCAAAGTGCAATGCATAGCTAAATGTCATACACAGTCAGGCCACATAAGCAAGTCTGTTCAGATTACTGAACAAGTCCACATGGTTTGAGGCAAGTCTGTGATGATTTAGATATGCACAGTACTGATGGGTAGGTGAAACTCCTCACTACATATAATTGTGTACATTTGACTTTTGGCCACTTTAAGTGAGGAAGATGTTGAGGAATTCTAAACCTTCTAAAGCCAAACTGTTAGTATAGTTTACTAGTAGCGATCCAACACTGTGTTAACCACCTATTTGTTTTTCCTGACCTTTGCTCTTATTACTTCTGAAGTCCACAGGAACTTTTCCGATAGTTAAAAAGGAGGACATGGCCTTGGGCAAGTCGTAATGATATTCTTGTTTTCATGCTGAGACTGAAAGACCCTTAAATGCATGGCTGCTATGTTAAAATGGGTAAAGAAGTCGCACATGTCTGTTAGAGCCTCCTTAAGCCTTCATTAACTTGCTCTATTTAACTGATTTATGTGCAGCATTGCAACATGTCACATGATTCCAGTGCTCACATGATTCCACATTCTCTGGTTGGCATGCAGTCATTACCGGATCTTCATGAAGAAAAGATGAAGTGCAGTGAAGTAGTGGTGGGCAGTATTCGGATGTCATATTGTGATACAAAGACATCCAGGTGGAAAACTGAAGGGGGTAGCAATGGATGCTAAAAGCACACAGCAGTTGGAAGTACTCGGTGAAGAAACTCTGGCCACACACAAGTAGCAAACATGCAGATGGAGAAGTGCAAAAGCCTCATGAAGAGACCATGGGTTTGGAAATGATTCTGCAGGAGCTGAGAAGTTTTACCAGGATAATAAAGACCAGCTTTAGGGCAATAAGGGAAACATTGTGAGAATGAACACCAGATTTAATGAAGAGGAAATGGGGACAGCTGAGGAAGGAATCCAAAACACAGAAGATATCCTAAAAGATTGTCCCTGGACATTCAGACCCCAACCATTGGAGGATACACAACCAAGATCCATCCTGGGAAAATTCCTCAGCTCTAGATCGAAGAAGCAGTACCCCACTTCCACCTGGCAGAGGAAGCGAGGATATTATATCGTTGCCATGTCGCTCAAACCTACTGTATAGATCCAGTCATAACTTTTTCATCTCATCATATTTTGAGGATTCATTGCTTTAACTGGCATGATAATCGAACCTGCCCTATCAGCTAGACAGACACATTACAATCATATTTCACTCTTCCTTTCTTTGTTCTTCATGATTGATCTATTGTAGAAGCTAGTTGGCATTGCCTTTTAAAACTAAACAGTGTTAACTTTCAGCTGTAAGACAATAAATCAATTATCTTGGCTCTAAATGTGGGTGGTAACAATAATAATCACCTCTTCCCCACCACTAATGGATAATTGATGCTACCCACTAAAGCTGCTGTTGTCTTTTGTGGACTGTACTAAAAGAAGCAACCAGTTTTTAGTTTTGTTCTTACTGTACATTATAATGACATGATGTCATTGCAACTCAGAATTCAGAAATTATCCCTCAGTATTATTGTCTACCAGGCATTGTCCTCATGTAATCTCAAAAGGTTCAAACCTTTTGTGCACGGCCTAGAAAACAATGGCAGCCACACATGGGGCTGCAGACATTGCGGTATATGCATTCTGCTCCACTGTACAACTTCATTGGCTGGTGCATCAATTGGCGAGAGAGCGGAGAGGGATCTTTCCATTGTTCCCTGCTGCGACAACGGCAAATTGCTTTTTCGGGCAGTCAGGCAGTGGTTTGGGCTCTTTTTGATGCATTTTATGTAAATGTATTCTTACTAAGTATCTTGTTCTTTTCAGTTAGAGAGTCTGCTATACTCAAAAGTCCAATTAAAATCTGATAATGTGTTTGTATCTCTGTCCAGTTTTTGGGTTTTTAATGAACGTGAAAAGCATCATTAATCCAAATAGATGCATTACATAAAACATTTTTTTAAGTGGCTTTGTGTGGGTGCAGTGGACCACTCATTCATGCAGATGAATAGAGATCCAGGTCCAGTAAATCACCCTGTGAAATAAATTCAGGCTTGAATCCAACCTCTACTGTGTTTGTGAAGAGCAGGTCTTTTTTGTTTGCACTGGCAAGGGAAAGTGGGAGACCGCTCTATCCAATGGATATCCCATGAGACCGTGTTACTCGATGGAGCCGAATTCTCTGACTGTGCTGTATTTCAGGTAGTGCTTTGTGCTTGGTCGTTACAAAACTGATGAAAACTTCATCCTATATGTGCACTTTCCCCCAAGAGATGTCACAAGATATTCATTCATTCATTCATTCATTCATTCATTCATTTATTCATTTATTCATTCATTTATTCAAGCTGCTTATACTCCTGGGATCCTCATGGGGGGTTGTTGAAGTCTGTCCCAGCTGTCATTGGGCAGAAGGCAGAAAATGTCTTGGACAGGTCGCCAGTCCATCACAGTGGCACAAGATACATGAAGAAAATGTATTGTATGTTTATGGAACTACTTACGATAGACTTTGGTTGAGATTGTGGTTTACTGCTGGACTAAAACTAGGTGGCCATCTATATGAAAGGAATGAAGGATTGAATATCTAAATGTTTAAATTGATTAAAATATAGTATTATCAGCATACTGTTTACTGTTTGTAATAATAGTAGGAATTTTATACCTGTTGCTGTTGTTGGTTCATTTATTTTGTCGTACTGTTGTATAAATCTTACTTAAGCTTTTTCATAGTGGAAAATATAACATAATATTTATGGAACTACTTACTACAGACTTTGGTCGAAATTGTGGTTTACTGCTGGACTGAAACTGGGTGGCCATCTGTATGGACTGATTGAATAACTAAATGTTTAAATTAGTTGGTTAAAATCTAAAAAAGTGTAATCAGCATGATGTTTACTGTTGTTTGTAGTAATAATAATAGGAAGCACTAGGAATAAGAAGCACAGTCTTTTCACCATAGTCTTATGTATATAGGCGTGTATATGTCTAGGTGCATATCACTTTGATTGCCTTTTTATTTCTTTTAGTTTTGCCATTTCTCTGATATTGGGTGTGTGTGTAAATGATGGGGGTTCATCTTCAGCATTATTAAGCAAGTGGAATCTGATTTATCCCCACTGCAGTCCATCTGATTGTCCGCATACTTTGTTAGACCCCGTTCACCCTGAACAGCTCTGGGTGGCTGTTCTGCAGACTCTCATCTATTCTCTGTAATATATACAACTGAGAGCATGTTAGCTAGCAAGGAAAGCAGCATGGACTACATAGACAGTTGGCGTCTGCACACTGTGGATGACTGCCTAGCATTTGGCTTGCTAAACAAAACGTTTTTCTCAATGAAGGTACTACTTCACTCTTCCTCCTCCTCCTACTATTACTACTGCTAATAATAATAAAACTCAATTATTGCCTGCTAAGTTGTGAAATTCATTATTGAGACCTATGTACAGTATTTCTCACATGAGTTTTCCTTGTTCTTGGTCTACGAGGTGAACAAATACACTGGCAGGAAGGGAGACTCGTTTAAGGTAATATATGCAGCAGTGTATCCTGTGAGTGTGGAGGTACTGTGTCTGTTAGCAGTCAACTGCAGTAATAAAACCAAGCTGAAAGCTGTGGGAGTAGTTGAGAAAATGACTCTAACTAATTGCAGGCCTAGGTAATGTTGGTGATAGGACCAGAGTGAGTAATTGGGATAGTTTGGAGAATTCCTGGTGAGCCTATAGCATTTTTTTTGGGTTTTTTTTGGAGTTCAACCCGCAGCCCCCAAACAAAGTGCTACAGCCCTGGTTTGCTGCTTGTAAGTTGCATAATGGATCTGCAATAGATGAAGCTTAAGTTTTTTCTTATTTCCTGTTGCACCTCAAATGATGGAGCGCTTGCGTTCACCTGTTCAGGCACTAGCATGTAGCGGCTGCCCTATTTAAGTTGGAACCGAAATTCTGATGGAAAGCTAATGTCAACTTCATGAGATTGTCAAATAAACTGGGACGATGCAATGCTGCCTAACACAACAGAAACTGTTCCACTGACTTACTGTTTTTTGTTGTTATTGTTTTTCAATTTTCATGCATGGATTATATGAAGATGGACAGTAACAGCAAGAACTGCCAAAACCAAGGTGAGCAGGGAATTAAGTTACCTAGCTAATGTTAGCATTGTTTGTAGCACACTGACCATTGATCATGATCATCATTACTACCTAGCCACCTTGTATGTCTGCCTTGGTTGCAGTAAAGCATCTAAATAAAAAAGAGTCCAACAGAGTCTAACAGTTCTTATTCAGTATTGCCTGTAATTGTAAACTCTGATTGTGCTTGCCTTGCTTTCCGGGGTCAAACTGAAGAGGATGGGTTCCCCTTTTGAGTCTTGGTTCCTCTCGAGGTTTCTTCCTCTTGCTCTGAGGGAGTTTTTCCTTGCCACTGTCGCCTTTGGCTTGCTCATTGGAGGCTTGGACCCGGATGTTCTGTAAAGCTGCTTTATGACATCTTCTGTAAAAAGCACTATATAAATAAATTTGACTTGACTTCATATTCGAAACTGTTATGTTGCATGAAGGCAGTGCCGTGTGTGTACAGCAGGAGAAATACCGTTAGAGCTTGAGGTGGGCTGTCCTGTATCATATAAACTCCTAGTGAGAAAACAAGGCCCACTCCAGCCCTGGATAGTGTTTAATGTATGGCACTAAGCCATGGAAGTAAATGGCTGGTAGCAAAACAGAAATATGTTGCACATGCTGCTGAACACAGGGACAGGCGTTTCAGTGAAGGTGATTTATTCACTTATCACAGCATTCTAATGACTGCACGCTTACTTAATCGATAGACGTTGCACCAGTTCAATAAAACACAACCTTTGTGTTCAAGGCAGACATTCTTATTTAACAAATCACATTCGCTTGAATTTGACCTTGGCTTCTGTAGAGGAGCTTTTATTTCATTTTCCGCTTAGCATTGATATCCAGAGATAAATGGCTTTCTATTTAGAATAGAGAATTGAGTGAATAAGAACAGGATAGAAAAGAAACTGGAAGCAAACCCTGCCTGAGAAAAGATGAGTGTGGGTAATACTTTTCCTTCTGTCCGTGTGTGTCTTAGGGCACTTCCATGATCCAAGGTCAACAGTTTTGGTCTCTGTGATTGTAAATACTTTTTATATAGCCACTCCAGGTCCTCTTGGAAAGGTGCAGTGGTGACTTATTGCACAACAAAGCCACAAGAAAAATATTATACCAGACCAAAAAAAAAAAGTTAAGATCCTCTGTGCCAAAAGTAATACCCTAAGTGCTTTGTGGTTTGTGTGTGTCTCTTGAAGTGTGTCAGTAATTTTCCCTTAACACCACTAAACCACTCAGACCCTGCTTACCCTCCCTTAAGGTTATCGAGTGGCGTAGCCTTGAAACTTTGGAACACTTTGGAACAAACGAATGCTTTTCACAGAAGCTTCAGAGTCTCCCTCTGGCTCCTGAGCTCCATTGTGCACACACTTTCATAATATCTAGGACATTAAAAACAGGCCTGTCAGAGAAACAAATGTTTTTCAAATGAGCCGGCTGTCATTTTCAGGGTGTGGGAAAACCTTGTTGGCCTTCACACATCCATCCAGGTAGGTGATGCGTGACTGTTCTTATGCCAGTGGTATGAAGATGCAAGCAGTCTGTATAGTTTCAGGAGAGCGCAACATACTCTAGAATGATATAGAAAACAAATTCAGGATGCTGCTGTTGTGGTGGGTGGACATAGTAAGGAATGTGTGAACAGAAACAGAGTAAAGCTTGATTTATGGACCCACAGTGCTCCCAATAAATGTTTTACTGTAGCTTGTCAGGGAGCAAAGGGCAACAGAAACAAGCATGTTTCGACAAAGTTTACATAGTAAAGTGACTGAACTGTGGTGTTCATGGAACACAAAAGAAAAGGGCTACCAGATGCTGTGTGGTGTGAAACCAGTGACACTAATGTAAACATTAGAATGCAAAATGCTGTTTTTGAGGTTTCCAAGCGAGGCCTGAATGAATTCTTATTCTGGCTTTACTTTTAATACTTATTTTGCTGTTTTGTCCTTTGTCTTTCTGTCTATGGACACTTGTCATAAAACATGGCACCAAAAAAGAGAGGAGGCTTAGGACCATGAAGGGACAATGGCCTCTCCGCTGAAATATTCTGGCCACTGTTTCAGCTTTGCACTTTGTCCTGCAAGGCAGGCTCCCCTCAACCTGCACATAGGAACTGTAGGAATGTTTAAACATTTCAGTCATTGCCTGATATGAACCCATAATGTACACCGATCAGCCATAACATTAAAACCACCTCATTGTATCTACACAATCTATCCATTTTATGAGCTCCACTTACCACATAGTAGTTCTACAATTACAGACTGTAGTCCATCTGTTTTTCTGCATACTTTGCAATTCTTAGAATCCGGTGGGCAGCGTCCTGTGACCACTGATGAGGGACTGGAAGATAACCAACACAAACTTTGCAGCAGCAGATGAGCTATAATTTGTGACTTTACATCTACAAGGTGGACCAGCAAGGTAGGAGTGTCTAATAGAATGGACAGTGAGTGGACACAGTGCTTAAACACTCCAGCAGCACTGCTGTGTCTAATCCACTCACTAACACACCACCAGTGTCACAGCAGTGCTGAGAATGATCCACCACCCACATAATACCTGCTCTGTGGTGGAACAGGGTGAAAGGGGTCTAACAAAGTATGTGGACAATCAGATGGACTTCAGTCTGTAATTGTAGAACTACAAAGTGCTACTATATGGTAAGTGGAGCTGATAAAATGGGCAGTGAGTGTAGAAACAAGGAGGTGGTTTTAATGTTATGGCTGATAGGTGTATAACCACATGCTAATTTTCTAATTTTCTCTTGATGTATGTAAATTTCCTCCAGGCTCGATTGCAGCATTCCAGCAAGAACACTGACCTACGGCATCCATTTTATGAACATAATGGTGAAGAAAAAGTGGAATTTTAATGTGTTAAAAAAAAGTGACATTCAGGTTCATTGGGTCCTTCAGTTATAAATTCAAAAATTTGCAATGTTACTTTTTTTTTGTTTGTTTAATGAAAACTTTTTCAGTCTTCCATGTGCAGCACAAACGTTGGTTGGCTACAAAAAAAGCATCATATTGCCTGAATACTTTTCACAACTGAGTATTTATTGATGTAGGCTAGTGCCAAGTGGAATAAGTCCATGCTAATAGAAAGAAGGCTAGCCTGTTTACTACTTATTTTGCCAACTGTTCATATGGTGAAGCCATGACCCCTCAGTAATTTCTTTTACACTGTGTTCAGACTGCAAGCAAATTGGATTTGTTTCTCGAATCAGATCTTTCGAGATGGCTGTCCTCACCCATTATTTCTGAAGTGATGATCAGATTTGTGTGTCCAGATTTGTGTGTTACTGTGGTAACAATGCAGGCATCAGTAACTATGTGGCCATGCTGGTGACATGGCTCTCAAATGAGGAAGGAGGAGAGATGGAGGTGCCTCATTTTGCCATCCAAACATTCACCAAGTCACGGTTCACGACTCTTTGGCACTCTTCTTGAATTCAAGCCCTTCTGTCCCTCTGGATTCAACACTGTCATTGTTTGTTGTGTTGTGAGTGACGCAAAGGATACTTCGAAATTCGATTTGAGTGGCCAGAACATTCAAACCGAGACACGTCAAACCGAAACATTTCTAACCACCTCCAAAAGTGGTTTGGAGATGGTTTTGCAAAATCATGTAGTTTTATTGGTCTCCATGGATCTGCAGACCATCAAAAAACAATCTAGATGCAATCTGGATATATCAAAAGTCGGATTTGGGGCCTTTGGAACCTTTTGTCTCCTTGTCTACTTGATCCTGCCACTGGTCCTGCTTTTCATGTTAACCTGTAAAAGCCTGGCGTTAGTATTGTCACTTTGCAATGCTGTTTTGTTTTGCAATGCATTATTACATGACAGCTATACTTAATTAATTTGCTTTGTAATGAATTGTTTTTACACTTTAAATTGACTAGTACATGTCTGCACTTCTGAGTTTTTCAACATATATTACTTTATTATAGTCACAATGATGATTATAGGGGAACTTTAAATTTGGTAAATTAATAGGACACCTGCAAATGAAATAATAATGAAGTTGTGTCTCACCTCAAATTTGGTTCATTTCTGGCCATAGAGCTGCACTTGACACTGGATTTTTTTTTTAAACTGCAAACCATGTGGTGTTCATCAAGGCATCCAATTGATATGTTTAAAAGCCTACCTTACAAGTACCAACACACCACAGGTGATGACAGAAGACGATGACAGAAGCTGTGTAAACAGAGGCATTGACTACACTTAGTGGAATTAAAATGTGTTCTTAATTGCTTGCCTGTAATTACAATTAGCCTGTCGAAGTCAATGTGTTAATTCACGGCAATTATCCAAAGCGATTCATTCATTTAAAATTCTTACGTGTGCAGCAAGAGGAAGAGGAAATGCTTTTAGACTTAGTCTTTAGTACAGCCCGAAGATTCATCTATCTGTGAAACTCAAGTTGACTTATTTGCGCAAAATCTAAGATGACCTTTTAGACGTACAGACTATGTGCTGCTATTTTCAGTTAAATGTAGTCATGTGCTGGATGGATGGCTCATAGACTGCACAATGTCATGCTTCACTCCTGTACGCATTTAGGGCCGCTTGTCCAGTATATATCCTTTGGCTTTCTTCAGTACTACTTTATCCACGAGAACAACAAATGTTTTTCTCAAGCCAGGTGGTCTATATACATGATCCAGTTCGGTGACTATCTTTAATAACATAGAAGATAACAATTTTAATTCAGTGCTAAACACTAGAGTTTTAAGTAAGGGTTAGATAGAGCAAATCATGCAATGAACGTCTTATTAATTTGGCTACACTCTTCAGACTTATAGCTGGTGTATCGCAAAGAGACATCCACAGCTGCTTTGATGATTTTTCTACAACAAGAAAAGCTTTGTAAGTTTCCTTTCCCACCATGTGGATGTCATTTACACTTTCTATTTTTGTCATTCCTCTTGTTCCCAATAGGTTTTATTTGTGGAGAAACATAAGACTTTAATTTGCAGATGTATATTTTCACATAGTAATGTTTGAACCCCTCCTTTGTATACTGTATATATCATACTGTGTAACAATCGTACAATAACCTTTCCAATCAAACAGGTAGTTAATCTTCTTTCAGTGTCAGGAAAACAAGCTACACAGAAGTTACACAGAAGCCCAGCAACTAAATATACTTTAAACATTTTCACTATATTTCCTTTATTACAGTTTCCATTCTTTGTAATAGACTTGCTCTCAGTTGTTTCAGTTTCAGAGGATGAATACAGATGTACAGTATGAAGAAAAATATTGTTTTGGGAAAGCTGAAGCTTGCAAATCTACTTTAGTAGGCCCCCTAAATTAAATTATGAACACTGAAGATGAGCGTAATAGGTCCCCTAAAAGTGTGTGTAGGATCATTTCAGTGCAAATACACCATACAGCTCACAGAAGGTACAGAAAACAAAAATTTAATGCACGACTCAATAAACACTACATCATAGATCTTGAGGCCTTCGAGGATTTGGACTTTGTACAAATAATATACAGGTCCTTTATTCTGTCAAGCATCGAAATGATAAAACAGATGGAACATGTAAACAAAGGTACTAAACAGAATGCTTCTTAAGCACTGTAGAAGGTTAAAATGGTTGCAAGATGTCTCTACAGAACCACAGAATCGAAGCAAATCACACAGTTCATCTGTTTGTCCTATCTGCATCCACGCACTTTGGACCTTGGTTTGCTGTATTATGAGCTCTGGCACCTGTTTGCCTGGGTGCTCAGAACCCACATAGTTTTAAATAATGTGATAAATATAGATTTCTGTGCCATATACATTTAAATAAATACTTTTCTATGTACACCTTCACAACATGGACGAACACAAGGAGAAAAAAGAAAAACACACCTTTGGACTTTAGACACCTTTGCAGATACAGCTGTAGTGACTGAAATCGGTCCAGACCTTGTAAAACGTATGTCTGCTGAAGACATAAGAAGAAGAACCAAATGGATCAAATAATAGAGAGCAGCTTTGAGTTTTATGGAAATAAAAGAGCGAGAGAGGACAGAAAAGTGCTCATAATTGCACCTCATTTGTGGACTGTACTGACACTACAATGACAAGCATTACACTGATTAAAAAGAAATCAAATTAGTTCTGCCAAACCTCAAAATATAGTCTACAGGACCTATGGCCAACAAATCTGATACAGACACTGACCTTAGCATAAATGGGATTTCTACTGAACTACGGAAACATATATATACTGTATATACTGTATATATATTTGTATCTTTGTGTTGTCAGCTGTAACATCAGTATTAAGCTGGAGGAGTGCATCTCAGCTTTTTGTCTTCTGCTTGTTATGCTCCTCCTCCTCTATATGAAGCAGTTGTTGGAACTTTTTCGCTAGATGTGTTGAGCATGTTGGTGTACTGCAGATGTTTGATTGTACTGCAGTGTTTTGATGATAGCAGATTTCTTTGGAATAGCGGTTGACGCTAGCGCCTGGTGGCTGCCTGACCCACTTACCAAAAAAAGAGAGCGAGAGGGAAAAGTGCTCAGACAAAGCAGAGGTAACACACATTTTGCGAATTTCAAAGGACGTTTGAGCTGCTCACACCTTTTAGTGGAAGTGGCATCACTGGGCTGCAACAAGAGATACACACCAGTACGCTTCTAGGATTTATCGGTGCTACTTTTGTAATTGCAGTTAAATTAATTTCTAAGTTAATAACTTAGTGGCTTTATAAGTGGCTTTATGCGGACCTAAGAAAGCTTCGGTTGAAGTGCGAGCAGGAATACCGTTAGCCCTGTATGGCTTCTGGTGGTTGGTGAGATATATATATATAAATTGCAAAAATCTAATTGAGTTTCAGAGTTAATGTCTTTCATTCAGCCCTAACAGCCATTTTAATAGTTGGCGTCCTGCCAGTCAGTTTGAATGTGCTGGACTTTTGAACTGTTTTCCTTTAAAGTGCTGTAAATAAAGAGAAGAGTCTTGCAAATTGATCCAGGAGAGGCAAGAGAGCTTTTCTTTGTGAGGCTTCAGCTCATGATGCTGAATCAAACCCTCATATGCCCTCTAGCCACTTTCACATTTGCTGCCAAACCTTTCCATTTGACAAACCAACAATAGCTCTCTCCAGCTCTCCCCTGCCACTCTTTCTCTCTCTTTCATCTGTCCTTTCATAAGACTCACTGGAGCTCTGAAGTGATGTACAGTTGAAACTACAGTCGTAGCAGTGCAGTGATCAAAAAAGGCGCACGTGATGAGTTTTTTCTCTTCAGTCAGAGAAATGGCTGGTTAATCCTTCATTTGCGTTGCCAACCAACAAACAAGATGATTCTGTTTGCCATGTATTTCCATGTTTTTGTTTTGTCGGCAATTTGGGTCACATTTGACAAGCTATTCTGGAGATAACAAAAGGCTGCAAACAGACATATTAAAACAAATTAGCTGTGACTGCATCCCCGCTCATAAATGGAGGCGCCTTCAGTTGAAAGGCGATTCATTTCAAATGTCAATAAAATGCCTGGCTTTTATAGAAGAGACAGCACTATCACACTGAACGTAATGCCCGTGATTGTAAATGCCAGATTACAGAGTGTGAAACAAAAACTACCTCTCTAGAGCTTGAGCAATATATCAGTTTTCCAGCAATATTGCCCAAATATGTAGGTCTGTGGTTTTATCTGCGTCTGTACAAAAAATATTGCAGATAATTACTGACTTTTTTTGGTGAAGTACTTTTTTTGGTGAGATTCTGGGATTCTACTTTACGATCTCCTGATGATGAGATGAAACTTTAGATATTTGTACCATTGGGTAATCCAATGAGCTTTAAGTATGAATAGTTATTAACAGAACCATAACTGTAAAGATTTATCTTGAGCAGTGCTCCGGTTTTTACATTTTTTATGCTTGTTTGAAATTTAAAGATAGTGACCATTGAGAACTGACACATACATATTCCAAATTACACTCATTATCATAAAAATAGCTGCACCCAGAAGGAATCAACCGACCAAAATGAAACTTGGTGGGTAGGTTTGACATTGTAAGACATGTGAATGATTCTGGTTTCACGCTCGGCCGCGTATGTGATGTAAGCAAGGACAGGCCTTATTTACCTGACTGACCCAACAGCCATGACTGTGGACATTCAGTGAACGGTGCCCTCTATGAGTCATGCCAGCACCATTGGCAGGCGGCTGTACAATGCAGGACTACATGCACGCAGACCGTTACAACAACTGCCCTTAACACAACGTGTCAACGTTGCCAAAGACTGCAATGGTGTTGTGCCAGACTGTCATGGAGTGACTCAGAATGGCAGAAGGTCATGTTCAGTGATGAGACACACTTTTGTCTTGGTGGAGACGGTCAACGAATTCGTGTGTGGAGGCACCGTGGTCAGTGCCAGGATTTGTCATGTGTCACATGTCCAGAAGGCCTGGTGTCCACCCACACCACACAATCTGTAGGAACTGTGTGAGAATATTCAAGCTGCAAGTGATGGTTTATCACAGGACACCATTAGGAACCTCTAGTTTGCAAACATGGTAGTCTGACGCCATACTGAGAGAGACACTTCCATACGCCCATATCAGTCTAAATGTATCAGTATAAATGTATATTATTGTTCCCGGTAACCTTTATCTTCCTTCCCAATAGGAGTGCAACTATTCTTTTGATGGTAAGTGTGTGTTGATTGATATCAGCTGTAAATTTGTAACCCCACAGTATTGGTCAGGCAATTCACATATCAGTCAGGTCTTAAGTACTACATTTATAACCTTGGAATACAGTGAGCATGGCAGGTTGCTATACTAAAACAAGAGCTCCATAGCACTCTAAGCATGTTCATCTAAACAAAGCATGTTGGGATGCTTAGGCAGAAGAGCAGAACAGCTTTGAATACAAAGTCAGTCTTTGATCTATGCTTCTTTTTATCTGTAATGACTGCCAGTGACCGAGTGTGTGCGCCAGAATAGCTTGAGTTAATGTAGTCAGTTTAGAGTACTCAGCAATAAGCAGTCATAGGCCTTGATCAGCAGTGGCTCAGGTATTGCATAAAGTTTATGACCAGTTATGTTGGTCCATTAAACTCTACTTAACTCATTCCGTTCCAGGCAGATTTCTGCATGGAAACGGTGAATCAGACTGATAGCTTGATAGCGCAAGAGACGTGTATTTTGTAATGACTTTTTAACGCCATCCCTTACGAAGATGAATAACATTGGCAGAAAAAGTAAAGCACCAGTCAAAATCTGTCAGAGCATCTGTAAAAATAAAATACGCATGGACACGTAATTTGGTGCGACGGACAAGCCAGCTTCATTTTTGCGGTCCCAGTCAAGGGCTCGTTTCCTAAGAGCATCGTAGCTCTGTCATTGTATCTGTTTGGAAGAGTGCTGAAAGAGCACTCTGTACCATTTTACAGTGCTTCTGGGGAAGCTCAAGATTCATAGACTTAAAAGAGTGTTGTGGATATCTGGTTCAGAGTATGGCCCAGTCAGTTCCATTGCTTGTCTTCATCTTTGTTCAAGTGGAAATCTTCACACAGCTTCGTAAAGCTGGAAAACATAACACTGTTTTCATCGACTGATTCTGCTCTGCTCTGTTCAGTTCATATCAGTTCAGTCTGCTCTCATCTGTCACAGAACAACCATTCTGGAAAGTAGGAAATGGGTACAATGTGTGGCAAAACACTGAGCTGGTTGTTAGTGAGCTGTATAACAATGACATGCCAGTTTTGTGGTGTGGGGCAGTGGCTGCAATGGCCCTGAAAGAACATAGATCTATTTTTACTACTTCATCCAGCCAATTAAAGTTAGGAAGGTCAATTTGAATCTGACTTTTAGCATTGTGGGCAGGATAGACGAGTAGTGTCTAGTCTTATCTGCAAATGGCCGGTGAATGAAGTTTTCATTCCAATCAGGCTGAAGCATATCATATTCTACTCCTTACATCAGTTGGTCTCAGTCTTCAGACAACTGATTATGTATGCTGCTGCTCTGTTGGGATGAAAATCTGCACTTATACTGTCCCTTGGAAGCCCCAGGTTTGAATATTGAGCTGTCACTTAAAGCGGTGGCTGTTATTTTTTCTGCAAATGTCTGCACAGAACATGCATCTAGCCAGGGGTTTATTAGCTTTAGCAGATACTCCAATATACAGTTTATGCATCATGGATATGTTTGCTACTGTAGTGGGAAATTCTAAAAAGCTACTTGTTCAAAGAGGAGTCATATAGATATGCCTTGAACTATTAATGTTATTAACTTTTTGTAGATGTAACGTATTCATTTATCGCACATGTATTTGTTTCTTGATTAACTTTACATTTGCAGCAACATAAACTTCTTTTAGTGGCCACCTTTTAATGTGGGTTGCAGCCTGGGGTTTGAAAACCATGTGCCTTTGCCCTTCCAGTTTTCTCATAATGGTTTCAACCTGTTGTGGATTAGGAAGGCAAAATTGGTCCTAATGCTGAATTTTCATGATGAAACGTTTATGTTGTAAGTTTCATGCAACATAATTCCTGTGCAACTTCACAGCTATGTAAAACAATAAAAAGTTGCATGTAACATTCAGTTACTCTTCTGGTTGTTTCTAATACATTGCATTTTTCTTGCTATATCAATGAACTAAAATGTGTTATTTGTGTTTGTGCATTTGCAACATTTTTAAACATTTTTTATCATCTTTGTAGAATCTTCCAGCTGCCATTGCGGTTTCTTATTTCTATATCTAAATAATATCTATATCCAGACAGTGCATCTGTCTGGCTTTTTCTGTATATATATTATTATTATTATTTGTTTAATGTGTTCTGTACATGTTTAACCTATATTTTAACCGATACAGCTCAATGTCTCACTCATCCTGTCCTAGAAGCACTGCACGTTCATAGTCCATTGTCTAAATTTTATCCTTTGGTTCTCAAAGGAATTTAGGCTCAAGCTAAGTAGATCACAAAAAAGGGCAACATTCACACAGCAGGTAAAAGTGGCCCATATCCCAAAAAGTAGCCTTTCCCTTCATATATACATGAACTACAAAGGAAAATATGGTGAGCAAATTTCGGGTTTGGATCTCCAGTAGACTATGAACTAGGACTGTTGAACAGATTGGAATTCATGTGACTTTTACGGCAATCCAACTTGACATTGCTCATAAACATTTTGGGTGATGTTTCTGAACAAGAATTTGTTTCTGAACTTAAGGTCCTTAACACCTCTGCTCTGTGTTCAAAGAGATTTTGAAGGAAATGGCCAAACAAGGCCACAGTGTCAAAAAGTACGAAGGCATAGTGTAAGGAAACCAAGGACGTGAACCAGAACAGTGGCTGTGGCTGAATAGCCTTCCATATTCTTTACAGTGAGCTCGAATACGTTCTTGGTGATAAGCGGACCTGCATCTGTTATCAGTCTTGATTGCCTCTAATTGAACGTGCCAAGTGAAGCATTGTTCTTTTGCGCATGCAGGGCAGTTTAGCAGCATGATCTGTTCAAAAGATATTGTGAAAAGATTTGTGCCACTTGTACCTGCTATTTTAACGTAGCCCTAAGTGAAGCTAGCTGGTTACAGAAATGTTAGTCACGAGACATTCATTTGTTTGTGGTTATGGCTCAGGCACCACACAAACGAAAAACTATGAAACTTTGCACATAGTCATTTAGGAGGATCTCATCTCTGTTCTATTATGATTGTGTTATGGTGGTTTTGATCAGCTGTACATGAAACTTGTTTTATGTAGTTGAGTTGACTTCAACTCAGACTGAGTTCCAAACTGAGTTGCAGGAGACTTTACATTATGCAGTTCAAATAAAATTTGGTTTTATGTAAGTTTCGAGCAACTGAAGTTGCATTCAAGTTCCACCGTGCAAATCCAGCCTGAATCACTACAGAAGGCCAAATGCAGTCTGGAGCCATTTTGTGGATGTCCTTTATATCTCACGACCACTTATTAAACTAATAAACCAAAACATGTTTCAGAGGCTGATCCAGAAAAAACACTCTGCCCACAATTAACATGACTGTTTACCTGTCCACAGTAATTGACACTTGGCTATCTGCTTGCACTAGTAGGAAGTATAAATTGTCAAAATGTGTTTCAGTTTGTGTACATAATGAGATGGGTTTAAAAGCTGTTATATGGAGAGTGAAGCTGTTCGAATTTCACACAGAACTGCCCACTTCCCTCTTTGTTTTGTGGGGTCTGAATTATTTTTAGAGGTGCCTTATCTCTATATCCATCTTACCATGTCTTTGCCTAGCCATTTTCTCACTACATTGCATTCATCTTTGTAAGCTTACTGGTAATTTGAGTCATTTGTATAATGAAAGTGCAGCTAAACAGGAAGCTGAGTGCCAACCGAGTACATTCAGTCGCCTGTTTGTCTGAGTTTCTTAAAAGGTTATGCAATGGGATCCCTTGCTTTTATTTTTATTTTTTTTGTTTTGCACAATAAGCTTTTTATTGTGTCAGAGCTTGGCTTTCTTCTTTTTTGGATGTGCCTTAGAAACCTTCACCTAACCAGGTGGGAAAGCGTTTCATTGATGTTAAAGCTTCCCTCTGCCCTCGTCCCTGGAGTGCTCAAAGAGGGTGTGAAGTCCCACGGCTGGCCTGGATAATGGAGGAGAGAGATGGGTAGAGCTTGTTTTGAAATAAGTAAGGCCTACATTTCACAGTTTGAAAAAAAACCAAAAAACCAAAAAAACACAGATGGCCATTTCCTCTATTTAGTGTTCCAATCGGATATATACTTTCTGCTTATTTATAGAAGTAGAGCTGGAATATTTCAAGTCTCTGAAAGTGCCTTGAATCTATATGATCAGCTAGGCTTGTATAGCTTATGTAGCGGTTTGCTTAGGTTGATGATCAAACACAGGACATCTGAGAGTTGTGAGTGAAAGGACTGGTTACATGTTTGTAGACACACAATAGTTGACGGTGGTACTGAACCTTTGTTAGTCTTGCAGGCCAGACATGATCTGGTAACAAGAACTTGTAAAACCTTTTGTGCTGTACTGAGGTGAAATTCGGCACAAACAAGGGTACGGCCACTCAAAAATCCAGCCCCCAAATTCGTCTGGGCAGTGGTCATTTAATGTCTGGATGACAAACCTACATAAGCAAAAAAAAAAAAGGTAGGTAGCGAAATGCTGTCGGTTACTAATGGATCTGCTTTTCCATAGGAAGTGGTAATGTTAACCTCAAACTTCCTCGCCCAGGTCTTCTCATTACCAGATCACGACTGGCTTCACAGGACTAAATATTTATTGACTTCCTTTAAAATTTCGGCACTTCTAAAACTTCACTTCTATCTTTTAAAGCCTATATTGTTGGTCACCTTAATAACCCACTCATGAATACACATGAATGGAAAAACAATGCACAAACAATATGACAGACTGTCTGCTAGAGTGTAGTTCCAACGTTTTATCTCTTTTTCCAGATTGCCCAATTTGTTTTCCTTAAACTTTCTGAGTTGGGCACTTTGAGGATAAGCCCATGACGTGATATGCAAACATGTGGTGGTTTAACACACTTCGTTGCTCAGTCTGTCGATAACTGGCTGACCAAGCCTCTGAACTGAAAATGGCAGCATTTTTGTCTATATGTTTATCTACAAACGTGGAATCAGTCCAAATACTAAGGGACAGTTTGAAAGTTGGTCCATGTACCCATCGAACATATACCCATGGTGACATATGTTAGCAGTATGCCAATGACAGCAAAGGATTTATCACAGATGGGCAAGAATAGTTTACCATAGATACCCACATGGGTGGGTTTTTGCAAAAGCAGCCATCCATGTTGGCTATATAATTTGATTTGAAACCTTCAGTAATTTGACACATTTCTGCTCGAAGCTTCCGCGCTTCGTTATCCTGATCCGACAGGTCTGCCAGCAAAGCTGAGCCAGCAGCAAAAAGTCCCCCACTGAGAAAATCGCACACGCAGGAGGGCCGACCAGGGGAAAGGAAAATGAACTTTGATCATTTCTACCTGACAGACTCCACCATAATGTTCTTTTGGAGGCTGGCATTTCTGTCCTTTTATTCTTCACGGTGTGATTGAGTCCAAACCTCTCACATGATTCGAGAGTGGCTCTGCTCCACATTTGCTTCCTCTCATCTGCGTTCTCTTCACCGTCCTGCCAGGCGGGCCTTTAACACTGTGTGTACGCCATACTCTGTACCCCGTTTGGAGGAGTTCTTCAGTCAAAGGCCCCGTACCCTGTTTGGACCGCAGCTGTTCCCTGGGTTTGCTTGAGGGGAGTGGAGGGCTAGCTGTAGTTAGCGAGGGTTGGGTAGGTTTGGGGGTGTGCAGTAAAAATAAACATTTGATGGTCAAAATCAGTTGAGATCAAACCGCAGATGACTGTTTGATGCTGTGGAAGCTGACCCGAGTGGGAGACGTGGGGATGGACATGGCCCGGGCCACCCGTGCTCGAATGGAGTGCTTGTCTTGCCAGCGGTGCCAGCGCTTCCGAACTGCTGAGCGTACCTGGGGACATAACCGATAAATCTGCTATCAGCAACTTTAGTACTGCAATACTACTAGATCAGCAGCATTAAAATTAGTATTAAGGATGCATGGTGGGGACAGAATACCATTATTGCCCTTATATTGCTACATTTGTTGACTGCAACGTGGGTTTGATTTGCAATACACCTTGTGTTATTTTAACAAGGACATATGGTGTGACTGATACAAAGCAATGCTCTTGGCTAAAGGTGCCCCCTGGTGTAGAATTTTCCGCCTGCTAAACACGAGTGAGTGAGTTACCAACGAGTTCCACAAGGTGTTTTGTCTCTAAAAATACATTGGTGGAATATTTTGACATGACATGCATTGTTTTGGCCAAAATAATAATCAATTACATGTTAGCCTTGATTAATTACATGAAAATTACAGTCCAAAGATAAAGTGGTTGGTCACATTGCTCATTTGTGCATTTGTAGCCTTTAGCAGTATCAACATTACACAGGCCAATTTTATAATAAATTATGTGCAGGCCTAATTTGTATCTGATCTTTCTGAACAAGCATGGAACAAGGTGGAAATGTATCAAAGCAATATCCCTTATAATTAGAAAGGGAGTAGAATATGAACAGTGAGAAGGTTGGAAAGATAAAATGCTGTGAAAGAAACCCGAATTCAGTTCAAGCTATACAACAGACAAGAGGAAAGTGATTGTCAAAATTGTTGAAACTAGTTTTGACTTGGACATCATTCCACATTAACCTCTTACATCACACATGGTTCCACATGTCTGTGGGTGAGTCCACCATTTTCTGTCGAATTTGAAACACGTAGGTGCCCAGGACTCTGAGACGAATTAACCTTGTCAGAGGCCAATTATTGTTTAAAAATTAGAAAGGGAGAAAGTGTCGTGCCTAGTCAGTTCCTCAGTGAGGTGGCTTTTGAAGGAAGAACATGGTGTACTTTTTCCGTTCAAGGCTTTGTTCACAATTTTCTGCCAAACATATATAGGTGCTCAGTGCATTCACCTTTTCAGAGGCCCACTTTCCATATTTGGAAATTACAAAAAGAAAGAGTGTCACACCTATTTAGTCTTGCATAAGGTGGTTTTTAAAGAGGGAGCACATTGTACTTTTTTCTTTGGGCTTGTTTGGGATGTTATGAACAACAACCAGGAGAATTGAACACAGCCCCTCCAACTGAGAGTGGCACGAAGTGCTACTAAGGCCGTGGCCTTTCAGCAGTTCGGGTGGATCCAAATCTTTGACTTATTTAGTTTTATCAGGCTGTTCAAATTCCTAACACATAATAATTGAAATCCCATCAGGCGATTCAAGGTGTTTCCAAGCCAACCCAGAAAGATGCACAAGCCTATTTATTGCATCAGAGTAGCATTGATTTTGTCCTTGTATAATGCCCCTATAAGGTACTGTGCAAAAATCAGAGACCATCCTTCATTTATTTACACTTCAACTTGACAGTTGCAAAATTACATTGAAACTTTTCTATTCAGTTTTCAGTCAAATGTGTTTTCTTTTATCCAGACACAGAAAAATGAATAAAAGTACATAATGGCTTTTCTGACAGAAAATGAAACAAGGCAATGACTTTTGTACAACACTGTATAGTTTTGAGTCCAAGTCCATATGCTTCTTATGAGTCTAGGTCATGTGGTTGTTTTGATATATTAATTCACAACAGTATGTGACAGAGGGCTTGAACCTTATCATTTCACAAATGAAGCGGCTCTAACAGAGCTATAACTGCGTCCGAAAACAATCAATCATAAAATACAATAAAATGTTCCGGTCCATCAGGCAAAAGAAAAGGTACTAATGTGATAATTATCACAGCTCTGATGTACAACAGAAATTCTTTATAAACATCATTTATATATGTCCACATTAATAAATAAACGTCTCATGGGCACGAGATGAAATGGGAAAGGGTACTAATTATGTTTCAGGGTATGCTTTTTTGGATTGCATTAGTTTCCTATGGGAAGTCAAGGAAAATGTCAGCTCAATTTCCATGTGACCTTTAAACATGTCCTCAGCTATTGTGGTCATAATGGAGAATACACCTATCTGTAAAGCCTGCTCTCTGTGGTGAAGGCGATGGTTGACAGATATGTAGGCAGGTAAATGGACATGATCTAATTCTGTTGGTAGAGGATGCCCTTTTCCTCTGGTTTGCGAACAGTCTGGTCATTTTTCTTATAAGGTCTAGCATTAGGGCTTGTGCCGGGGGACTGGTTCTAGATACGGAGGAAAAAGGCCAGCTTCTGCACTGTGCTGATCTTGCATGTAGAGTCAAGTCATTAACATTTCATCATATATACTCTGATGTACATGCAGAAATGCCAACAAAAAGTCATTTAAACTAGGAGTTAATATAGAAACTGCAGCTGATGGCATAATCTATAGCAGTTAGAGTCTGAAGCATGTTTGTTTAACTGGACTTGTATACAGTATTCAAAAGGTGTTCAAAAGGTAGTATCACAGTGTGCTGTAGACACCGGCACAGCAAGGTGTTTTATTTAATCAGTGAGCTGCCAGTTAAAAAGAAGAGCTTTAGCCCTTTTAAAGACCTCCGTCTCAGCAAATCAATGCAAAAGATGTCATGATAAACATTAACCCACCTTTGTCTTCATCTCATTCAATGCACCTCCTAGGAGGTCTTGTCTTTGAGATGGCCCACTGAGAAATTTCTCCTGCCACTCAAACGCAGCAGCGTGACTTGAAATTCAGCTTTGCTGTCAGGCTTACAGACACTTTAGATGTAGGCATCAGCCCCATGGTGTATATTGCCATAGTCTTGTTGCTGCAAGATTTCAGTATTCTGTACCACAGAAGCAAGTGGTAGCGGTAAAGTAACAGCCATAAACATAAGTCAATAGCCAGGCCCTTTGCTAACATGATGCATGGCTCATTATGACTTATCAGTAATTCTTCCTGTGTGTGGGAGTGATTGAAATCATGTAATTTAGCAGATGCTTGTAGACAGTACAGTTTACGTGGTGTATGTTACAGTGGTTTTTATTGTAGAATCTGCCTACTACAGTGAAGATAACATTTAATGATGGCTAAAGTTCAGTCTTAGATCTAGCCTTATATACCTGGAACTTCTAGCCTAATTCCCCATGGAACAGCTGGCATTAATAGAGATGGTTTTTAGATCCAGGCTGTTGATCAGTACCAGAGTATTGGTGACACACAATTAATTAGCTTTTGCTGTGATTCAAAGAACACATATGGGAGGTAGCTGGGCTTTGTTTTTAATGATTCCCAGAGAGAGAGTGAGGGGGAGAGACAGAGAGACAGACAGAGAGGGTGGGGGTATAATGCAAGTGCAGGCAAATCAGCCATAAAACACTCTGGCACAGACACACAGGCTGAATCTAGAACTGTGTTATTCATGAGTTGTTTTATAAGGGATTTTGCTAGAACTGTAGTTGGTGTGCTAATCCACGATCATTATATAAGAATGGTTAACGTAGCATTGGGCAATACAAAGGTTCATCTGTTATACCAGCTGAAATTCATAATAGGGTATTAGTTTTATTATTACAATTATACCAGAATGCCATGAAACAGTACAGGTAACATGATATTTAAACGGTGCAAAACATGATGTTCGTCCATTTAACTGAATGTCTTGTTTTAGTGAAAATAAAGCTGCAGCAATTCCCCATCTCCCACTGTGTAGTCATGTGCAATCGGAGGTAATGTTAGTCCAGTGTGTTCTTAAGGGAACAAATAGAGCCTTGGGGCCTTTAGCCCAACATGGAAACTGGACCGCTTGGAGCGTTTGTTTCCTTTTTGCGGCGCCTGTGGCACCGCCTTTCTCGGCTAGCTGCATCAGGCAGCGCAGCAAATTGATTTCATGTGAATGGACAATCAGAGAAAACCACTGATTATACTTAGCCTCAGTGGCACAAGTAAACTAAACCAATACTGATGTATAAATGTTAATGCCTCACAAACGTTCTCTGCAAGTTCTCTGCATACTCTGTTAGCACCATTTCATGCTGTTCTTCAATGGTCAGGCCCCCCACAGGACCACCACAGAGCAGGTATTATGTGTGACACTGACGTAGTGGTGGTGTTAGTGTGTGTTGTGCTGGTGTGAGTGGATCAGACACAGCAGTGCTGCTGGAGTGTTTAAACATGTCAGTGTCACTGCTGGACTAAGATGAGTCCAACAATTGAAAATACCCAGCCAACAGCATCCTGTGACCACTGATGAAGGACTAGAGGATGACCAACACACATGTGTAGGACCAGATCAGCTATCGTCTCTGACTGTACATCTACAAGGTGGATCATCAAGGTAGGAGTGTCGAATAGAGTGGACAGTGAGCAGTGAGTGGACACAGTGTTTAAACAGTCCAATAGTACTGCTGTATGTATATGTGTGTGTGTGTGTGTGTGTGTGTGTGTGTGTGTGTGTGTATATAGGTATATGTATATACACAGCCCATAAAATATAAGAATTTTTTCAATGTTGTCTATTTCATTGTTATGTATTTCATTATGACATGGTAAGTTATTGCAGAGAATATATGAATCTGACAGTTAATACTGTCTATTTAGTATTAGACTTAGCCCTTTGTTCTGAAACTGACAGTCTGGACAGTCTAGTTCAGCATTTTTATTTAACCAGCTTTGTTTCTTCTTCCACTTTTAAAGACTCTCTGCACGTGTGGACAAGCTGTTTGGGGAAAAAAAGCACAGCTGAAGTGGAAAGCAGACTACATTTTGTACACTGTCAGCTTGACTCAAGGTCGTTCTTTAGCTTTAGGATCATATTGCAGCTGGCAGGGTATTTGAAGACGACTTGTATTTCAGATTGCGGTGCTTTTTGTAGATTGTAGGAGAAGTGTTATCACGGATACTGACATTATTTGCTTTGCCAGTGTGACATGGGGGATATATACTGCATGCTTTGCTTTGATTTTGTATTCCGATTTCTGTCTCTGGTTGAGGGTGACCTCGGATCAGGCACGTACCACCCTTTTTCCCTTTGCTTTGTTCATCTGATTTGATTATGTACAAAACAATGTGGACCAATCAGAGATGAAATTCTCTCTATTCAGCAGCTTCAGGGTATATGAAGTTTAGGCCCTCCATTCTAGAGAAGGGAGGGTCTAAGGGAATCCCCAAAGAACTGAGCCCTTTATATAATCTAAACCATGTTTTAGCTCTTGCAATGCATATTTTATGACGGTCCTGTTTTTTAACGGTATTGACCTCTTTGTCATTGATTATTGTTGGGTTGGCTGGGTTGGTTGGGGGTTTGAAGGAGGAGCACAGTGTAATTCTATTGATTGGCCAGGTCAGGCAGGAGGGAATCTGCACTGGCCAAATGACTTAGGATTGCTTGCGCCGCACTTCATGGTTTTGACAGGCGTGTGTTTTTAGCAGTATCCTCCCTAGGGTACACGAAGAGGATACGCTTGTGTTGCTGTGAGCTGAGGGAGGCTGGCTAGAGAAAGCAAGGGCAGAGTAGAAGAGGAAAAGAGAATAAAAGAGTTTACTTACTTCGCTGTTCAGGAAGCAATAAAACACAGACACAAAAAAGCCCTGGGGGGGAAAGAGGGAGAAAGGAAAACGTTGTAATGTTGTACGTGCTTTTATTGTGCAATGAGCTAACAAGCATCACCATGTGGCAGATCTTAAGATGGTAACCGGAAAAGCAGCTGTGCTTCAACCAGCAAAGCGTTTTCTTTATTATTTAAAGTGCATTAAAGTGTTATGTGGTATCCCCTTTTGTAGTACCTTCAAACTGCATCCAAATACTACTACAATAATAAAAAACGGGCAGAAGTGAAATAAAAGTGCATCATTTTGTGCCTTTTCATCCCATGTTTTAAAATTAAAATAATTAACAAAACATTTCAGTTTACTTACATGGTCACTAAATAAGAGAATGCGGTACTTAATTTTCAGTACATCTTTCAAATAAATGTCAAAACTTCTAACAGCAACTGGTAAGACCGAAACCCCAAAGGAAAGGAACATGTAGTGTAGTCTAACAATGATATAAGGTGGAAGACAAAGGAGACTTGCTGAAGTCTCCTGCTGCTCAGGTGTTTCTCCTGGTAAAGTAAACATCAGCCCTCATGAGTTTCTGCTTGAGTTTTATTGGAGACCTTAGTCACATATTTTGCACGTTTGCTAAGATAATAACAGTCATGTTAATCTGCATCTAAACTCTCATAACTCCTTTACCTCCTTTGTATCTCAAGTATTCTTTTTTTCTAATAGTATTAGTAGTAATAGTATCTCCTGAACAGTCCTAGATGGCCAAATGAAATTAATGGACAAGCTACCTCTTTTTTTTTCACCCCCAAAAGTGCTCCATCACTGTGAACAGATTTCTGCCGCTCTAAAGTGAATTACTCTCTCCAGTGTGTTGAGTTAACCTTAAAGTTTTTTCTTTACAGGGAAAGTCAGAGCGACTCCCAAATTCTTGCTCAAGCACTCTTTATAAAAAATCTTTTTGGCAATTCCCCTGAAACCAACAGCTGATTTAAACACAGTGTAACCAATTTCTTATTCTGAAAATCTGCACACATATGCTCTTAAGGGTAGCATTTTGGTCATTTCTTTATTACGTTGTCAAACATTAGCATGGCAATTTCTAAAGAGCTGAAGGTTGAATTTACAGGATGCAAGTAATAAATTAATGGGTTTCACAACCAAATGCTGAGTGTGCTGCCAAACCAACATCAATGAGTCTCCAGGATGGCAAAAGACCAACTACAGATTTGTTTTGCCCTGACTTTCACAAGGAAAGTGAAAACAATGCGAGTTTCACTACTTGAAGTGATTTGCTATACTGAGAGTTATCGTTTTGATCTGGTTTTTATGGACACATGGTAAATTACAGACTGAATTATGCTACCAGTGAAGATGTCAACTTTTGTTTAGACTTAATTTAATCTTTGTCTTGTAAAGTAGTTATTTGGGTTTTTTCATGCATATAAACCCCTAACCCCACTCTTAAAGCCATCAACTAGAACTGTAATTCAATACCGCTTACCTGAAATGACTCGAGGAAAGAGTTAAAATAGATGAAGACAATCTGAGAGATCTCATCCTCTCCAGGGTTCACAAAGAACAGCATGTAGGTGATGCCTAGCAGTGGCAGAAGAACCAGGGTGGCCTTCACTGCTTTTCTGTAGGAAGAAGCGATGCAATTAGGATTTTCTTTTTGACTGGTCTGACTGGTCTTTCTGTGTTAAACCTTACTTTGGTCAATTAAAGTAAAGCTTTCATTTCAGTAGAACAGGTTAGGTACTGTGTTCTTGCTGTTTTTTGTGCTATTCTGTTCAACTACACTCAAGTGGTCACAGTATTTTTCTAGCTTCTGTTAATTTAGAGGCTGCATAGGCCTGTTAGTATTGGCATATCTATTCCCAGATTCTTCTGAAATGGTACTGAAAACAAACATGCTGTTTACAGTGTTACAGTGATTTAGCAAGGTTAAGATTTTATTCAGGTCTTAAACTTGCTTCTCCAGTCTGACTCATCTATCTCTTTATCTGACGTAACGTTATAGCATATCTGTCCCACAGCATTTTTGGGATGTCCATCATAAAAAGAAAGGTATAAACGTGTAAAACTTTTGTTGTTATAAATTGAAAAATTGAAGTCTGTACCACAGAGCTCCCAAATGCATTTAGCTTTTGGAGATGAAGGAGGCACAAAGCAATAATGGAAAAATTGGACTCGGCAGTACCATTGTTTAAGCATGTAATAGTATTCAGATGCTGCAAGCAAGCATGTCCAGAGAGATTACATGTATTAGAACATACTGTTAACAGTACTGTTTAAGGGAACTGAAGCACGTCATTGGATATTCAAATTGGATACAGAATCAGAAAAACCATCCAAACCAAGCGAGCAAGCAAACCACAAAACCCTACCAGTGCAAAAGTGAATTCCAACTAGTTTAATTAATACAGAAATGGTGTTGCTGTGCGATGTAATTACTGCAAATGATGGTGCCACATACTGTAGTTGTCAAATGTTTGTCAAATGATTCAGCCAAATTACACAGAAATGATCATCAGTGGGAGAGTGAAAGATGACCAAGATTAACATAATGTTCTTGACGGATGCTATTAAGCTGAACGCCAGACTGGCCGTCATACACGATAGCACTGAGACAAATCTGGTATGAACACCATCATTACAGATCATTACAGAATGGCTGGCAGATACATTTTCTCTCGTAGCGCTGTTAGTTAAAGGGTCAGAATGAAAATCGTAATTCAGTTCTGCTTTTCAAGAATGGACACAGATGTCTGCGTTGGCGTGTGGTGTTCCATTATTCTGTAAATCATTTCAGTTCAGCTCACTTCCATTCCAGGTTTACATAGTACTGTGTAGTATAGTGAGCTATGCTTCTGCTTCCCAGAGTGGCTCGTCAGTACTGAATGACTCACCTGTACTGAATGGTTTCTGAAGTGGTGGATGCCCTCAACTTTGTCATTAGGATTCTCACAATATTGAAAAGGAAAATGAAATTGATCTGCAGAGAGGAGAAAAAGAGCATGAGAGAAACATATAGTTATTAGTGAATTCAGCCAGTAATCAAGTTTACAACATTAGCCAAAACATTGCTTCTCATCAAAAATCTGAAAAGCTTGCTGCTTTAGTATTGCACTGGAACAAGTAATGCCATACAGTATAGGCTAGTTGACAGTTAAGCATCATGCAAACTGCACTCATGAATCATTACACTTTCTTTTAACTGCGCTGTAGTGATGGGCATTCTGACTTTTTTTTAAGTGAGCCAGAACAGCTGACTTAGCTCACAAATAAGAGTCAGCTTTTTCGGCTTCCAAACAACTGTTCGTTATAAACCATTGTTCCAGTTTTTAATTCCCAAAGTATTATCTGTAATTTAATTTTCATAAATCAATCGACACAAGTTCTGTATTATGTTTGTTGCTTAAATATTAATTGAGGCTAGTAAAAAGCCAAATCGAAAGAACTACTGAGACTCGGAAACATGGCTAAGAAAAACATGTAAATCAGACAAACACAAAAGCAGCAGGTGTTGGTGATTATAAGGGGACGGGCCCAGGATGTTCCAAGGAAATCCAGGGGGCCTGTTATTTTTTAGCTATGGTGTCATAAGGTCTACTCATTTGATTAGTCCCAATTTACTAAAGAAAACAATTATATAATAAAAAAACGACTTCCCAGTGAGAGTCAGCTTTGACCCGGTTTAAAGAGCTGATCTGACATATTGCTACTGTGTTGAGTTGTTAATTAATCTGAAATAGGCTGGAACAGAAACGCATGCAAAAGATGGCTGCAAGAAACAACATAAGCAAGTCTATATGATTTAGCTAATTGCTTAATGAGTGACTACAAATTTTGCTCCAGCAAGAGATATAGCAGGTGAACCATCGCTTTAAACCTCAGTTAAAACAGTTACACAGTGGTAGCTGCATTGTGGTACAGGTAACAAATAAAGTACTGTTTCAGTTTTGCTGGCTTCGTACACACAAACTTGATTTTTCAAAAAAAGACTTTGGCTCACCAGAAGGACGAGTATCATGGGGCCTTGGTAGATGTAGTCGGTGTAAACACCAGCTCGCTTCCCAAACCAGCACCTGCAGTTGCACATAACAGCAGAAAGCTAATGAAATTTCCTCACCAATATGATATCTATAATGACCTGAGCCATCCCAGGGTCTGATAATGAGAAGCCCAACCTGCCTCAGTAAATTAACATCTTTTGTTCTCCAACAGCAGTCATTTAGGCTGGGATAAATGCCTGGCTCGTTTCACTCAGAGTGGATCGGCTTAACGATAGCGATTTACCAAATCCAAGAAAGACCGTAAAGGAAGATGACCTTCAAAAATGCTTGAAATCAAATTAAAATGTGATTGGACAAATGAGAAATGAAAAACATCACTTTTGAAGAACAAAGAGAAGGAAAAGAGGGAGGGAAGTGTCCCTTGGGCACAGATATGGCTGAATTTGTCAGTTGTACAGTTTCTGTTCAACGGGCTGCATAATCAGACCTCAGAAGATGTTTGTCTGTATAGTGTCGGTCTGGGCTGTTTTTGTTTTTGGTCCCAGGAACAATCGCAGGTTCACTTAGTAACAGGCTAGCGAAAATGCTGGAATTTGTGTGTGCGGTTGTTAGTTGAATCCCCATTGTGAAACAGATGAAATGATTGCCTGGCAGTAAAGACTCTGGGAAATAAAGACTTTGAAAGGCCTTGCATGCTGACTGTCATCTTAAATTAGAGAACAGCTTTAACAGAGTTTTGCTGATGGTGGCTTGTGTGGGGAAATTAAGCCATGTGCCTCTTTAGTGTGGCTAAGCAAAAGCTGCTGCTTTGGCATGCCATTTGTAGGAAATTGTCTCGGCTCCCATTTTCTGACTAATATTTATAGAAAATGTTGCACATCTGTGTTTTAGTGTAGCGTGAAGACTGCTTTTGTCTTTCTTGCGCTGAAAGGCAGATCTAGAGAAGTTTAGACTGCTGGAGTTTAGTAAGTATCACCACCATTCGTGCTATCAGTAGCAGCGGCTACTGCTTCGGTGTTTTCGGCTTCAGTGTTTTTCCCAGCTTGGTTGAAGCAATGGGCCAGTAGACCCCGCTATTGCGTGATATAGCAGACCCACGGAGGCATACTGCAGGTGGTGCTAGGGAACACACTAAACGCTAAATCAAGGCTGTACTGACATTAACTTGGAATGTAAGTGACTAAACAGCCAGCAGATTACTGAACATTACTGAAAGAATGGCTTAGACATTCAGGTACGGGGCTAATGAAATGTTTCAACGCATGTGAGCATCAGAAATTGCTTTGTGGTGTCGGTCATAGGTCAGGGGTGTAGCACCAAATTTTAAGCCCTGGGCGCAGTAGTATGCCCTCTCCCAAAAAAATCAAGAAAAGTAATTTTCAGTCAATTAGATCAGTCGTGCATTCACTGCAAAAATGTTAACTAGTGAAATTCTTATATCTAGTTAATACATCCAAGATGTAACATTTTGAGAATGTTGTGGACTTATTTTAAGATTATTTCACTTATCTGTGGGCTTTACTCACTTATTTTACACGCGTTTAAGTAATTTTATCGACTAAAATTCTTTCTGTATTACCAGATATTTTTGCTGGTTTCAAACAAGCAAAAATATATGCCAAAATAGTAAGAAATATGACTTACTAAAATTACCTGAATCAAGGGAAATGACTACAATGATAAAATGATAAAAGAATGAATGCAATAATCTTAACATTAGGTTATAACAATTTAAAAATGAGAATTATTAGATATGAATAACTTAAGATAATTTAACTTGCTAAATCCAGATGTGGGTAGAGTTGCCTAAGTCAATACTCAAGTTAAAACACTGAGTACTTGAATACTGACACAAGTAAAAGTACCTACAAATAAATTATCAGCTAACAATAACAAAAGTATCAGGTCAAACTGGTAAACTATTTTAGACCTGAGTAACATAAAACTGTAGTGGAACTTGCTAGTAAATCCTGCATCTGTCAGAATAGGAAATAAAGTTTGATTTTTGTTTTGTTTTTTTTATTTAAAATAAAACGCTACCGTTCCAAAGACAGAAACATAACCGATAACAAAGCAGTACAGATGCTTCCAGCTACAAAACACAATGAAATTAAGCACAAAAAGAAATTACTTACTATATACGAATGGCTGAAATGTAACTGAGTAATAAGTAGAATGTGTTGTTTACTAATATATTTGAGTGGAAGTAAAATATTACTATTGGATACTCAGACATAAATCCGTCAATATTTTACTGAAGTACATAAACTCAAGTAAATTTAACTAGTTACTAGCTAACTCTGGTTGAATCATCAGTCATGCTGTAGTTAAAAAAAGACTAGACTTAATCTCTATTTGAAACAATCAATGCAGTTACAGGAAATTCAAAAGAGACAACAGGATGAAAAATATTGAAGTATATTTACTGTTCTTTTATTAAACTTTTCTGGGTTATTAAAAACACTGTATGTTACCTTAACAATTAATTAGCTGCATAAAATCAAATCCTCCTTCATCGGTTTGTACGTGTTGAATAATTGCTTGCTATCTAGTTGCCAATTATTGAGCTAGCTTACTTTACTGCAACATATTTACAATTTGTTACTTCAGCCTAACCGTACCCTCTTTTAGATCTTTTGCTCTAACTCTCTGCACTCTGAAATCCTTTTGATAGGTAAGGCAGATAAGAAGATAAAGGAAACAGCCAAATAAGCAGGAAAAGTACCAAAATTTGCCAAAACTAGAAATCAAAATCAATTTATTTATGAGGCATTTAAATGGCCACCCATTCATTCAAGGCTTGGCTAGCCAGCTCTACCATTACCCACTAGCCGATGCCCCTGAGTGTCAATATCCCCATTGCTGATACCACTTTTAAGTGTGGTGAAAAGACAAGTGTTTTTTGTGGTGGTGACTGGTGTTGATGGCTAGGCTGATCAGTTATTTACCCTTATATTCATTTAATCTTACAGAATGTATTGTTCCTAATGGTAAAATAGTGGATCTGAAGAAATAAGCTTTTTTCCTATCTTTCTTTACTATTTTTCAATGGCTATACAAACAATTAGACCAAAAGTTAATCGCAAGACTATCGTAATACAATGTCTCAGGCATCAGAACATGCTTTTGTAGCCATTTTGTGCAATAAATGTCAGAGGTCTGATTCATACCACCACTGCAATGAACAATTTAGAAGTTTCTCTGAATGCCTTTAATGTCAAGCAACTCTACTTCGTTTATCAATTATCAAGCTAATGCCACCTTTTTTGAAAGATCCGTGTAATTCCAGTATCAGTGGACTTGTGTGCTTCATGTGTGTATAAACTGTTTTGTTGTCTGTAGTTGACACACAGTTTACTGTTAATCCAAGGTGACTAGAATAGTGTGTTCAGCTTGACCTCAATCTCAACAATGTTCATGACATTAACAAGACTTCACAATGACCCTAGTCAGTAATTTGTATCCCTGGGCATCATGTGCAGTGTAATTATAGATAAAGCACTAATAGCCTGCAGGATAATTGGATTTTTATTGTTGGTCTCTCTCTCTCTCTCTCTCTCTCTCTCTCTCTCTCTCTCTC
>CM067477.1:13916193-13964046 GCA_034552555.1 Semaprochilodus insignis | reverse complement strand
ATATATATATATATATATATATATATATATATATATATATATATGTAAATATGATATGTATGATTCATAAAAAGCACTACTTGTGGTAGAATCATGGCTTCTCCTCAGATATGCTCTGCGTCAACACTACAATATTTAGCAAGTTCACTGCATCAGTACTGTCAGTGCACAACAATGGTAACATTTCATGCAACTAGGTCATAGCAGGTACACAATTAGGCTGCCCTCACTAAAGCTTACAAGCTGGCACATGAATTTTGGGAAGGTTACTAGGCAGACAGCCCAGTATAAGGTTACTTTCTAAGAAAATCGTCTTTGGCCTAATAGCCCATGGTAGCACTAGTAAAAACATATACTGGATTCATCTCACATTGCATGTGCTCTGCTATATAAAGTAAATAGCTTTGTTTCCTAAAGAAGTGCAATTCAATTGAATCATTGTCAGAGATTTACCCCTCTGTGATTAGTGCAAGCAGCACGTTAGTGACAGCTGACAGCTCACATGACATTTAAAACCATTTAGCAATTTCCTTCCTTTGGTTAGGCTCTTGTAATGACCTACTGCACCTTTTTGTACCTCTCTGAAAACATACAACAGGTTAGATCAACAATGCCTCCTCCACTTTCAACAGAATGACTTCAGCCTGTTTTTCCTCTTCACTGCCACACAATGCTGAATAGAACTTTGGCCCTGGTGGGGTTGTTTCTAGGTTAGGTACGGATGACTATTGTTCATGCGTATTGTGTGTTTCTGTAATAGCACCTGCTCAGGTGTCAAGTGTATATGGTGTCCATCCCAGAGTGAACTTATTGAACCCTGTCCAACCCAACATTTCACCTGCGATGCATTCAGACACTTTGGTTTTATCACATCCAACACACAAAAATATGTATTTAGAGCAGCTGAGCTGCATCCTTAACATGGATTAGCATATAGAATTAGAGATTTCTGTTTTTGTTATGAAAGAAGCATGATGCTGCCATTGTTGGCGCATAGTAATTATTTCTAAATGAAGCTGCACACACATTCAGAACAGATCTCAGATCATTTAAGGCTTATTCATTTGTTTTAGTAACAATTGAAGACAATTAAAACGTTGTTGTATTTTATTTAGTCTACAGTGCATATGCCTGCTTAAAAAAAAATATATATCAACGTAAATGTGACAAGTAGATAAAACAGCAGAAGCCCTCATGTCATTATTATTATATTATTATCGGTCAAGTCATTATTCATGGTACATTTACCTATAAATAATATATATTTACATATAAAGTGCTGTGCAAAACTAAGAAATGACCCTTCATTTATTTAATTCCATGTCAACCACTAAATGCATAAAGTACATTATTACTGTTTAGTGGATATTTCTGATTTCCAAAACTTAATAAAAGAAACAGAGAAAATAGGGCTATTAACCACCATCAAGTGCGTAACCACTTGGTATTTCACTAACACTGCCACTATTAGGTATAAAGTACTTACATAAAAGCATTTGTCAGCCATAAAAATTACACAATTAAGCTCCACTGTTGCTTCACAATTGAAACAAATCTGCATTACAATCAACACTATGAGTCTGTAAGGATGTGTAGTCATCAAGAAGCTGTTACCGAGAAAAGGAAATAACGCAAAGAAAAGACCTTAACACCACTAAACAAGTTTGAGATTATTTGGACTGTGAGAAGCACAAAATGCAACCAGTTTCTAGGACTGAACTCCGGAGGAGTTAAGGAACATCCCTGCAGGTTTCTTTGATGAACTGAAAACAAGTCACCCCCCAAGAATGGAGACTGAAATAAGGATAATGGGTGAGCACATTAAACGCTGGAATAAAACTAATATGTTAGATTGATTAATTTTGTATTATTTTATCTTAAATATGGTTTGATTTTTTTTGCCTAACTATTCCTAAATATTAATTTCCAAAAAATGAATCATTTACTCAACAACAGTTTTGACTGGAAATATAAGAGCAGTTTCTGACTTTGGTACAGTACTGTATATAGTACAATAAAATGACTATATAATACTAGTCTACTGCAGGTTACGTGTGAATTTAAGATTTTCTTTTGTTTGGAGCTAATCTGTCATAGTGAGGTTGATGTAACCTGGCGTAAATACTACATCTTATGACGCTGCCCCTTTTACCAGGGTTACATGCCAACTTAATGAAAGCACATTAAACACTTGCTAAAAATGAATGTGTGCATAGTTTCTGATAACACGACTAAGGAAAAAGGGCCAAGCTGCGGCTCTTTCAGGTGAGCTAGTTGGCTTGCTGTAAGGCTCAGAATTACCTTGCCTTTTGAGTCAGAGCTCATGTCACTGAATACTAATCCCTCATACTCAGCTGAGGGTAAAAAAATAAAAAGGAAAATGGTCAACATCTACTGCAGGTTGCCCGGCCAAACCAGTCCTGCTCTAAAAGGTTAGCATGCTTAAAAACCTGCATAACTTAAAACCAGTGCCTGCACACAAATCTGGCCAAAGACTCCAAAGGAGTTTAGAATATATATTTCTGTGTTTGGGAAGCTGCGCTGGGGATCTGTGTTAGTGTTAAAACTCCCAGAGCCCTAAAAGCTTTTCTGTTATGCACATAAATCACATACATATTTCATCACAGGTTATGTCGTGTTTTTACTGAAAATGTGCCAGAATATGCTCACTGTCTGACCTCTTTTTACAATCTGGACACAATGTATGCTACAAAGTACTGACAAACACTTGTACAAAAAAAGGCAAATTATGACAAATATTGATACCCTAAATATTTGTGAATTTAAAAACAAACCACTCGCCTTTTTATGCACCAAAATTCTCTCTCTCATGTTTAGCATAATATTCTGATGCTGCCTGAAATCAATCCAGAAAGATTTTAATCATTTCTACACACGTTGTGCATCTTTTTCTATTGTGGGTCCAACACAGGTAGATGGATGGAGCAACAGAAATGGCCCCAAATCGTTTGCCATTTTGGAGATACTTGTTTTTCTTTGGACAGTTACGGCATACTACGTCTGGTTGATAAACGAACTGGGCATGGTGCTTGCGTTTAAAAACTTTGGAACCTATGGAAAAAATGTGATCTTGTCAGTTCCAACATGACACAAGTTTGCTTGTATACACAAAAGCTGTTAATATCAATCTACAAAACTAAAGACTTTAATGTCATTTCAATACAATGTAATGTTGATCATCACAGCTTTCCTGCATAAACTGAAAGGCAAATCCAGCAAAGCCGTACTGTCTGACTTGCATACGTTAATATCACTTTGTCAGGGTAAATAGTGTCTTCAGAATTGTTGTATACATGACCTTCAAAATCTTATCAGTCATGATAGTAATGTGGGATAAGATTCCACTTCCACTAGGTGAAAACAAACTCTTCCTTTTTTTGAGCTACCTTTTATGTGAGGAACGTCACAGGATCACGTTGGACCATGGGCACTTTTGCTTTCACGAAAGTGTGGTCTGATGTGACTGACTTACAGGAGGGGTGCATCAAATTCCCGTAAGGCCGCTTGTAAGCACCCCCTTGTGGAAAATAAGGAAATGGGACCTCCTACAGCCTTTCACACCAAAGCGGACTTGCGGAAACGAGGGGTACAATGCTGCAAGTATGAGTATTGGGACTGGCCCCTGGAATCCTTCAGAGACGGTAGTAGAAATCAGCATATCAAAGTTTTGACATTAATTTGCTCGATTTGAAGGCACCCTTCACCACTGCTGTATTACATCCTTACATTACAGTTAAAAACAGCAAGACATTTTAAGTGGCCACTTCTAGGCTTAGTCCATAAAGGGTAAAGAGATGAGTAGAACCAGGTGTGTAACGAGCAGTGGAATCACCTGCAGGACAGGTGCAGAATACCCCAAATATTATCTCTGCTCCTAAACCAGTACTTGTGTGTGAATATATGTAAATACAGACTTCATTTAGATTTCGGCTCACAGAGGTTAATTAGACCTTACGGGTATGTCTTCTCTTTTATGTGTGCATCTTCTTGCTCCTTGCTCTCGCTTACTCACATGCCCACACGCAGCACACACATGAGCTATGCATCTCTGATTCCCTAGTTAACTGTGAGAGCTGAAAGAAAGTGCACAATAGCATGAAAACTTCAGTGCTGAGTGTTTTGACCAGACTCCATACAACACTGTATGAAGGGAAGTAGTACTTGGTGTTGATTAAGCTCTGTATGTCCATCATCAAAGAACTGCAATCTATTAACCATCTATATAACTATTCATCTATCGTGGCGTGGCTCTTCTCGTCTGGTCTGCAGTAACCTTTAGACCTTCCTATGGTGATTAAACCTGATCTTCACTGCCCTCTGTTAGAATATAGTTCAGACAGCTCATGAGGACATACAGTTTGCTCTTTTAGACTTTTATGACTATTCAAAAAATGAAACTTGTGTCTCCTCCATATGCACACTGCTTTTGGGGTTGGAAGGAAATCATGTATATTTAATGACTTTAACAGCAGGCATAAGAGCAGCTTGAACGTTTGTAAATATGTAGGATCTGTTTGTTGGCCAACAAACTGTAGTTTTTAAAGTTTACATTTGATGTTTTATGCATGGACTTTGCATGATAGTAACCTGGTGATAATAAGAGCCCATTAATTGTTAATTACATGAACCTTGTTGCTGCAATGGAAAAACCTGAGAAGTAAACCTCAGACACCACACGTCTTGGCTGACTGACTGTACTTGCCTGAACTATCACTTTCAGCAGATAATGAATTTGCAGGGTGCTGGGGATGGGAGGTTGTTTACTGTCTTGATTTTGGTGGACAGAGATGATGCATGTGTGTCTACAGTAAACAAGCGGATGGGGAATCTGTCTGGGGGACGAGAGCTCTGACCCCATTAACTGGAGCAGATGGGGGATTTTTAAAAAACATTTTAATGAAAATATGCCACGGATGAGCAGTGCAAGTTGACTGTCCAAAAGCCCCACTGTTAACCCCTAAACGTCCAGAGTATTAAATCAGGGTTTGCTTTAACGGTCAAATGTAATTATGTAGATACAAATACAGCTCTGGAAATAAATAAGTGACCACTCCAGTTTCTTCTTAAATCAGCATCTCCACATGTACAGCAGGTTCTTAGTGAGGAACAGAAAGTTGAGTTCTAGCTTTACTGGCAGATACAGTGAGCATCTGGTTCATAAGAACAAGGTCAAGCAGCAAACACACAGGACAACACAGCTACAGACTGGCAGAGGGCGAAAACCACTCTGTACTGACCGTGAAGGGCACCACCTCATTCGAATGTCAATTAACCACCGTAAAATGACCTCAAGTGACCTACAGAAAGACTGGCGAGCGGTGACTGGGGTGAAATGCACAGCAAGCATGGTTCAAAACAGGCTTCTGGAGGCGTCGTTAGTCATTTGATAAATTAAACAGATCTAAAGTACAATATTTGATCTGGAATTTGGGAGACATGTTTCCAGTAGTGTGTAGAATAAAACAAAACGGCTCATTTTGGTCAAACACGAACCCATAAACTGTAAAAAATCATTTTGAGGTGGCCTCTTAAATTTTTCCAGAGCTGTATATTGTACCATGTACAGGATTTTACTGCCGTAGTTGGTTGATGTGGAATTCTTTATAACTATTTTGTGTCTAGCTAATGATTCTTTTTATTATGGATTAATCTGCTTAGTGATTTTTCCATTAATCAACTGATTGTTTGCTTTAAGAATTCTGAAAATAGCATGAGACAGATTGATCCTGTCTTTAACTCCCTCACTCCAAGCCGAGAATGTTTGTGTGGTATACCTTCATGTGTATGCATTACTTGGGTGAGAGACAGTACTCCTTTTACTGACCAGGTGAGATTCTCAGTTAAATTCCTTTTCCCCCCAATACCAGTAATAAGCAAATGTACATGGTCTGGTAGCAATTAATTGTAATACCACTATATATTGTTAAACCAGTAATACCACTGCAGCCCTAGTGTGTATACAGTCTAAAAACTCCTTTATTTAAATTCATCTTAAATTATTCTTTCAGCTTTATCAAATTCAAATTGCAATGAATTCTCCTCTTGTAATAAAGAACACATACATGGTATTGGTCGAAAGTTTACCATCCTTTTCTCAGTAGTGCTACATGTAGTTTCAGACCCATAGCGTTGAGCTGTCTTCTCACAGTGGAAGAATGGACAGAAACACCTGTGGATTGTTTCAGATCTGAAGAGTGGAGCTTGATTTTCTCCTTTCTCTCAAAGACGAAAGCTTTAGGTACTGTTTACCTGTTAGATTATTTTATGTTGCATCACCTAAGACATGTCTCCCAAAAATTAATAATGAACAATGAAAATTAATACTTAACAAATTAATTTGATGTCTTGTAGTGTAATACATAAAGGGTGGTTTCTGGTGTTTGATTAATAACGGAATAACAAGCCTAGAATTCAAATGGTTATTATCATAACGCACATAGTACAACATGCTTTTGTAATTGGCAGAAAATTCTGAGGGCTGGAGGAAGATGAGGAAATTAATGTAATATGAATGTCCATTTTGTAAAAGTGATGTGCAATGTGCCACTGAGGGAAAATTTAGTACCCCCACACACACAGTCACAGGCTTGCTGTCATCTTAGGGCCATTCATCTCAACTTTGCTTTGGGCGCTGGTCTCAGCAGAGAGACGTAAAGCTCATGGAAATGTATTTATAGCAAAGGGGTTGCTACGAACAAATTAGGATATTGAGGAGCATCAAAAGCTTCCTTTGATATCTTTGGCACTGCATTTCACCCCCAGATTAAACAGAAATAACAAACTCTCTTTGCATAATAGTAGTGGCTTTAGTATCGCCTCAAGCGCTCAGTAAGCCCAGACAAACAAAAAAGAGAGAAAATGTATGCAAGTGTGTGGATAAAGAGAGGAAAGTGTAATGGAGATTGGGGAATAAGAAGGGAAATAACTCAGACGGACATTACTAATTTAATGACCTGAACATGCACTTTAATAACTAGTAATTATTCACACCCCTGTGTCACCCCCTGCATATCAGAGAGAAAGACAGAGAGAGACTGAGCATGTGCAGAATGAATGTAAGGATTGGGACAAGTAAGGATGTTTGGCTGGACATACAATATATGACATGGCAATTCTTCTTAACCCTTACAAGTTTGTTGCTGGTGCTAGCAATACCATGACGCTGTCTAATATGAATCATTTTAGAATCATTCTATTTTTCATGATTGTGCATTATTTTTATGTATTGGAATCTTCATAGTATTTGGTATTTGTTATGGACATAACAATAGCATTGGATCTGCAACTATAAACAGTCAACACAAGCTGGCTTCCATGGCATGAGGTTGGAAAGTAGATTCTGAATCGTTATCATATTAAAGTGATGTATGCATTACGAATTGATATATGACTCAGTAAGGACTTTATGCACAGACTTGGGTATAAACTTGCAGAACCACTGCAATCCATGAGCACAAGAACAGAAGATATTAAGGGAAAGGAAAAAAAAAAAAACGTCCAGGAACTCCTGACTCTAATAATGGAGCTATACATAGTAAAGGCTAAATGTGCTCTGGGCCTGAACACAGTGACATAGATTATAATACTCCCTGAAGCTGCTGCCCAGTCCATTTAGGACTCATTCTGGGGGGAGTTGTCTGGTCCATTAGAGGCTGTATTTAGGGGAGTTGACCAGTCAGTTTAGGTGTTGTATTTGTGGAAACTGACTGGTCTATTTTGGAGTAAAAAAAAAAAAAGCCCTTAAAAGGGCATTCTGCATCCTTCATATCAGTTTTATGTACATCGCGTTCAGCTCTCATGCTGTTTGTGTATATACGCACAAACAGGTATCTATTGACTCACTCATCATAACCATTACAACAGTTAATATTGCTGATAGGTCTTGTGCTAGATGTCCATTGTATGAACATTTATATGTATTTATGTAACCACATAACTGACATAATGAGGTACATATTGATTTTTTTTCCACAGATCAAGACTGTATGTACAATAGCAATTACACTCATAGTATAACATAACAGCAGTAACAATAACATCAAAGTCAAATTATGAAATATCGCTAACACATACTACATACTCATTAACACATAAGCATTTGAATTAGATGTTTATAAAGCCATTATTGAGTATTAGTTGCAAAAGGCTTATGCCAGAAGATGTTTTATGAAGGGAGTGACACTGCATTGTCATAAGGGCCCTTACAATAAAGTGATGGACATGGGTTCCTAATTATAAGACTGTTAGAAAGCATAATTTCTTAAGTAAAGGATCGAGGCCTAGTTACAAGCACCAAATAGTATTCATGAAGATTTTGATGCCCTTAAACTATGGACAATTTTAATATGTATTTTTGTATATGCATTACTATATTCCAAATAAACGTCCTCTACACTTGAATAAATCTGCTTGAAACAATCTTGGTAAAGAAATTACTCCAGTGAAAGTTCCTTGCCTGTATTTCTACTTGAAGTAAAGAGTAGAAAATAACTTTTTTTTTTTAAATGTCCCTACATGTCAAAATTAATAGTATTTGTACTTTTGAATTTTAAATGCAGAATTATACAGAGCTTATATAAGGCATTACTTGGAAATTATAATTCATAACAAGTGTGACTGTCTTCAGCTTAATGGTCCTCATGAAAATACAAAGTTGTTCACCTCATAAACATGTTGCCATGTTGTGATTACTGGCATAAACTGTTTATAAATATGCAATATTGCTTAATTGCTCTGTATGATTTGGTGAACTACGAGTAAGAAATAATTAAACCAAGGGTAGGAATTGGCCTCTTAAGGTGATTACAGTGTGGGGATGGTTAATGGTTATGTATGGTGGCGGTGCTATTTCTCTAGAAGGTGTAGTAATAATAGAAGGCTAACTTCTAGGATGGCTCATACCTCCATTTTTAATCACACTGTGGTGCATTATATGTACATACTGGTCGTGTCCTGTAAGTGAGGCACTGGCTTCCTCTACCACAAGTGTGGGAGACATGACAACTGGCCTCAGATCAGTAAAGGGGTAAATTATACCAGCTCTTTTCTACTGTCAAATACATAATTTTTCAGACAAAAAACGAAGAGTCGGGAAGGCACTCAAGCTGAGACACATCAAGCTCTTCTGCACAGCGCAGTTATTCTAACTGACAGCCAAGCTAAGAGGACTGTTGGTTTATTATGTGCTATAAATAAATCCCTGTCAATCAAACTCACAGGCTGTATACTGCGTGCTAAATACTGCAAGGAGATATCCATCTGGCGAGTGTGTTGTGAAATTGACGATGTAATTTGCCCTAGTGATGGCTGGAGAGCCGCTGTGTCTCCTGGACTGTAATCAGGAGCACTGTGGATTTCACAAATGGATCTGGAGGAATGAGAGCTGACAGCTGAATTCAGACCCATCAGCCTTGTCACTACTGTTTATAAGCGGTGACTATAAATGATAAAAGTGGCAAATTGTTGACTCTTGTTTATTTATTCCTTATTTAAAATCAGAATTTGGTCATATATGATTTTCTGGGTAGAGGTTTTCTTTTTTAAGCATGTCCAGTCAGTGCGTCCAGTTAAAAGTCCATATAATGACCTCTGTCCATCATGGCATTATCGCCAGGCAGTCATGTCCAGTCACACAACACCAAGCTTCTGTCTCTTTGAATGGAGAGAGGCCTAGAAACCCCAAACTAAAAGCCACATTTCAAAAGCATATTTGGAACCGCTGGAAATGTCATAACACATAAACAGTTTGATTTGACTCAAATAAACAAAGAAGCATTTTTACAGCCGTTTCTGGCTGCTGTGCATGTCTCCGCGAACGGGGGAGCCTTTTCTCACTAGCAGCTTAAACAGCAAGCTGATTGGCTTTTGTAATTCAAGGATGAGAATTTCCCAGAGAACGATGCCCTGTTGAGTGTTACAAGCTTTCCAATACATTTTTCATCTAGGAAACTGTCTCTTCTTATAGTATAACATCACAGTTTGTTGCTTTTTGCTGCTTTTAGAACATCAAGCATGCTGTTTTCTTGGATGTATTATTCAGTAACCACTAGAAATTATTCAGCAACTATTATGAAACTGACATAAGTTATATCAACATAAGTTATGGAATGGGGCCACATATGGGCTTGTAAGTTGTTCATTTTAAAGGAATGGTTCACAATGTTACGCTTACCGCAGGTGTAAGAGATCACACATGGCATGTTTGTTGTCTAATTTAGTGTTTCTCAACCCTGGTCCCGGAGGCACCCTTCCTTGCACAGTTTAGAGCTTTCCCTGCTCCCTACACACCTGATTCAACTTATCAGCTCATTAACAAGTTCTTTCAGAATTGCAGGGGTGTGTTAAAACAGGGGATCCACTAAAATGTGAAGGGCAGGGAGCCTCCAGGGCCAGGGTTGAGAAACACTGGACTAAGACATGTTTGAGGTCCAAATTCCTTTGCTTCATTAGTTTAGCACCCATGTGTAATCTACTGTCTGTATGACTGCATAATGGGTATGAACGTGAAAGGTAAGTCGACTTCTGCTTTGTTCAGAGGCATAGTCATTTTCCATTCATAGACTTTTATAATCAAGCCTAACTGCTCTAAGGTAGATCATTTCATGAATGTAAAGGGTTGGAAGCTAAAGATACAAGAATAAATAAAAAAACTAATATTGCATGCTGCATGCTCCAACAACAGCACTTTGGATTGATTTTTGCAAACGAATCTAGTTCTACATCTCTAAGCCTAAGAGTTTTCATTACATTGTCCATGCAAATCATCAGTGTTTAGATTAATAAAGCAGTACTGATGATATGCAATGCAAATATAATGAAAATAACCATTAACGCTATGATTTCATCCATCTGAAACAGTTACCTTTATCCACAGACCCTTTTATCCTCAGACCTTAGATCTGTTTATTGTTCTCAGATGCAGGTAGATACAGCACGATGATACAGGAGTCTTGATTTTTACTTCCAGAACGCGGTTCTAGTGCATTCTGACCCATTTCCACCCCAGATATACAGGCACTGGTATACCCTAGGGGTGCGCTGATGCAACACTCAGTATTTGTACCTGTCTGATACTGACCAAAATCTTCAGATCAGATATCGGAAGGCAAAAGTACAGTCACATAAATGCATAACCAAATTTTTTGCACAAACTTTCAACTTAAATTTGATTTTGAATGTATGATTGGTACTGACCTACCGGCTAAAAGTGTGCTACAGTGTGAACAGCAGTATTGCATAATAGCGTCATGGTGTGGACTGTGTATGTCTGTTTGAACATGAGTGGTATTTAGCCACCCCTAGTATATATCGTCCTCCATTCAGCCATGCAGTGTGTACAATCAGTCAAATCTACGAATAAGGTTTCTAGCTTGCTTTCAAGAGTAGTATGTGTTTGTTACCTCTCCAGTTAGCTCACTGGTTTGTTAGGTAGCTTTCTTTGTGAGTGTATTTTCAAGACGTGTACATGGTTTTCTACTCAACAGGGCTCGTTTTCCTAACTTGAATGCTACAAACCTGTGGTGATTTTAATGCTGTACATTAATCTTTTTAAATATATATGTACAGTATATACATAGAGTACGTATATATGTGTACAGTAATGACTAATAACGACTAAAACAATGTTGACTTAAATATCATAAACTAAGCACCAGAGCTGTTATTAGACATGTTAAACCAACAACATGATGGTATTGCAGAAAATAAACTATACTGTACAGCATTTTTTCAAATGATCTGCCTTGAGACCTCGAGACTCTTGGTGCTGCCCAGCTCTCCCTCTGTTTTAATACTGCTCCGGGGTTTAATGTCCCGAAAGCGTATCGTAGCTAAAGCTGTCGGAGTTAAATGAAGGAGAGACATCATTTTGAACTCTCTCTGTCCATGATGAGTACGGTGGTTGTTTAACAACGCTTTTGGGAAAAACACAGGTTCATCATTTTGGTTATGTTTGCACATCTTATTTCTAGATTCATAACTAACATATAAGAATCATTTTGTTTATTTAGTTAGGGGTGGGCAATATGATGATACTTTATTGTCATCATGCTAGTTTTTGTTATTGTGATACATTTGTGAACCTAGCATTGTTATCACCCCTACATATATAGAACACTGACCAACTGCATGTTTCATTCCAAAGAGAGCACAATAAGGCCTGTATAATTAGATTTAAAGCAGCATAGTATGTAAAAAGCAAAAAAAAAGTATTCATATTTTTTGAAAGCAGTTTTTAAATGTGACTACTAGCTGTGCATCAAAATGTTGTCTATTGCTTATTTAAAATTTTTAATGTTGTGATAAACAGTCTTCCCCGCATTACCTTTACATATGTACATATGTTACATATGCTACTTATGACCTAATTGGTTTTATAATATAAAAAAAAATTAATTCCAAACATTGGAGCAGGGATTCAAATTGTTGTGTGTCTGTGTATGTGTGTAATATCGAATCTGAAATTAGTGTGTACACCCTATAAACAGTGGTGATCCCACTCTAAAGCTCAGTGACATTTTCTTTCAGATATTGACTCTCACCCGCCGATGAACTGCAACAGTGTGAGTGCATAACTAAACTTCATTAAAGCTTCCTACAGCTGCCTCGTTTCTGACCCCAACTGCTCTGGAGCTCCGACCCTGCAGGGTACCTCATATTCTCTCGCCTCTCCCTGTTGGATAGTAGAATGAGATCCATGGGCAATGTCACTCATTTCCAACTCAGGGTTGTGTGTCGCTGAAATAAGTTGAGCCCACCCAAAGGAATCAGCTGCCCATTCAAAAATTACTGGTATTTTCACCACAAATTCTAATTTTAATGTTTATTAGTGCCGTCCTTCACACAGAGTCAGAAACTGATGGACTGCGATGCTACATAATGTTTTCAGCTGAACAGCTGTGTTAAAATCAGGCTGACCAATCAGAGCTCTGTTGTCATGACGGCTTCTGGATGATGGGAGTACAGAAAGCTATGAATGATGGTAAGCAACGTTATAGTGACTGTATATAGCCGCTGTTCATTCACCCCTTCATAATGAGAGAAGCGACAAGCAGAAGCAGAACAGGATACTGATATATACAAATACCTGCAGAATCACTCGTTCAGCTTCAGAGGACCACTACGTTTAAAACGGTGTGATTGTTTTTCTTAATCCAGTTTTCTAGGGGTTCATGCTGTTTAGTAATTTTGTCGTTGGCTCTTTCCTAGCAGTGGTTGTTTCCATAAATAAGAGTGATGTCTGCATGATCACCTGGACATGAATCAGTTTGACCAGACTGATCCGGTGTTTATTTGCTATACACTAGAAACTGCCATCCTGACTTTCCACAGAAATGACTGCAGTGAGCTGTGTTTTACTGTTACCCACTGATACCCCTAGAATACATGTGGTGAGTGGCATTCAGCATTCAGGCATTCAGTAGGCTGTGTGACTGAATGGCACTCAGTCAGCAACCAGAACATTTCTTTATATCATCTCCATTTTAGCTTTACCACCTTTGGCTTCTTCCTTATCAGTTTCCTTTTAGGACTTCTGCCTTCCTTTACACACACTAACAAATAGGTATATACTGTGTATATAGTTATTAATCTATATTTATGTATGTGTGTGCGCGTGTGTGTGTGTGTGTGTGTGTGTGTGTATATACATCCAATAGACATCCAAAGGTTCCATCCAAGGTTACTGAGTTCAGCATACAATCATACAAATGTTCATCATATAGGCACTGCTGCCTGACCCTGTGCATTCTGCTTTGTTGTAGCCTATTACAATAACTGAATGCTGTAATTGTATTCTTTTTGAGCCCAGAAAACTGAGTAGTGTACAAATAAACACACTGATATCAGTACACAGTAGCCTTTCTGAGCCTGACAAATTGATGTTTCACAGGCAAATCTCTCAGGTCATTTTTTCTCATTTATGCATCCCACATGCTTATGCTTACATCTATTCCAGACACTTCTGGAATTCAGTAAATATTACAGTTATTCATGCTGTCATTAGCAGCTGTTAAGCTGTGGATTCTCATCACGAAGGCCAGGGAGGAGACCACAACGTCATCAGATACAACTGACCAAAAGAGGCAACGGCATCTTCAGCCTGCTTGCCACATTTCTGTTTTGTCTCAGAGGCCGTGTGAGACGAAACAGAAATGCAGCTGTTATTTACATGGTTCTCACTAATGTCTGCTCCCTCGACAGTGAACTCGTATGGTACTTCACCATTTTCTTTCCCTATTTTAAACTGAAACACTGCTGATCGTTCAGCTCAATGTGAAACTTCACCGTGGCATTATGCTGTATGCACGCTTTGTTATCTGTACTTGTTTGGAGTTGCTGACTGCTGTCTGTAGGCTCCATTTCTTTAAACTTTTGCTTTTTTTTAATGGATTTGTTTTAGTATGGTCTTTGGAATGGGCATAGCTCTACTCTTAACCATTGCCGGTGGTGAGAGAGGAGAGAGCATGGGATACTCCTCTTATGGTTGGCTAGGTTCCAGCGTTATTTTGCAGCTGACTGAGATAGCTGAGCACAGCAGTAAGCTAGTGAGACACAATCACCCAGCACCATCAAAAACTGCCACTGTTAGTGTGGTCTCCCTTCAGCACAAGGTTAAAACCATGTGAAGGCTGGGACCAGTGACCTAAGGGGCAAGGTTCTGTGCAAGGATCCTAATTATAGCTTACCCAATTTATCCGTACACCACTCTTCACATGCTCTGTTCAGCCATGTTCTCATCTGACCTTGACAAAAGCAGATTCATTAGGCTTTCCAAAAAGGGTCTGACATTTTTCACAGGTCTCAGGGTGTCATTACTGGCTGTCGTGATGGTAAAAGTCATTAGCTAAGCAAAAAGCATAATCAGTGGGTGGATTCACTCATTCGTCAAAATTTAGGATTTGGAATTCTTACTCAATCCATCCTCCTGGGATGAGTTGGGTGAGAATGGATGAGGCAGAGTGGCCATAGGCAGGAATGCATCCTCTATGTGGCAACCGCAGGTGTAAAGGGAAATGTCGGCATATTTCTCTGGATTGAACATATATATGGTGATTCAATGTATGACTTCTATATAAAGATGATTTATTATTATTATTATTATAATACTACATTATGTACACTATGTGTATGATACATGTATAGTTATTAAGGATACTGAATGGCTGCTATTGCACAAATCCTACCATATCAAAACATTTATATAATGCTACTACCTATCTGATCTACCCATTGTGTGTACATACTGTCCTTCACTACAGATTTATGGATCACAAACAGTCACAGTAACGATCTCTGTGCCAGCCATCTCCATAGCTGCATGGCAGAGGGCATTCCTGATGGTGGCATAACTGACCATATTGGCAAGGAAGCAGATAAAGTTTTAAGCTCCAACTCTCAGACCATAAGCTCTCCCCAGTGGAAACCTGGGCGTTTGCCTACTGTGGTACTTATGAAGCAAGCTTTTAATGCCATTAATACCAAACTAATAATACTTTCCCAGGGAAGTGCCTATTAATTGTATCCAATATGTGTAAAACATCAGGTGACCACACTGAGAGCTAATCCAAATGGTATGCGTTACATGAAAACCAGCTCATTGTGTGCTGCTATTTATATTTTTTACCTGTTTTCAGATAGATTTTTGTTCTGTAAGATTCTGTAAGGCACTGTCTAGAAGTATTTATTTTCTTGATCACTGTTGCGAAACAGCCGTTTTGGCATAGAAAAACATACAGGCTTCGGAAGATGAAGCAAGCCTGGCTTTGCTGTATATCTATGTTGTCTGGCAGTTGTATGCTTGAAATGTTGATGCTGGCGCTGGGGAGATGACTGAACCAGTGCCCACGGGGTTGTGTTTCAGCTGTCATTCTGGCAAGAGCTAATTTAGGTGTGCCAGAACTAGGCAAAACTGACAATGTGCCATTTTATGTACGCATCTGCCTTGGTGGGGTGTTAACAAGTGAGGTTTACTTATGCTAGTATTACAGAATATCTCTCACTTGAAATACTTTTAGGTGTAATAGGAGGATGTCTTTTTATTTGGGTCAAGGGTGAAAGACTGTTACCACCGATTGTATGGCAGTGTGTTGCTTAATGAAGCAATGAACACAACCCTGCAAAAAATACTCCTTCCTTTATAGCTACATACCTGCGAATGATGGTTATGACAAACTATTTTGCCAAGATTCAGTCCTTGAAAACTCAAGATGTCACCTGCTTTTCCTTTTAGCCTCTTTGTCACTTTGAATGGGTTAAACAGTCTCGCTCAGTGCCAGCCATTGAGTTAGCTCTGTGGCCTCTGCTACTGCCTGCTTTAATGGGGCTACATTACTGCAGCTGTCTTTTCAAAACCTCCACACTATTACTCAGGTGTCACTGATCCAGACCATCAGGCTTTCTTTGCTTGAGCAGTGTCTCTTCATGAATGATCTGCAGCAGTGAGCCAGGCCAGTGTGAACGAGAAGCTAGAAGCTACAGGCCATAAACAGGAGAAGGGAATGTAAATGGCCGGGGCAGAAGAAGTGCGTTAAGACAGTTCGGTTCCGCTCTCCACCGGGGGCCCACATTGGATGGCCTTGAATGCTTAGTGCAGTTCCTGCGGCACTGGAGAGTTTACGGAAGGGCCTCCCAGAGTGCCTCACAGCCCAAATGGTGTGCAGATGTACCGGTAACACCCCATACTGGGGCCTAGCTGGAGAGAGTGGCCTATGTACACGCATGGCCCGGCAGGATTCTGGCACAGGGCCAGAGCCTCATGCAGTGGCCATGTGCTCTGAGGTCTGCTGCCTCTCTCACCCTGCTGCCCTTTCCTACGTCAGCATGGACACAAATAGCAGTATAGAGGTCCTCCTCTTGCGGGATAATGGAAACATACAAGGCGATTACATTAGAAGGGAGATTTAACTTGAAAATCTGCCATTTAATTTCCTTAAACCATTCCTAGACATTCAGCTATGCTTTCCTAATAGAATTATCATCAAAGCTGACATTGTAATGCTTTATAAGTCAAGCCTTCACATTGCTCTTCCCTGCTCTCACAATGCTTCTACTGTGTTGTCAGATTTATTGTTTTATTATTTTTTTTTTTTTTTTGTGGTACGGTTTTCTGTTGGAAATTAATGAAAACAGGGAGCATTCTATGGGGTGTTCATAAACTCAAGCATGTGTGACAGCTCCTATTGTTTAATAACTGAGTACAGACCAAACAAAGACGACACCTGTTTGACGACAACTTTGATTGCTTGCATGTATTAGGTATGAACTCAGTTTTCTCTGAATCCTTTACAAGAACAACATGCCACTGGGGCTGTGAGCAAATTTGAATCAGTAAACACAGCTCAAACTTTGTCCAAACAGTAAAATCACGTAGCTGATATTTGTTTTCTCATAGACCACTTGGAAAGAATTATTGTTTTGGATTGTACACAAAGTATGCCTCATAATTCTTTGCTTGCTGACATGTTATACTGTGATGTAATGCGAAAAATGAACTGCTTTGCATTTTCTTTATTTTTCTTGCTGTGCACAATGACTGCCCTTGGGGCATATTTCAGGAGTGTTCTGGATCATACTGCACATGAAGACAGTCTTAGTCTGACTCAAACCAAGTTATGTTTCATGAAATACAATATGAAATGCTGGAGTTTGACAGTGTACTGTCACTGTGGGATTGACCTCAGGAGTTCACCATATCACTCACTGGTCCTTTGCCTCTTTTTTTCAGTCTTGAATGCCTGAGCGAGACAGTGAATATCATCCATTTACCAAGCTCTACTTCCACTAACTCCATGCCTGCAGGAATGTCTCAACATCTCCTAGCTGGCTGGCTTCATCCCTGGTGTGGCCCACACTGATTCATCTGACTGCTGCAGTCAGATGGAAGGAAATTCCATGGCTGCATTTAATCCCACTACATGCAATATTCAGTTTAGCTATTCACGCTTGCCATTGTGAGGATCTGCTGAAATCACAGTTAGACCGCATAGCGTGCTGCATAATCCAAGAGACGTGTAGGCATTATCACAGCTAGAACATAATAGATCAACGTGTCATGTCTGTATTTGCACAATCTGATCAAGCTGATTGTACCTCATACTTCTCAGCAGAGTCTGTCTGCCTTTAAACAGGTCAAATCGTAGCCTTTTAATATCTTTACTGGCATACGCGGACTTCGAAGCTCTGTCTTAAATGTTCTATCATACAATAATACAAGCAGTTGCATCTGAGTGAAGAGTATTTGATTCAAAGGTGATATCTATCTCTTGAGCCTCATAGTTCTCAGTGTCTATGACAGCTGCTTGAGCTCTGTGAGAGTTTGCATAGCCCAAAAGGATCAGGGCCTCTTAGACAACACAGATAAATATCCATGGATTTGAAACCCTGTGAAACACTAACAAGCCAATTTAAAATGCTGCCCCCTCACCCCCTGCATGGAATCCCTTAGGTCAGAGATGGATATAGGATGGGGGACTGAGTGCGGAAGCACGGCAGCGTGTACGCTGGACATCTGTTCCTGATGCTTATTTCATTACATCGCAGCTCTACGAGACGACCAGCGCCAGACAGCCTGCAACTTTATGACCTCTGTTTTTCCATTTATTGCCTTCAAGCACAATCCCTCCGTGACGCAACGACTTTAGGAGATTAACTAGGAAAGGGAGAGGTTAAACAGGAGGCTGAAGGGATGTCGTGCATGTCACAGTCTCCAACAAAATGTGTCACATGCAACAATTATGAGAACTAATGCAAAAACATCCAGACTGGCTCGTCTCCAAATGAGATGCTTTGATTAGGAATCCTAGAAACAGGAATGAGTGTTTTACCCAGATTAAACAAGGCAGCCTAATCCAGAGATAATCTGCCTGAGAGTACTCAAAGCAGTATTTGATTCTCTCACAACCTCTCATTTGACAATAAAGTAGACTTGAAGAAAAAATTTAGTTATGCTTTTCCAGGAGCTTCATTGTTGGTATTGATCCAAACTAATCAACAGTTGTGCATAATCCAGAGACATATTCTGCTGTCTACAATCATTGCAATGCAAGATAGAGAACAAGTTAGGCAAACCAGTCTTGGACCAGACATGCTTAGGGCTTGATGCCAGGGAACCAACTGTGGTTCCTGAACATATAATCTTTGGGTCCTTGTCAGCAGCTGGATAATCGATTGCTATGCAGATGAGTTACAACATTATCCTGTTCTGTGGTTGTAGCGAATACTGGGTCCAAGTATCTTGCAATTAAAGTGTTCCAAAGTCAATAGGACATTGGTAAAATCCCTGAAAACGTGCTTGACCAGAGGACTGGCAAAGAGCCAGGACAATAGTGCTAATTAAAATTATGTGCCTTAGTGTTGAACCCAAGACTGAATCAATGAAAGTGATGCATTCTATTAAAGTTATTAGCAACAGAATATCCATGAAACCAATTCCCTGAATATGGTAGCTCATTCAGCCCTTTAAAATCCCATGCTTATTACATTCTAAGGTTTAATTAGTAACAACAATGAGATATAGTAGTCTTGCTATTTAAGGGCTCTAAGGAAAACTAAACTTTAACTGAGCACATATTTTAACTTGTTTGCTTTATATTCACTTAATTTTCATGTCTCCTTTGAATTAGCTTTTCATTGTTAAGATGCAGATGTTGTATAAAGAAGATAAAGAAGTAGCACTGCCCCGATGACGTGTTCTAACCTTGTGTCAATCATCATGAAGGTCATAGTAGTGGTGTGTGAGTGGGTGGTTAGCTCAGATTTAAGGTCAATAGTAGCCAACGAAAGAAACAGTAAACCCAACAAAGGCTAAAGCGTTTGGCGAGTGACTGCCGCTGCCTGCTAACTGCAAGAAACCACATTTGGCAGCAAACAAAAGAAGTAATGGAAGCATAACAAGAGTTAACATTGGTGTAGCTCTCCACCATGGCTCCTGGCAAGCAAAGAATGAAGCTTGATGCTAATGTTGTGGCAGCGTTTCTTCTAGATTGGTATGGGATGAAAAGGGAGAAGAAGGGACTGTGCATTTTCTGGTGATGTGTTGCCCTTTATTGTCTGAAGTATGAATTTGACTGACTGAATGATCTTACAAATTGTTCCTGCAAGACTACCATGCTCAAGTGTTCTCATGTATAACTGCAGTTAACCTGCGCATGTTCTTTGTAAGTCGTATTTGTAACATTAATGGTTTAAGCATGATCTAAACATCTTAGTTAAAAACATCCAAGTAATCAAGAGATTAAACCTATTTTAACTCACCTGAGCCTCATGAAGAGAATGAAGGCCACCAGCAGGGCTCCCAGAGAAATGCAGTGGCCCAAGTAATTTATGATCACTGCGATGTGGTAGTGCAGCTTGCTTTTTTTCTGAAAGAATTAGGACACACACACAAACACGAAAGACGTCAGGAAGATTGCAGGCTTTCAGATCACAGACTTTCTAACATCTCAAAGCTTCTTAGGTCACAGAGGATAAATATCATGCATTATCATGATATTTGACTACCATTGTTCTTTTGCGATTTTGCAATGAAAATAACTGACAGCTTCTGGAAGGACTTTTAACACATTTCCATGTGCTGCTGTTGTTTTTGTTGTGTGTTTTTTTCCTTTCTTTTCTTTTTCAGCATGTGTGTGTGTGTGTTACCTGACTAGACCAGAGCATTTGCTGTAAGGTCTGTTGTAGGAGTTGGAATTTCATTGATTAAGGCAAAGATCTTTTTTTATGTCAGTTAGCTTTAAAAGGTGTCATACAACAAACATGAAAATGTCAATATCAGAGAGAGGAATGTGGATGTGTCTTGCAGTGCCAACAGCTCTTCATTTTCAGCTAAGAAAAGGTTAATGCAATCCGGTTTTGTAACATACAGCTGGACACATTTTGAAGTATTCACTATTACTACTGTGTTTCATCATAAAATCATCAAAATGTTGATGGTAACTATTAGTTGGAGTGTTCAAAGTGATGCGTTGTTATCTTATGTCCTAAATGGTTGAAAACGCTCAAACGCAACATTAGCAAGAATTAGCACCAGCCCAACATTCCATGGATTCCACTGGAAGGAATCCTCTCCTCTATAATCCGTCATCTAATCCGTAATTTTTGAGGATGGTTACTCCAGAGGGCTGTTGTTAGATTAGAACTGTATGCCTGGCCGAGTGCCGTGCATGTTTCGAAAAACAAAGCGCTCCACACACGGTTCCTAATACCTTATAAATATAACGTCACTTCAATATCCAAAAGTCTGCCAGATCAAGATCACTTTACATAGTCCTGTCTGACGGTAACAGTGGTGCTAATATGAGATGGGCTAGAGTTTCCAACTGCTAAATATTTACTTTTGAATTAAAATGTAGCAGATGTGAAATGCACCTTGATGGCTGCCAAGCTGACCTCATTTGATGATTTAGGCATGCAGATTGTATGCAAAATGACCCGTGAGCCATGATATGTTGAAGCTTTCGAATGCTTTCGTGGGTGGATATTTTGTCTGTTGACACGGGGAAACAAATGTACTTGATGCCTGTCCCATGACAAGGCTATTGGTTTTGGGGACCATATGCTGTTCACGTAACGATCAGGCTGGTATGTCTGCATGCGCACGTGTGTGTAGGTATCATGCGGTCTGCGAACACAGGGGCCAGGAACCCCTCCCTGAGCCTCCAGGCTGTGCGCTCCTGCTACACAAATCTGTCACTGATTTCCTGTTGCCCTCACAAAGTACATCCACGAGTTGGCCCCCACTGGTCAGTGACCCCATGATACTTTCACACACATGGAGTTTATGAAAGTTCATTATGTTCTGTGAAGTTGTGGTGTAGTTTGAATTACTGCAAATGGCTGACAGACTTCCGTAGTACAGGTATACGGGCATATACGGCCTTTTGATTCTTATTTGCAGCTAGCCTGTTTCCATAAATGCTCAGTACATAAATGCTCAGTACATCACCAAAATAACTGTCAAAATAATGTATCCTGCTGTCAGTCTCATGAATATGAGTATGTTTAAAAATGCTGGAAGACTTTAGACAATCAGCAACACCAAAAATATTTTAAATTATTAATATCCCTTCTAATCGTGCAGCCTGAGGCCAGGATTATGCCTTTGCATGAGTCAGACCAGCATGATTGCTGTCTTCTAGGAAGGATCATTCGGTACAGAGTAAGACTGTACAAGAGGCCCTTTACTTCCTTTTACCAGTTGTCTACAGTTCTTAGAAAGACAACTGCGAAGAGTATAAAGCAAATAATAGCTTACGGCGTATGGCCTTTCTGCAATGGTAGAGAGCTCAACTGTGAGCCGAAACTGTTTCCTATTCACTATACACTGAGATGCCAAAAGTCATGGGATATGGGAGCATGTAAATTGATTATGAAGTGGTGTTACCTCAGGGGACAGTTTGGGAATTCCTACACCTGAATAAGTTGTTTTATGAGTGAGGTTGAACACTGGCTTGTGGCAAGGCGATAATGGTATGACTCGATTGGACTCATGTTGGGCAAACATGAAGACCACATCGTTAGTCGGAACTCTCCAGAATGCTCCTCAAACCTATTCTGGATAACACTGGCTCAACGGCCTGGTGTATTATCCTGCTGGAATGTTGCTCTATTGTTGTGGGGAAGTCCATGAAGGTCTGCAAATGGTCACCAAACAGTGAAACGTAGTGGGGTCAGACAAGTCAGATCTGTTTAGGCAAACTAGCGGACCCAACCCATGCCATGAAAACACACCCCACATAATGGGGGAGAATAATGACATTTTATAGCAGCACTCATGATTAAACACAGATCTTCTGCGGATGTCTCAGATGGTAGATACAGTGACATGCAACGTGCATGTAAACTGGCAAGGATAATGCAGTCTCCTTTAATATGCCTTGATCATGGACAAATTCCGAGGCTAGTGAATAGATGGCAGACTGAGAGAGATGAATATTATGGACTTATCTTCACTCTCTCTGTGCTTCCTGAGACCAACCGCACAGGCATCCAGCAGACTTCAGAGGGTCTGAGTCTAAGCCTCTTCCATCTGCCACTGGAAAGGCAGACTGTCAGGGCCTTTGAGCCTATCATCCCACCATTGATTATGGAGGCAGTGTGGGCACACACATACTCTTGCACTGTTTCCACTGCTTTCGACACAAACGAAAGCTAAATCCTCACAGGAGGGTTCTTCAAAGACAGCTCTTCGTAATCTATGCAGTGATAACGAATGTCATACTGGAGGCAGTGGTCCACCTACCCCACTTTCCTCCTGCCTTTCCTCTCCACCGCACTACCATAAGCATTTATAGTAATCCGCTTTTGATGTATTTCGTCTTTGGATGATGGACAGATGCGAAGGATGGGGATTTGAAATTTTAGAAAAGTGTTTCAGTGTAGCCCACACTTTGGGTTATTGATTTGGATATGTGCTTCTGGGATTTGAATTGCTATAGAACCTTTACATTATGTAGAGGGTCTTCAAAAGGTTCTTTAAATTTGCACATCGTATTTATCTTATTCACAAGAACGGCTTCTCAAAAACCTCACAAGTTCTTTAGAAGGCTAAAAACGGTTCTGTGGCATCGATCAAAAGAAACCTTTTTGAAGCCTTAATTTTTAAGGGTGTGCTGGTAATAGCACTAGTAGAATAGAGTGGAACATGGAAAAACATATAAATCATGACTGATTATAAAGGATGGCTGATTTCCATGTTAGGCTTATGGCTAACCCCAAAGAGACTGGCTCTCTATGCCCTCTGTCTTGAATACAAATGACCTTGGACTGTAGCTGATACAGCGAGAGGTGACTGATTGACTACTACATTTTTATTTTCACCTGTTATTTAGCAACAAGTAACGGTTAGCATGTTTTACACTGTTTGTCCACTTATATGTGAAATAACAATATAAAGATTCTGACTAAAATCATACTTCAAGAAGAGTTTCAGCCAGTATACCCATTGATCCTGCTACTTATTTGTAGCAGACAGAAAAATAAATATGACGATGAGAAATACTTTATTCTTCCCCCTTAAATTCTCTGTTTTGGCTAAGCTACCTTCATTCAGAGTTGCCAGCTTTTCCAGGACAAGCTTGATTGTCCTGCAATTCAGCATTTTACTTCCAATTTGTGTTTCACAATGCTCCTGGGACCTTTTTGATTGGAGATATGTCTGCCTGTTTTTGACTGCCATGCTTCCATCTTTACAAGTCTCTCAAGTTAGCGTTCACTGGCAGTATCGGCAGGGGTAACACTTACTCCAATGTTGCATTAGCACCATGCCACTTGTACACTCTTTAGGGAATGACCAGACTGCCATTGTCATTGCTTTCTTCTTACCCCTTTATCGACAGAGCATCAACCTTTTCTTCATCTCTCAAAGTGCTTTTTTGTGTTTGAAGAGCTCGTGGGACTAGCAAAAGGAACTTTGCACCTAGGTGACCTGAGAAATAATGGGAGTAGTTAAAATAAAAATAAAAAAACAATAACAAAAAAAAACTTTAACGGGAAGTATGACGGCAACAGCAGCTGAAATGCAAACAGGAAATAATATAAAATGAAAAAAAAAAAAAACATGGTTCATAGACCTCAGAATTTGTGTTGGCATTCTGGAGTTAGTGTTATGTCCTTATTAGGAATTCCAGGCGGATTTTCAGTACGAGGAAAATGTCAACCAAAATGTTCTAAAGGCAATATTTTTACCATATGGACATTTTTCCGCTGAACACTGCCAGATCGTCTGAATTACATGATCCTTCACGAGAAAAAAATAGGACTATGTCCACATGTAAGCACACTGAACTGACATCATAAGATTAGCAACATCAGCAAATAGCTCACACTTACCAGCAGGCTTTGTCAAGTTCGTCAAGTTAAGTTGCTTTGGGAATTTTGGGCTATAGTGTAATAGTAGACTCACTTGTCATGCAACATCATTTTAATGGACAGTGTTGGCTTGCTTGGAGCGTGCATGTAGCATTATTCATATTTTGACTGCTAAACAACCTCATACTTCAGAGGTTCCAGTGACATTTGGGGGGGTGGATGTCCACAGGATAAAATGCATCAGATTTGGGATATTTTGTTTACCACATGGAGCGACAGAGGCGGTTTTTCAAATGGCATTCATTTTTCTAATACAGAAAATCTGCTGACCCATACCTCCTAATTTGCACATGAGACTGACTACAGAATGACTCACAACTTGAGAGGTCTATAGAGTCTGGAAAAATGTATATTAAACTAAATTCCTTTTGATCCCTCTTCTACACAGTACTTCAATGTTCTCTTGGGCCTACACAAGCATCCGTTTCTCTTTCCTTCATTCTTTTTTTGCAGTGTTAAATGCAATAGATACAGGGCCAAACCAAGCCACCACACTCCAATCTGTTTTACCGCCGTAGGGAAGAAACTCACTGGAAGCATGTGCTCTATGTTGTGAAAGAGGAGGACAAAGCAGGAATGAAGAGAAAGAGCAGCCGGTTGGTTGGGCATGATTTTAACACGATAAGCACTCAAGTGAGAACGACCAACTTAAACCCCTTTCACATAGCAAGACTGGACGCAAAGGAGCACAAACTTAGATTTTCTCATTGACCTACAGGGACCTAGTTAATTGTGTAATTGGATGAGATGGGTGCGTGTTCCATATATTCTCACTTTTGAATAACGTTCCAATTATGTTCAAATATTAAAATATGTCCTGACAGCTCTACGTGCTTCCATGTGCATAGACAGCGTGGCCATTCTGTACTTTCCTGAGACTGGGGGGCTACTTTAAAAGGGCTTGGGAAAGCTTCACAAAGAGAATAACACAGCCTCCTTTCAGTGCGAACACTACTTACAACGTTTTGCTTCCTCCTCTCAAGTGAAGATTGATCCTTTCTCGTGTCCTAGGGGTAGAATATCTATCCATTTGCTTACTCAGCGGGAATTGCGAATGTACTTCCACTAAGAATCAAAAGGAAGTGTAATATCCTGTCATGGGTGACCATGTTCAAAAGCGTTTGCACAGTTCTGATTTTTTCAGCAGCAATTTGCAAGTGTGACTCAAGTCCCTTTCTCTGGTATATATCCTAGATAATGTATTCTTGTGTGATTATAGCCTCTCATTGCATTTATACAGCTTGTGGATAACTGGACATAATTGTTACAGTGGAGGCTTTCAAAGGGAACTGGCCCTTTTACTACTGCTTTTGTTCATTTGTTGCTCCTTCATGTATCCATAGGTTTCCTGCTAACACTGTTCAGCATAGTCTGATCAAAGTGCATAAAAATTGAAAGGCTGAATGTGAGGGCTAATATTCTGTCATAGCAATATACAATGTGGGCTTCAGCCTGCACTACTATGGGTGATCTGAAGATGTGTTAAAGAGATTTTTAAAAATAGGGGCATTAATAACTGATACCAATAACATGCTGTGTTAAATTTCACAGCCCTAATAATTAAGCAAGTCACTATTGCAGACTGTATTTGAATTGAGCAGCTCTGTGGTCTACTAGCCAATTTAAGTGCAAGTAATCGATTCACTTCGGAAAACGAAGCCAAATGCAGTGCACTGTATTATACTTGCATATTATACTTAATCCACCAAAAACATGAAGGGCAAGGGGAGAAGCCATTACGTTCAAAATGACTGATGTACAAAGGGAAAGTCCCTGTGATAGAGGCATGGTTATACACAATTCTCTTATACACAATTCCAAGTTCTTGATGTACATAGTGAAGTACATAGTGTATTGCGAAAGAATATAGTACATAGTGCCCAAACTGAGGCACAGAGATTAATCTCAAAGTGCTAAACTGATAAATGAGGCATGTAGTTTGCAAATATATTTTAATTGTATTTGGTTATTAAATCAATGAATCAACTCCTAGTCTCCTAGTGGATATCTGAAGCCAAGATATTTGTTTAAATTGGAAGCCATGTTCTCTACCTGCTGCATCTTTCCCTGGGCTGGATCCATGCAAGTGGCCTATCCTACGGGGTCCGTTCCCACATTTGCCTAAACCGCGAGCGCCATGGTGCAACCACATGTTCCCCTGTGTGAGTGAACTTATTAATTATTAAATCTACAGTCCTGCAGGAAACAGATGGCAGAGATAGCTGGTAGCTAGCATCCCGTCTGCCTGGCATTGTGTGTGTGTGCGTGTATCTGTGTATATAGTGTGGACTCGCATGTCCCTCAGTGCCAGTTGGTCTGGCCCATGGCCAGCGCTGGTGAGTGTCCACAGACTCATAGCGAGCTCTGCTGTAAAGACCACCCAGATAGGGTTATAGCAATTAGCTCTAACAAGTTTGTATACAAAGGGCAAATACGATATTAATATACAGAGCACATGGAATTTTATAAATGGGTTTGTTTTAGATCAAGTGAATGAGTAAAAATCAGTGTCACAAAAAAATCTAATTTCATAAAATGAATAAATAAACATGATTAACAACCTTGCCATCAGCCCTAACCTTAAATCTTCACAACCCTTCAAAAAAAAAAAAGGTGTGCGTTTTTATACAAATATGTAATCAAGAGATGTTTTCACTATAGCCTTTGATTAGAGTAGGTCTGCATGATGGATATAAAAAGGATTATGCACCATAATTCAAGGCCTGCATCTCCTACGCCTCTGAGGATTACTGGCACTCTTTCATCTCCAAAATGGAGAAAGGGGAAAAAATGCATAACTGGACATTTCAATTGATCCAATAACATTGAATATGATGAAAAAGGTGCAGCAGTGACATTGTCTTTTAATGTAAGTGTTACATTTATATAAATATCCTCTGATTTGTCGGCTAAATATGTGAAGATTGGTTTAATAGGGTTTTACAATACATTTTATTACCTTAATATAAACCAAGCTTTATAACTTCATTGAAGAACATGTACTATTGTTGATGCATTTGGTAGTTAATGAATATGAAGTCATTATGCCAGTAGACTGTCTATATGGCTTATCTGTATCCTTCAGTAAAATAGCTGTTTCTGTTCATCTAGTGTTTTGGATGCATAATAGATTAATAAGCATGAATATTAGGGAAAATCCTAAAATATAAGCCCTATGGCACTGAGGCGTCCCCATTTTTCAGTGACAATCTTTTCCTTTCAGTCAACAAAGTAGCTTTGATTTTCAGGTGGCACTATCATATTGGCAAGCTGAGCCACAGCCATGGAATTCACTCTTCAAATTGGAGAAGAGGAAAACAGTCTTTTTCCTTTAGCGAATCAATTAACCAGAGACATGACAATGTGAGATTTACTGCCTTCTTTCCCAGCACAAGGTGCATGCAACAAAACAGCCTGTCTCCTCAGCTCCACAGTGAAACTACTAAATCTAGACACCGTTGTACAACTCATGCCGTGGCTTGTCAAGACTGCTAGCCGACGCAGTACAAGTGTATACTTTTTGATAATAATGCACAGCATTTGAAGTGCTGCAATTCAGTTCAGTTGCTACAGTTCAAATGCTATAATTCATGCCATTTGAATTGAATTGATGACAGTGAATTTGAATTCTGCTTGTCTGTAACGTTCCTTCTTTTTTCCCCAGACTGGGAAAGCTAAGAATTCAGGTCCTACAGGATGTCATACGTATGCTGTCATTGTGACTAGCTGCACTTTAAAATTGGTCTTAGGTTCGAGGGTTTGTCTGCAGTATGCGCTTACAACTCAGAGCTGTAGAGCTGTAGCCCTATATAGGTCATTGTCTTCCCTGATGTGACATCTCCTCAATTAACTGATGTATTGAATCTGGCACATCGCGCATGAGGGAAAACGCCATACTGTGCACTACTGTGGTCCTCCAGGGCTGGACTAGTCTATTACTACATAACACTACCTAGGTTTGTTCGATCTGCTCAAGCAGTTCAGACTAAACCTCGACAGAAACCACATCCTGAACTTGGCCCATTGGCATCATTGATTGGCCACAGCGTTCTGTAAACCTGCATGTACATGGTAACAGTCCAAGAGCTAAAAACAAGAGCCACCCAAAGGCCCAAATGTCATGAGAACATGAGTGGGTGAAACAGGATTTGCATGCATAGTTATTAAAGGAGAACTTGTAGACAACAGCTCAACAGCTTGCACACACCATCAAGTCATCAATCCAGAGGAAACTGGTCACAGGGTACAGTGGATGCATTGAATAAGGAAGTATCCAGTGTCCTCTCTTTGTGTTTTTGGTGGTTTCACAACACAATCACTAAAACACCACATTCCACATGCGAGTGATTGTTCTTTGGTCACACACTTTGCAGGGATTCAAGTAGAGCCGCACATAATATTGTTTCAGCATCATCATCGCGATGTGCAAATGTGCAATACTCACATGGCAGGACATGCAATGATAAGTAAGACAAATTAAATGAAACATCTCATGCTAGAACTTTTTCACTGCTTGATACAAAAGAAAATCTTGGTCCTTGACTCTGATTTAAGTCTCAGATACATAGAGAAGAGTAGTCACCTGGTTCACACTCACAAGAGTGTTTAAAATGTAATTTCTCAGCCGTTTTATTATTATTTTCATTTTCACCCCAATAATTTATAGTTAATAATGTTTTTAATCTGGTAAAAATCCCTGAATATCTGTTCATATTGCAATATATATTGCAGGGGGAAAAAAATTACAATGTCATTTTTTTTCCCCCAATATCCTGCAGACCTAGATTCAAGTGCTTTGATACTCTCACACTTGCCACCATTTGACATGCCAATTTACTTGGCATACGTGTATAAGTAAATCACAGGCAACAAGCAATATTAATAAACCCTATTGAATGTACATGAATGTAATTAATCAGGCCGTTGATGCATTACGTTCCACCATCCAAGGGCACTGCGTTATTATTTTATTGCTTGTCTGCAGTTTTTAGCAGCAACTCCAATGACATGAACGCTGACAAGAGCCAGATTTTGAACCAGGCAGATTTAACCAACAAAAAAGTTTAGTAGGTCTGCACCAAACAAGGTAGGTGTTAAAGCACCTTTAAAGAACATGTCATTTGACCCTTTTAGGCCAATGGAGAAAAGGGCTGTTTCTGGCATTAAATCTACTCTTGTCTGTTAACAAGGTAATTTCTTAATTCTGATATTGTGTCTGATATGTAAAGAATATGACCTAACAAAGGTAATTAGTAAATACTTTTTGTACAAGTAGTGCATAAGAATGTTGCATCAGTGGCGTTTTCTCATTACTCTGATGTCACAAGTTAATAATAAGTGCATACCTGTCGGATGCTTCATGCATATATAATGTGTTCAGCTTTCTACAAAATGGCCAAACTGGACATGCACATGCTGTAACTCCTCTGGAGGAAGAGTTAAACAAGCTGAAGGGGCAATATAGTCTCTGAATATATCACTAGCCAGATGTCCTGTGTTTTTGGGTTTCTTAAAATTCAGTGCAATTCATTTTCTATGGAGGACACCTACATGGGTTTCTTAAAATTCACTGCAATTCATTTTCTATGGAGGACACCTACTTGCTACCTGTAGATCTGCCACTGGGTCTGCAGGTTATTTAGGTCTGGTAATATGTACCTATGCTAAAAAAAAAACAGGTTTAGATGTAAATAAGAACTGATCTGTTATTGTTCAGCACTGATGAGCTGCAAGACACTGTGAATGTTTATGACGATGACTGTGGCCCAGTTGGTGGCTGCACAGCAAAATAAGCACATCTCGCTATGTGGCAGCATTGGGGAAGCAGATTCCGTGGCCTGCAGTGGTGTTAAAGCAATATTACATAACCTGCTGTTATACTCTCTCTCGTGTGCTACATCATCCTTGACAACTGGAGGCATACTTAGGCATAGCCTTCCATTCACTGCTTCGAAGTCTACAATCTCTTCCTTTGCTGCTGTAAACCTTGTTTGAAGCAGGAGCTCCCAGTCATGTGTATTCACTGAACTGCAGCCTGTTTTTCTTTATCCACAAAGTGAGTAAAATAAATAAAAAAATTACATGCAAACAACCACCAACTGTTCTAAAAATGAGAACACAAAACCCTTCACAGTTTTTATGATAATTTCACAGCGTAATGTCATCTTGCAGTGAGTCAGCGGCAGGTGTAGCACACCCTCCTGCTGGATGACTGTCAGCCCAATGCGTTATTGTACCGTACGAAAACTGCTTCCTTTCCAGCAGCCTAATTCCGTTGGCGACGAGTGGTTTCTCACTTTGAGAGCCTCCCTGTGGACAGCCTCCCGCCACGTTTGGTTAAACGCTCACTTTGAAAGCAGATAAAGAGTCTATACATTATTTATCTGCTCTCCCTGCCACTCTATTACAATAGATGACAGCTGCTAAATCATGCAGATGTGTGGCCAAACAGTATCTGTGATGTGTCTAGGAATGGCCAGTCTGTTTGCCTTCTGAAGGTACCGTAATGGAGTGTTGAAACTACTGACTTAAGTCTAAGTCTAGACAATTTAAGTTGTAGACGGGAGGATCAAACGGCAACAGAACACGAGAGGCTAGGCTACTAACGTTAACTGAGGTACCTGGCCTTTAACATTTGTCTGTTTATCTAAAAGACTGACTTTCTTTCTTTGTGTACATCTCACGCCACATCATCTATTGTGGCTTTCTGTGGTCTTAATATGACTTTATTTAATCCATCCATGCTGTGCAAAATCCATGCTGTGTCAGCACCAGTGTGCGTGCCTCCATTAAAAATGATGGTTATCTTGATTGCTATCACCTATCGGCTGAGTGTGTGAAAAGTTGATGGGGATCTGTATTGGCTCTAAAAACACTGATCTCTATGTTAATCTGTATTACAGATTAATAAATTATTTGGCCTATAAGTCTAGATTAATATAGTTTACAAACAAGCTAAATCTAATCTTAGTTGCCAAACTGCATTTAATACATTGTTCAAAAAGACTCACGTATTCGTATCGAAACCTTATCCGCATGTTTACCCACAAAGGTTTACTGTGTAAAGAAATAAAAGGGAAAGGTTCTAATACTGTCCACTTTATCTGTTTGTTTAAATATTTGTTGTTAAAGGCATTAAAATCCTTTGCTATATTGGACTTTGCCCATTATTGCCCAGAATGATTCGAACACAACAGCTGCTGTGCTGAGGTTTAATAAGGAATGGACCAATAGAAAATCATCAGTGTTTCTCAGAATAAAATGTCCTTGCATTTAAAGGTAAGAAAGTAGCATAAATAGAAATGGTCAGGTTCTGAATAACACACACTGAAAGGTCCAACATTTTGAGGAAAAAAAAGGTTCCACTAAAACAGTGGCAATGGTTGCTTTTGTGTTAACGGTGAAGTCTTGCAGATTAGCAATGCATATTAGTGCATCCATTACATGAATCACATTTCTGCTTGAACCCAAGGCCATCTGCGTCATACTGAAACTCTTTGCCAAGTGACCTACAGCACCACTTCACTTAGGTCAGTGTGCTCTTACTGCATCCTATGGAGAGAGTCTTCCGCTCCAGTTAATGAACTCCTACCATAAGCGAATGTATTCTCTCTTAGAAGTTGGAGTGTTAGAAGTTCGAGGGTTTTGTTTTGCTCAATTATGTAAATGGTTCACAGAGACACTATATTACACCAAAAGTATGTGGACACCTGATCATCATACCATACATATATGAACTTGTTGGTCATCCCATTACATAACCATTTATAGTCATCTCCCTCAGCTCCCTCCACCTTTTCGGCTATAGCAGCCTCCACTGTTTTGGGACAGTTTTCCACAGAACTTTGGAATATGTCTGAGGGAATTTGTGCCCAAGCAAGCACTGATGTTGGATGAGAATGCCTTGAAGTTCCAGTTCATCCCAGTGGTGTTCAGTGGGGTTGAGGTCAGGGCTCTGTGCAGGCCTGAAGTTCCTCCACACCAAAATCCTCAAACCATGTCTTTAATGAGCTCGTCATGTGGATAGGGGCATACTCATGTAGCAACAGGAAACTGTCTTCCACAGATGTGCCACAAAGTTGGAATCATATAATTGTCTAAAATGTCTTCATAGGCTGTGAAATTATTGCCCAAACCATGAATAACAGCCCCAGCCCCATTATCCCTCCTCAGCCAAACTTTACTGTAGGCACTCCCAGTGGGTAGCATTCTTCTGGCATGCTACCTACTGTGGGTAGCCTTCTTCTGGCAAGCCAGTGCTTGACATTGCGCATAGTGGTCTTGTGACTTGCGTTCTGAGGCTTGTCATGCAAGACAGTTATTTATAGATAGAAACAAAGAAAGGAAATCATCAGTATGATCTATTTGTAGATCATACTGTAGTGTCTGTTTGTCTATGTGATGTGTATGCATGGGGAGTCAGAATCTCGCCCAACGGGTGTTGTCCTACATGGCTACCTGCTGGGCTCAGCTATTTAAGTCATACTGTCATGATAGTCATTGTAAACCACATGGACAAGTGTGCGACCTTAATGAACACCGGGATGCTCTTTGAGTGAAGTTTTGATGATGAGGTTTGGGTGACTATTGACTTGGAGGGATTGTTAGCAGTGTTAGCTTTATAACTCCAGTGTTAACCTAAAGACGCAAGCTTGTCTAAATATCGAAATAAATGGAAAATTCTGTAAATTACATTTTTTCTACTTGGTTCAGTAGAATCATAAAGAGCATCATGCTTTTATATTTTGCTGGCTATAACAGTGACTTTTTAAGGGTCTGTACAATCCAATATCCCACAGCTACTTGCTGCAGTAATGCTTAATAAAGTGTGAAATATAAAAATGTGTCCTCATACCTCTTCATTGAGTATTTCCTGACACTGGGAGTAGTTCCCTTTCTTCGCCCAAGTTCCATTGGCGAGGCATTCTCTGTAGACATTATCTGGAAAAACGCAAAAAGAAAAAATTTTGGTATTTAGCCATTGCTAGTGAGACTGCAACCTCGTATGACCTTGCAGTTAAATGCATTGACAGCAAGGAACAAATGAATGATGCATTGATTCCTTACACCATGATGCAAACAATACTGACGAATACAGGCTCTTCTGACACCACTGACAGCATAAAGGATCAAGGTTGCGATGACTGAGAACACTCTGGCTACTTTATTATCTTGTGCCTGTATTTCATCTCTGGGTACAGGATCAGTGTTACTGATGTAATGTTCAGTTCAAACCCAGTGGCAGCTGCAGGCTAAGCTGGCATCTTGTCACTATCGCAGATTTATGCTTATAAATTGCTCCACCAGGCATTCCTCCCAGGCCACAATCAATATGCGACCCCATGATATTCTGAGCTCCTCTAGGACAATACATCAATACTTGACCTCAGCGTCTAACATGTTAAAAATAGTCCGGGAACGGAATTGGCACGTCCGCTCAAACACGGTTCAGTGTTTAGATAATGAAAACCCTAATCATCTGCCCACACCTCTGACAAAGTCTCTCTGATGTCTTTCTGTTTCTGCTTTGATATAGGAAGGCATGAGTTTCCATGGAGACTTGTATAACTTTGCCAGTGTGGGTGGGCAAGTGCAGCAAACCGTTTGTCAGTACGAAGCAGCAGCCCACACGTCCGAGAAAGCCCACAGAGAGTCGGTGTGAGGAGATGGTCTAACAGCGGTGCAGTTAAGAGACTGATGGCCATAGCCTCTTGTTCATTGTGAGGTTATGACACTCGGCTCAGAGATCGACTGGTGTGCAGAGACGCTGCCAGCATGGGCACTGATCAGATCGTTTTCACAGTTGGAGTCATGACTTGAGAAGAAAGAATATTAACAGTGTTGTTAAACAGAGCCAATAATGCCAGTGTCTCCTGTGTCAGGCTTGTCAGATTTCCAGTAATTTCTTTGGCAGGAGACCATTTCGGTGAATGTGACCAAGTGAAAGAGCTTGTGCTAGTGCTTTCTCGCACTCTCTCTCTCGTGCACTCTCAGTCTGTTTCCTCTCTCTCTTTTTTCTCTCTCACTCTCTCACCCTCTCTCTTTCTTCCCCTCTCCTCTTCTACCTCCCTCTCTGCTCAATCTCTCTCTTTTTTTTTCTCCGTCTCTCCCTCCTCCACTCTCAAGTTTCTCTCTCTTCTCTTTTCTTTTCCCCCGCTGTCCTTTTTCTCTTTTTTTCTCATTTTGGGTGTCCTCTCTTCTTCTGTTACCCCTTTTCTCTCACTTTCTTTTCCGTCTCTGTCTGCCTCATGTATTTGTCTTCTCTATCTCCCTTTTTCTTTTCCCCATTTTCTTTTTCTCTTCTCCCTCTCTTCCATGCTTACTTGGAACATAAATCTAATGGTAGGCAATAACATAAATATAGAAGTAGATACAAATTAACAGCCTGTAAGGACATTAAATTATGTTGCACACAGCCTAGAACACATTTGATATAGCAAAGACACCCAGAGCCTTATAGCTAGAGTGTGCCAGGAAACTCTGCTACTAATTGACTCAGTCCCTTATCGTGTAACTGCCAAAGAAATACTACAGCCACCTCGGGACTAGATCAGAGTTTAATAACGAAGCTAATGACGCAACGATAGCAATTTATATCACGGCTGCTAAGAGTAGTATCACTTGCAGCTACATAGTAAAAGCCCACGCATTTGTGGTCGCTTGCCATTAGCTGTTCGTGGTGCGCTCAAACTGTCATCCCTCAGAGAGAAACAGATTTACAGCAAGTTGTCACAAGAAGCAAAGAAGCGTAGAGGTTACAGGAGATGGAAAAACACCTAAGAGACGTCTGTGAAAGGCGTGCATTAGGTGCAAATAGTGCGGTGACCCATGGAGGCTCAATGTCAATCCAGCACAAAGCAAGCAGCAGAGGTGTGCAGATGCTGAGCTGGCTTTCTTTAACCGTCATAAGAGCCTGCCACAATGCTGCCTGTCTGCACACTAAGCCAAAGCGAAGGTTATAAAAGAGGGCAGCAAGGGTAGAGGAAGAATGATCTGGCCTGAAGGGCGGAGGAAATTTACATTGCTTGAAATTCCTTCCGCATCGGGATACAGTTGACCTTTGCTTACTTAGCCTAAGGTGACACAGACTTCAAAAGTAGCTTTCTTTTCCAAGCCTATCAAACAAAAAAGGCACAGTGCTTGATCTGGAAATGCAGCTCCTTCCATAAAGAGTGATGGACCATGGCAGGGTCAAGCCTGTCAAATGTTTGTTGCCTGAAAGTGCTCACTTGAATTGCTCATGTAGAGGAAATGGGGCAAGCAAATTCATCCCTCATTATCTTCTCTGGCATGTTATTATTAAATGTATTAGCAAAGGACTCGTATTTCGTAATGGTTTTCTCACAAGCATGTCACTGTGGAGGTCCCAGCAGGAACATTAGGCTGGCTTAGGGCCAAAGTCCTCTACGCTTTTTGAGAAAGCACTTAAGTCTTTTCACAATGCAATCAAATCTCTGTGCAACCCACCCTTTATAACAAGGGCAGATACGAGGTAGGGTGGATATGTGAGTTTTCATTATTGGGGCTTTTCCAATAGTTTGTGCAAGTGGCAAGGGTCAAGGCTGTCTATGTAACCCCCAGGAATCACTGTTTTAGAAACAAATAGTCCAAGTACAGTACTAATATATGGGAGCAAGAGTAAACTTTGCATTATTACATATAAATATATTCATATAAACATATATATGAAATGAAATACAAGTATCTCCAAAATGGCAACTTTACAGGAGAGGGCAAAAACCTCATTTAATTTTAATGTAAGTCAATGGAAGCAGACTTTTTCCGAGCAATTTTGGATCTTTTTGTTGGTCCATTCGTCATGAAATGTTCACACAATGTAAACAGCAACTGCTGTGTTCAAATGATGCATAAAAGTAAAAATCAACAAAATTGAGGGTACCTGTTTGTCATTGGACAGCAAGATATTGGTCTTATCTGTCCCCAAACCATGTTTTCCAGTAGCCTTCTGGTTTGTCCATGTAATGCAAACTGCAAATGGGCAGCAGAGTACTTTTTGAAGGGCTGTGGATGTCCCCTTGCAACCCTGCCATGCACACCATTCTTGTTTGCAATTTTCCTGATGGTGGACTCATGAACATTAGCATTAGCCACTGTGAAAAAGGCCTTTAGTTGCTTAGAAGTTACCCTAGGTTCCTTTGTGACCTCAAGGACAATTACATGCCTTGCCTCTACAAATTATTTTTCTCGGTCAACCACTCCTGGAGAGGGCAGCAACCATCTTGAATTTCCTCTGCGTGGATTAATAGAGTCCATGTTTTTTGGAGAGGGTTTCATAACCCTTCCAAACATGTCCATGGTTCCAATAACAACACTCATGGTCATTTGGTTCGTACCTATTCGTACTTGAAAAAGGTTGAGAACAGATAGAGCATGAATCACACTTTTAGGACTATAAATTGACTATAAATTTGAGTGACAAACATGGGTGCTTGATTAAAGGGAAGCATTCAATGTCGTTCCATTCTTTACCCTTCTAGTAGCTAGCGGTGAGTACACCCACTTCACATTCATCAGCGGCCTTGTCTCTCTCTGCCATTTATGCTCACCCACACACGCGTTCTCACTTTTCACACAATCCATACACATACGCATTTACAGTTGGAGAAGCCCCACATTTTGCGCTAACATTTATTTTGAGCCTTACTGCCTGGAGATATACAGTATGATGCTTGGGTGCTGTACAATATCAGCTATTGGAGATTCAGCTTCTTTGAGACTTAACAAACTAAACTACAACAAGGGCTGGTTCAAGGAGCATTTATAGGCTTTAAATACTTGATGGTCACTGGAACACTTATTCTCGAAATCACCCTAAAAAACAAACAACCAAAAAAAAAAAACCAATAATACATATGATAAGGTGACCAGATTTCTGAAATGAAAGCCAGGGACTTTTCCAGTTCGGTGGTTGATATATCAATAAAATACTTGAAGGTTTGGGCCACAAACGATTCAGTGGTCCTATGAGCCCATAATTTATATTCATATTAAATATTTTGGCAGCAAAAAGAGACCAGTGAATACAGCCCAATAGCCACACCCTAAACATACCCCTGGACTAGCTCCAGTTCTGGAGAAGCAGAGATGGCTGCTTCTCATGTTCTTCACATATGTCACATGTCATACATAGATGGCAGCAAAAGTGACACAGTTTAAAAATATGATGCACTATTTGCAGATTGTATGGTGGCTGTCGTGGACTCACTTGACACAGTGTACACTAAACCTAGGTGAGCAAGTGGTAGAAGTGGTCAGTAGTAGTTCAGTAGCAGTAACCCCCTCTGTTGGCCAAAACTAACACTGTGAAATGTCTGCTCTGCTGCCAGGTCTTTCTTAGGACTTTCTGGTGGGGTTTTAATCAACAGTTTTGTGTAGGGAACAACATATGACCTATAAATACATAAATAAATACTACCTATAAATATGCACAATGGTAGGACAAAGCAGTCAAACACATTGCATTGCTTCAGATTTATAGAATTTTGTAAGCTCACTGGACAAAAATGAGTCACCTTGCAGGTTTAAGGTGGCAATAACTTCAGGATCCTGCAGACGGTGTTGCATGAGGATGATCGGGCTATAAATATTTGCGGGGTGAGTGAAGGGATTCATGGATTCAGTTCAGTGAATGTCTCCTTCCATGCATGGAAAATGGGTCCAAAGCAGATGTTAATGATTGGCCAAAAGGGAATGATTGCATTTGGGTGTACCAAAGACCATAGTGTGAAGGAGTAGCTGAATTTGCAGGTGTATGGAAGCGTATGGTTACACCAGCAGTGGCTAAAATCCCAGTCTACTGGAAATTCTCCTCAGAATTGTGCCAGGGAAGGCATCTACCAAATCTGGCCCAACAGTACAATTCTTTGATCCAAGAATGGCTGAACATTGATGTTGCCTACATCAAAAAAATTATCCTGTCCATGCCAATTTGAATCGCAGCTGGTATTTATGCTTGTGGAGGTATTACACGCAATTGGTCCATCTCAGTCACAGATGACTAATGTTTGGTCCGGTGAGCTTATTTGTGTAATTGTGTATAAAGTTCCTGGTGTTACCCCCTTTACATATGTCCACTGCTGTACATATAGTTTACTGCATTTTCATTCAAATGATTAAAGTGAGTGCAAACATTTTAACATCTTACCCTTTCAGGCATGACGAGAGAGCACAGAATGACGCTCTGCTTTCAAAATGGTTAAGACAGTCATACTTTACTCACACAGTGCAGGTCGTCCTCCCGCTGATCCAAACACGGGCCGACCATTTGAAAATGACTGCTGTGTAGAATGAATTAACATTACATATATACTAATAGCAGCACCTTTTGCCAAGGTGTTTACTGATAGTTCAGTACTTATTTATTACTGGTTCATTTTATCAGTCCCTAATTCTGTTTCATTTAAATTATCCAAACAATAAGCCAAAATATAGTAAACAACTATTTTTCATAGCAGTTCAGTCTGTCCCATGGCTGCTCATCCAGATTTCCTCACCCTGGACCTTTAGCCACATCCTTGGCTTCTATGTGCGATATGCTCTCCCATAAACATATTTCTAAGAATGTGACTGACAGACAGCAGCATATTTTCTGAATAACACTGCTTTCTTTGTTCCTGCTTTTGGCCAGCAGCATCGGTAGCAAAATCACTATCTGAGCCACTGTTTCACCAGATGTTGACCATGGGTCACTAATGTACAAAAGCCTTTATCTCAGTTCACTGTCTTCTTTTCATTAGTGGTTTTCAGTAAATAAGGAAAACCAAGATGGAGAATGAATCCCTAACTAAACATGTATACTGTAGTGTAAAACATCTGATTACTATTAGCATATTACAAGCAGTCCAAACTTGCTAACTTATTATTTACCCTGCATTAAAACTACACTATGAAAGATTTGGGGATTTCTCTGGTTGAAATGTGTAACTGCACACAAAATCACCTTTTTTTTATTACCTACTATTGTCATCACATCACATCAGTATAGTTTTGATCTTGCATTTGAGACCTCAACATTTAGCAACACAATGCTGTAGTGCATTTCTCCCCTTTAGCTTCTTACATAGTGCAGTTGTAACATTAAGAACATTTTCCTTCTCATAAAGTTACCATTTTTGGTTATGTTATAATTTGAATGACCCACCTTGTACTTCCACTCACTGTCCGCTTCATGAGCTCCTCCTACTCTACAGCTGCACTGTACATGTGCACATTTACAAACAGTAGTCCATCTTTTCTCATGCCCAATTTCTCATCCACCCTCTAACCCATTCATCATCAGTCAGTGTCTGGCCACATTGCCACTGTTGATCAGATAGTTGACCATATTTGAGGGCTACTCTCAATGCCATAAAGTCATTGAAATACTAATGGCAGAGTAGGATGTTCAGTCCTAGTATGAGTATATTAGTCATAATGGTGTAAAATTATCCATCTATGAACAAGTAAAAGTGGCCTGTAGGTGTAAACATATGAAAGTGAAATTAAACTTGAGGTCTGTGTTGTTGCTATTGTCAGAAAATCTTGTATGTCTGAAATACTAACTTATATATACAGTCAATGACAAAATCTTTGTAAATAAAGTCATTTAAATTGCTGCATTTTGTCATTGAATGTAAAAGACAAATGATTTTTCAAATTGTTATGTTATTATATGTTAGCAATTGGTGCTTGAATGTTTTGAACCAGTATATTCAATTCTATATATATATATGTCTGGTTGCAGACAAATGTATATATTTTTCTACTATGTTAGGCCTGCACAACTTTCTAACTTTCTAATTAGTAAGACACTTAGTAAATTATTATTATTATTAGACACTTAGTAAATTAGTAAATACATTTTACATCACTGACAAAAAATAATGTGCACCACTGTGCGTAACATATTATGGAAAACTGTTTTTCCCTTTTGTTCCGAAATAGGTAAAAAAAAAAAAAAGGTAAATACTGTTTTCACATTTACAGTTTCATTTACATATACCATTCATTTCCCAGTCTATATATGGAAACTGTGCTGCAAAACGGTCTGTTTTGAATTCACTGTTTCTGTGATATCATCTTATATCAGTCTTAAAGGTACAGTAACAAAAGCAGCCTGGTTAATACTATGGGATAAAGAGAGGTGGAAAATGGTCATGTAAAATGAATTGTGCCTATGTTTGGTACATAAAACCACAAAAAAAGTTGAAAAAAGTCGCCCTCAAAGATTTGAAAAATAAGTGAAATAATAAATAAAAATTAAAATGTTAAAGTATGGACAATTTAAAATATGCAGAGAAAAAGGGGCAGTCATGCAAAACTTCACAGACCAACAAAATGGATAAAACAGATAAACAGTTCTTAAGGCTTCCATTTTTGAGAAATAGGAGAAAATCTGCCCATCCTTCCATTGTGAGAAGACAGCTGAAAGCTGAGAGAATGTGTAGATATCATAAGAAACTCAACAGCTTAACAGGGCATTTAGATTTTAAACAAAATATATGAATAATGGTCTCTGACTTTTGTACAGTACTGTAATTAGATACAATATATTATTTAGCATTTTATTGATGTCTTATTCACAGAATATTTTTAAATATTGAATAAAACTATCAAACATATATTTTAGGGAATAATGTTATTGTATATTATCACTACATTTATTAATTTGGCAAGTAATTTCAAGTGTATGTGTAGTGTAACCCCCTAGGCATCTAAGGGTTAAGCTTGTGAGCTAGCAGTACTGTTAAATAATTTATATATTCATGTAAATTTCGAATTCTGAAAAGATTTATACAATCTGAAATGCATACATACTGCATATTGCTGTACTGTCTGCATTCCATGATAACTCTGTCAACTGCCATGCAAAGGTTTTTCTAAAAGCATACTCTACCCTGGGGGTTACAACACAGAGAACGGAGAAACACCTCTGGGGCAAACAAGCGCACAGGCTAAGAATACACAAGCAGCATGCAACAATAGTCATTATCATAATTTGGAGCTGGAACTAAGCCCCTGACTTGGCAGAGCTCCCTCAGGCTAAGGTTGGAATGGGGAGAGAGGGGGAAAATTTAGAAAGTGAATATTCAGCAAGCAACTAAGTGAAACTAATTTAGAAAACCTACACCTCAGTCGGGGAACAAGGTCTCTATTTTTCTCTCATCGGCACAACTAGCGTTGTCTCGGCGATGTTGCTGTAATTAATGCCCTTTTTCCTGTTTTAAACAACACTTGTGCTCACACAGACGCAAACACACCATGCGTCCGTGTAATGCCTCGGTACCTGGGTCTCATCTGGCAGGTCACAGATGCAGCCTCGGCTATTTCAGGCCTTATCTACCAGTGCCAGGGACACGAGCATCTACAATACCATGCGTAACTGCACATAACCCAGACAAAGCAATAACTCCTGGCTGTTTACCTTCTGATAACATCAAAATGTCAAAAGAAAGGTCTTTCTTTCCACCTCACTAGGCAACACATACCGACCAAGGTGGTATCTACTCAGTCATGTGACTGGAAAAGGCGATTAGTGTTCTCCTTTGAGTATGCTGAGGTATTTGGAAATGTTGTATGGCTGCTGGGTGATACATGAGCGTATAAATAAAGGAAAGATGGCCGCTGACACGGTTATCATGGCGGTAATGTTGCTCTTACAGCCACAAGTACATTCAATTTACTAAAGCAGTGAATGTTTTTAAATTAATTGTATACTCTTTAAACTATATTGTACACTCTTTGTACATAATTTGCATGTGATATTTAGAGTCGCCTCCAAAATCTGCACATCTGGCTATATTTGGGAGGCATAAGTGCCGAAAATTTACTTTATTAGAATGCACTGAAAATGTGATATTGGGATATATTCCATGTATATATTCAAATCATCATAAAATATCCCCTCTTTTACATACAAACAAATGTTGTATTGATTCAAAGCTTAGACTTCAGACAGAATTTCTCTATATGAGGGACTGAGGACTGTTAAATACCCTTTGGGGCAACAATTCTGGTACTCACTGGTGGTGTTGTAGCGGACCCCCAAGAAGGTTTCGGGACAGGGCCGTGATACTACTTCACCCGCACTGCTCCTGGGCCAGCACGTCCCGATGCCGTCTATAGATATATTACAGAATAAACCTGAAAGCGGAAAGAGAAAGAGAGGGAGATATTTAATGAGGTATTTTGAGCATTATTTATAAATGCCCTTGCCTAAGTGCCTACTATGCAAGGATATGCTGGAGTCAAGTTAGTGTCCTGGCTGTTTTAAATGCTGTTCTCCCAAACACAAACACAGTTTTCCCTGATTCGGCAGTGGACTAATACATAATGCAAGTCATGTAAACAGATTTCGCTGATGAGAAATTCAGCTTGTTAACAGTAACGGCCTGAGGAAACACAAATTACTTTGTTCTTTAAGATGCCACACATTTCATTTCCCGTTGTCTCTTCTAAAGCAGATGCATCTTTGTCTTAATTAACCTCATTTTTGAGAAATTATTTTTTTTTCCTCACATTTTATCATCAAAAGCAATATTCTGTCCAGAGTTGGGATTAAAGAGTGTTCCTTTAAGCATCTCAAGCAATTCCTGGGGGGGGGTCTCCATGAGGTGAGTTTCATGAAAGTTTGTTAATCCAGTAAATTAAGACTCTTGGGTGGTTAAAGAAAAGAACCACATACAAAGAAACCCTGCTGAGTGGTTCAAATGGTGTTGATGTACCGCACCCCATGAAGAGGCGTCATACAGCGTTCTCAATAGGAAACAGAGCATACAGTATCCCTTTCTCACCCTTTGGTGTATGATGTACAATAGGGTGTCTGCATATCTGTGCAGGGTTCTCCTCAGTACAGTGCACTTGATTATTAAGTCGGTTTAAAAAAATCTGAATTTCAAAATATAAAAACTACACAGACATAGGATGTTTTTAAATTACATATACACAGTACTTTGCTACTTTGTACTTTGTACTTTGAAGTTAGAGAAGACTATTACATTTATTTGATTTCCAGTTAATGTAGATTATACATTTTTAGCGTAAGAACAAAAGAACAAAACACATATTTAAAACCATATTTAACAAAAAATTACAGAAGAACAAATGATCATTTTTTTCACCATTCTTTCTGGTTTTTTTACTTGCTTTCTGCTTCTTATGAACCAAGTGATCACATCAACACTGCACCACTACCCCACTGAACAGCCCTACAGCCACACCACACAGCAACAATTATCTAAGCGCTTTCAATCTCTCTTACAACAGCTGCGGCGCTTCTCAAGAGCCTGTCCATGTGGCCACACCTCCCACTCTACCACAGCTCGCCATGGTTTGCACTAGCCAGTAGCAGGATGCTACAATACTCACTGCTTCATATAATATTGAAAACTAATATGTTGTAAGTTTTGACTGGAAATTAAATTAATGAAAGGGTAGTTTCTGACCAGGTACTGAAAGACTTTTAGAGAATTTTATCTTCATTTTACAATCACATGCCAACACATGCCGAGTTTTCTATGTATCTGCATACCTGTATCTGCAACTAAACTGATTACTGAAAACATTTTGTGCTTGAAGATATCTGCTAATGGGATTAAGGTGAAACGTAGGAGCTGTATAGCTTTTGTCCCTGCAGCTCAGCTCAGTGCAGTGCAGACTAGAGATGGGGATACATACAGTTCCAGGCCTTTTGCTATAAAGAGAAATGGTTAAGATCAGACTGAGATTGGTAACTGACAAAATACGACAAATAATGACTATTGATAAATATATTAGTGGCTGTGGATGAACATGTTATTTGCTGCTTTAAAACAGGTGTGTATGTGTATGCTGATCTGTTAAGAGGTCCACGGGAACATGCAAGCAAATGCGGCATGCACATTACGGTGGCTCTTGACTCCACCTGTGTTTGCCTTGACATGCTGGTTAAGTGTCCTGATTGATTACCTTCAGTTTATTGGACTCTTAATGGGGGTTCTTCACGGGAGAATAGGCTATGTGCTAACAGTGCCGTCCAATTACCTCTGAAAAGGGTTTTCGTCTGATGGCTGCCCAGGCACACTCAAAGGCTAAGGGCACCATGCTTCTTGTATATTTATGTCCAGTTTGTTTCTAATCTATTCACAGACCAAACTCAGTTTTGCCTGGCAATCATTTTACCATCTTATTCAATTTGGACTGTGATGTTAGTAATCTTCACAAGTGACATGTTGTTTTGCATGATTTTGCAAGGCTCTAGCTAAGAAGCTTTGGGAAGAAAGTACTGGACATGTGCTGACAAACACCTTTTTTGAGTAAATCTAATAGTTTCGGTCCTTAATTCTGATTGGTTGAAATATGCTCAGGCTAAATCTCAAATGGGTGCCTCCTGTGTATGTGGTATGCTAGGTAGGTTTCTTAAATTCTGGCTTCTACACCCAAGTTGTTCATTGTTTATCAAGAATGGGATTGTGCATATGTTACTGAATCCTAAATGGCTATGTGTTAGTCACTATTATGCACGGTGTGGGTGCATGAGCCAATATTTAAATTCCCACATAGTGATCTATCTAGGGAATAGAGAGCCATTTGAGTTTCAGCCCTAGCATGAGACAAGGCGCTAATAGATGACTGGAAATTACATAGAAATTAGCAGCGGCAATTTGGAAGCAAACCAGTGCTGTATTATGAGTATGAGATGATAATTATAGAACCAAAAAGTTCATGGAATGACATACAGTGATGGCTGACTGAATGTTCTCGTCCTCATTCAGCTGTCCATAAATGCTTGGCATCAACATACTCTGAAGGACATACGTTCCTTCTTGGTGGAATAATTGTTCGTTGTGACTATTGTTAATAATAACTCATATGATTAATTGGGAAAATTTTGTATTTTATCATATTTTACGTTGCCCAACATTTTATAAAGGCTATTAGCATGTTTGATACAATGTCTTTATGATGGGTAAGCATCATGTCTAACCTACGATAAAGTCACTGGAGTCCATGGGCTCCTGTGGTCTTTGTGTTATTTGTTTCACTAAGGATTTATTTCTACACGGCTTGTGACTAATTAGGAGAAATGTCTTTTACTCTAATGAAAGGAATCGATAATTAACTGGGGAGCTCCATGTGCCAGAAACAAAATCACCAAGCGTGTAAGCATAGAATGCTGCAATTCTCATACATTTTGGCCTCATACCACTTTGGTGATTAGGTCAGTGAAATTGCAAAGTGTGTGTGAGTAGGAGAGTGTTATGTTCCAAGAGAAGGGGTACCATAGTGCTAGGAATATTTTTGGCTTACAAATATGCCATTTGTTCTCTTTAGGAGAGAAACAGTATACAGTCATCATCAAAAGAACAGTTGCACAGTTACACCCAGTAGGAATCATCCAACAGGAATGAAATTTGGTGGGTAGGTTTGACATTGTGAGACATGCGAATAACTCACGTTTCACGCTCGGCTGCGCATGTGACGTAAGCAAGGACAGGTCTTATCACTGTACCTGACTGAACCAACAGCTACGACTGCAAACATTCAGCGAGCAGTGATGCCCTCCGTGAGTCATTCTTTTAGTGCCAGCACCATTGGCAGATTGGCTATGTGACCCAGGACTACATGCACACAGACCGTTACGATGACTGCCCTTAACCCCACGTCAATGTTGCCAAAGACTGCAATGATGCCAGACTGTCATGGAGTGACTTAGAATGGCAGTAGGTCATCTTGAGTGACGAGTCCTGCTTTTATCCCTGTGTTGAGACAGTGAGGTCAGCACCAAGATGAACGGTTTGTTGTCACGTATCACATGTCCAGAAGGCTTGGTGTCACTGCACCTCCACCCCTACCGCAAAATCTGCAGGAACTGTGTGTGAATATTTGGCATGTTGCACACTATGAACATTATGAACATTTGTCCATAAATCTAAATATTAGTTTGTCACTAGTAGCATGCAGTTGCCAGTTGCAGGACACTGATTTGGCACAGCTTGTGAGACTTCGGAAGTTTAAGGTAGCAGTATCGGCTTGCTGCTCCAGATTGCTAGTTAGTTAGCATGTATTCAAATAAGAGCATGTTGGCTAGCTGGGTGTCCAAGGTCATGAAAAAAATATTTAGACAGCACAGAGCACAGTTCTGAGTGGTCTTAAACCCCTCACCATTCTTTGATAAGAATCTGCTCGATAAGTTATTTTTGTTTTTAGGACAGAAGTTAAAACTCTGCTGCTTCTTCTGCTCTCCTGCACTTCACCCCTTACCACAGTTCCAGTAACAGAGCCAGCAACCTGATCAGGGCTACAAGATTGGGCAGGATCCCAGCTTGCTATGAAAATAAACTGTCCAGAGGAAAACAAGTATCTCCAAAATGGTAACTTTACCTCCTTTACCTACAATGAAAGTTGATGTAAAGAGAACTTATTCAAAGCAATTTTGAGCATTTCTAAACATTATGAAATTTCTTTGGAAAGGGCTGATGGTTTTTTTTATAATAAAAATAACAATACTACTACTACTACTACTACTACTACTACTAATAATAATAATAATAATATAATAATAATAAATATAGTAGCAAGCAGCGATTTGCGGGGTCCAAGCTGTCTTTGCAAGTTAGCACAACATTGCTATTTTGTCTAGGGTCTCCCTGGGACATGCAGGTAAAGTTTTGTACACAGATACGCGATTTGTAAAGTTGTTTGGATCTCAGTGTTTACCTCAATGCACCCATGAGGGCCTTTTAAGCATACAGGAGCTCAGTGAAAGGGAATCAGAATTTGTCAAAAGGTCACCAGATTAATGATCAGGGGCCTTCAACAAAGTTGTATGCTGAGTTTTGTTCAGATTGACCTTTTGACCTTTGTATAATACGTTGTAGTTTTTTGAAAGAATAAGTCAAAATACCAAACAAGGATAGCGATTTCTGACTTGACATGTAATTACAAACTTATTCAAGATAGCTTATTCAGGATAACTGAAACAATGGCACC